>CM042009.1:124098818-124198818 GCA_023525715.1 Cichorium intybus
ATTTCCAAGTATTCGTGAATGTTGTAGCAGTCTTACTGCAATGTCTAACTCCTTAGACAATCTACAAACCAATTCATGACAGTCTTCGTTCATACTTACTTCCTAAAAGTATGAGCGACTATGGACCTTTGAATAATCAAATTATTCGGGAAGTGAAACATGCAAAAACGAAACTTAAAATCTGACTGGTAGCTACTCTTGCTAATTACCAAGTCTCCACGAGGTAATCACCAAGTCAGATTCTTCATAAAACTATTATCGGCTTCTAGATTCCTTTTAAACTTTTAATTCATGTTATATATCTATATCTATATGACTTTTCACTCTTTCTATGTATCCAAATGTCATACATTGATACACTTTATCCAATCAGACATTCATCGGATGATATCTCAATTTAGTCATATATTGTCATTCTCACTTACATCTCCATTCTGTGTACTGTGACTTTCCATGGTTCTTGGGATCTTTACTCCACATAACTGCACCCTAAGACTATTTCGAGGTGTTGTGATGTGCCAGTGACCCACACGCGCTCCATCGGAATACCAACGAAACTCTTTAACCATTAAGTCCTTTTACTTATTTGAAACTCTTTTCAAATTATTATTAATATTCACCCCAATCATTTTCCAATGATTTCTCACGTATGTGCAGAATCCATTAAGTATTCCCAACCAGGTCCTATCCTGAATCTGACTCACTATGCTCTAAGCATTAAGTCATCAGGACATGTTCATGACACTTCTGATCGATCCAAGAAGCTCGTGGAATTCGATCTAATCTTATTCCAAACCCTTTTGGAATCTTAGGATTACTTATAATCCTTGTGTCATGATTTTCAATAACTATTTCCTTTCGGAGACTCTTTCTCATGCATCTTGAATCTTACCAAGATCATGCTTACTATGGCTAGGTCTATACTGATTATAACATCTATCTGATAGATGTCTATGGATTATGTGAGTATGTTGTACCTTCTTTATATATCTCATACCAAATCATCACACTTTGTAATGATAGAAAACTCCTTTCCTGGGCAATGCATCTTAAATCACATCAAGATCATCTTGGCAGGGTTTCGATCTATCTTATAGACGTTTATAACCACCTGATTATGCCGTATCTCTATTAAGTTTTTCATAGTGATCCGTCTCTTAACACCAAGTCATTACACTTTGTAATGAAAAGAGACGTTTCCTAGAAACTGTATGTAACACACATATGGGGATAGTAGATAACAGCGATACTCCCACTGGCTTTGACACGGATATGGACTATTCACAAAATCCAGAACTTTTGGCACATTTTGAGAATCCAAACCTTTCTGACATCTTAATGGAAATCTTTCAGCCCTTTCTCAAAATCCAATCTTTTGGCATATTTTGAGAATTTGATATCCTTTCTTGCGAGATGCCCGAGGGTAATCCCGAGCCCATGTACCTTTGTACTGGGACACTCTTTGTGAGTCCCTATTAGTGTGTCGATGATCCACACGTGCTCCACTAACGACTTACAATGTGCTATGCAGTATCCTTTCGGATTTCATCTTCTATTGAGAGTGCTTCTCCCGGAATCAATTACTTGACTCTGAGTATCGTCTCACTCGACCAGATGTTCTGAAGGTACGTTTCTGTCCATGTTGCTTTCTTTTGATGATTCAATTACTCCCACTGGTTTTTAGACTAGGTGTAAAATCAATCAAACTGCCACATAGACTGTATCTCGTTCTAAGGTTCTCTTAATTGGCAGCAATCGGGCTCACAATGCTTCCAAGTATTCGGATTGTTAATCCGTACCAACTATAGTCTTTTACCACCAAATGGTATGTAACCTCGATCATAACTACTTATGATGGTGATCAGTACTACTGGTCAAGAGAAGATTATGTCAGTATTTAAAACAGAAATCTGATTTCTGCTCCAAGCCTAGTGATTACTAAAGGTTCTTTCACTTGGCTAATCCTGAACTCATTCAGGACTGTCCTAACTCCCACTGTTTCCTTAGAACATGAGTTCTTTCTAAAAGAGCTCTTCTTTTACAGGTACATAGGGATAGCCAGTGATACAACATTGCTGATCAGGTTCAGGCTAGTCATGAGGTTCGGACGAACACTACAAGACCTTTGACACTCTATGTGAAGTGGGACAATCCCAGCTTTACATTTCAAACAATGTCTTCAAGACTTACTTAGTCTAGGATGTGGTCGGAATATGGTTTATATGGTCTGACTGATTTAGTATTCAATTTATCGGAAACTAATTGACAATGTATCTCATACATTGAGGATCGAACTGTTTCGACCAATGCTCCATCATCTTCCCTAAGACAAATTATAACTATTAATGTTCTTGGAAGAGAATAGACTGTGAAACATTTCTCAGTTTATGATGTCACTCAGGTTCTGTGGATCTTATACTTCCTTTGAAGTCCTTGAACTGTTCGAGGTTTCAATTCAATCGCTTATTCTGATAAGCGAAGCCATATTCGTCATACCAAATGACAAATATCGTGAAGTACAAACAATTGTGTTCTATTTGAAGATTCGAGCAATACACAGCAACTGATGTGTCCGTTGCTCCTAATCTTAATGTCTTTTACATCTCTATGTAAATTTATGACTTTGTTAATTCTGTTCAAGACTTGCAATCATCACTGACTCTAAGTCAACTGATTCCAAAATCCTATCCTCTGGATCTTTGGGTGATTCATTTCTTGCCACATTTGCTGTATAAAGAACTTAATCATCATCTGACTCTAAGTCAAATGATTCCAAAGTCTTGTCCAACTGGATCTTTAGGTGATTCATTTCTTGCCACATTAAGAACTCAATTCATCATGAGACTCTAAGTCAAATGATTCCAATGTCCTGTCCAAATGGTTCTTTGGTTGAATTGATTCTTATGACATTTACATTAGCAATCATAAAGGACACAATTCCTGAATCCAAACGCTTTGGTTCCATCAACATTCAAGTTATTACTACTCATGCATTCAACACATTCATACAACATTTCAAGGATAATTTCAAACAACAGGTGTTAAAAGAAAATCGACAATTTTATTAAAACAAAATCCTTGAACAATGTATTATATGATAAACAATGTCATACGCATCTAATAAGCTAATAACAAGATTTTAATATCTAACTAAACTTCAAAACTGCATGAGCTGGAATCCAATCCAAATGTGCTCCCATGCGCCAAAGTCCCGTACCCTACTGATCCCCTGCATGCAAACCAAAACGTGACTATCACATTATGCATCAAGGAATTTAAGGAACAGGAGTTTTGAGGTTTTCAGATATACCTGAGCTTTCAAAAGATTTTAACCTTGGAGCGTCTTCCAATATTTCCGTGACTGTATCCGATTCTGTGGATTCCCAGTTTGAGATATGTCCAGACGATCTGGATCGTTTCTTGTTACGTCTCTTCACTGGACTCAATCCAGAATTAGCTGAACCATTGGAGTTATGCCTGTCCAAGAGTGACTTGTATAAAGTCAAAAGTGGACGCATTTCCATAAAAGCCTTTTCCTGGTCTTCCTTTCTACACGTCTGAATGAACAGATCGTACTTAATAGTCAGCGAAGCGAGTAGAATGTTAACACTCATCTCCTGACTCATGGAATAACCAACTTTGTACAATTCGCCTATGTATGCTTCAATCTGAAAAACATGCAAATCGATGCTACTTTCTTTTGAAGATCCTAGCTCGTTCCTCTTCAACTGGTTTTTGGAACTTTTCCTCAACCAATTGTATTAACTCATATGGCCCCAGGGATTCAAAATCCCTGCGGAACTCGGGGTCAATGGTTAATTGCATGATGTCACGAATTTCTTTGGATTCATCAACTAAGAAGTCATGCTCATCATAATGACTTTTTATGATGACTTGTTCCGGTGGCACCGGGATCGAATACTCAATGAGATGTAGCTTCCCAGCAATAACGAGAACCAGTCTCCAATTGCGAAGCCATTCCTTACAGTTCAGGCCAGTCAGCCTTTCTATATTTGGCAGATGCATTCTGAGGCTCTCAGAAATGGGTGAAGGAGGAGAGGGAGGAGAATAGACACTTGATTTAGACATCTACAATAAACAGAATTTATTAGTTTAATTTTTATCCTTTAAATAATTACCCAATTAATTATTTAATAGGGCTAGGATCCAAAATACCCCAACTATGGTGTGAAGATGGATGCCGTAATCACAACATAATGGTCATTAAGGTAGATAATACACTTATCAATTTCATCTTATGAAATTCCTAGATCTGTTGAGATTCATTGAACTATTCAATGGCATATTTAATCTCGGATGTGCCCCACTATTTGTGACTGGGATGCCGAGGATCACAAACCGGGTGTGAATAACCATGCAAGTTAGCTTGGTACTCTCGAAGTCAATTACCATCTCTAATTGACGTGTCGGTTAACCACACATGCTCCATCAATAATGGTAAAATCGAGAAACCCATTGCAACTCTTTGTGAATCCCTATTAGTGTGCCGGTTAACCACACACGCTCCACCAATGTTTCACAAAGTTCAATGTGCAACTTCATGGATTAGCAACTCATTCACATTTTTTGACCTAAAGTAACTAGATTGGGATTTTGTTCAAACTTCTAGTACTTTCAATTATAGCATTATACTTTTAAGAGGCTTAGCGGTTCTATCAAACCCGTTCGGCTAACAACACTCGACTAACCAGGAGAGCGGTGGGTGAGAGTGGACACCCATTAGACTACCATTTTATAGGCAGTCGCCTTATACCCTCTTTATAGGACAGTTTTGTTAATGAGGCCTACAAACGGTAAGACTAACCAATTTAATTTTATACAAATAATATTAACTTCTAATTATACTATGTATAAGATGTATTTTAATCTTATTAAAATATTTAGGATTTAATCCTTTAATTTTCGCAAATTATCAAATAATTTAAAATTAAATTTAAACCCTTTAAATGATTTAATTTACCTTTTAATTAAACTATTAATTAAATCAAGGATATGCATTACTAATTAATCAAATTAATTACCTATTTTTATCCCAAAGATTTCGAAAATTGCAAGCATGGGATAAAAGATTCTGGTTATTTAATTAATCAACAATTACCAAAAATAACAATCTACTATCCAAGGCAACTAGGAAATCGCCAAAAGGGGAGGGAGGCTAGGGTTTTTGAAACCCTAGCCACCATGAACAAAATTGGCCTCCCAAGGGTTATTATTTTCGCACAAAACCCTTGGTTACAAAACAATTATAGCAATTCACAAGAAAAACAGCCAAGCTCTGATACCACTTAAGGGTTTTACACAAACTATGAACTAGAAAATCCTAAGTTCACATGCAACCCTAAAAGAGATCTATGTTTTTCTACTATGAACATTTAATAAAAACCTAAAGGCCAACAATTATTTCTAAAGAACAATTCAGAAGAACCAACATTTGATTCTTGATCCAGAAGCTAGCAGCCCAAGTGTCCTGCATCAAATGGAGTCACACCCAAGCAATAGAGGAGAGAAGACAGCAGAGTAACTTCAGAGAGATGAAAGTGGCGCAGAAAAGGGGAAGCAGGGAGGTTCCTTTTATAGCCTCTTAGGGTTACAGCTGAAACCCTAGAGGAGCCTCCTTAATGGGCAAGCCTGTTCGCCATTTGGACCAAGGCCTTTAACCCTAATTAGGGTTTCAAGATTATGAGTGTACCCACTCAAAATCTCGCCAACTATGGTCCCTCCCACTGGTTTGCCAGTTATTCAACTATTGAATAAATACAAACCAGTCCCTGCACTTTTAATTAATTAATTTAATCTCCAAATTAAGTCCAATTAATTCTAGATTAATTTCTAATTAATTATTATAGTTTCTAATTAATATATTAACACTTAAATATATTAATAAACTATTTATTTATATCTCTATTGATTTATTAAATAATTAATAAATCAACCTTTCTCTCTACTGACTTCTACATCAATCCTCCTGCTATGAGGGCAACCCAAATGGACTTTGCTTCAATTAATAAGATAAATACAAATGTAAAGTCATGGCTTAGACACCTAATCCAACAATCATGTCCCTCTAAATAAATCTATTGAAAGAAACCTTAAGATCCACGACAATTAAGTCTTCAAATACATTAGAAAAAACTCTATTGAAAAGTTCTTAAGATCCATCGTCGTTGTCATTGGCCTTCTTTCAGATTGCCACTGTCGCCACTACTTACTTGTAGTGTAAGCACAAGAAGCGCAATAAGGTTTATTGACATTGTGAACCCACATTATCGTAAGTTTTAAAACCATTTCCACTAGTTGTAAAAAGATCATTTTTTATCATATTTTTTATTCCATATGTATTTTATAAATCTTGTTATGATAGGGATTTTGTGTTTATAGATAAAACACGCATGTTTTAATTTATAGATTTATCCACAGGGCCAGCCCAATGGCAGGGCGACCTGGGCCACGGCCTAGGGCAACAATATCACATGGGGCATCAGATTTTTTCTAGCTTTTATAGGTAAATGTTACTTGGGCCAAAAATTTTATCCACAAAATTAGTCCAACAGAAAATAGTGCATGACCTGAAACGTGAAATTAGAAGGAAGGCGGCAATTTTCTCGATCTGCTAAAAAAATGCACGCCTCCCTGAAGAAGACGAGGAGATTGGAAGAGTGGGAGAAATACCGAGGAGTCGTTGGGGTTTTCTAATTCTATATTTGATATTGAAGAGTTGGGCTGAATATTTTCTTCTGAACAAATAACTGCACGATAATTTATCATTCTTTCTTTCATATCGAAGGGCAAGGCCTCAGGTTTTCTGATTCTATCTTTCATACCGATAGGCAAGGATCGGGGTTCGTTTTTCTGATTCTTTTAATCTAAACAGAACAGAAAGTCGCCTTGTTGAAACGTTTCTAATTTCTAGTTTGTTTCTTTTTTTTCGAGATCGGAGGTAATACCCTTCCTGCTTCTTTCTTCTTCTTTTTTAGTTTTTGTTTAACTGTTCTAAAATTAGTTTTTTAATAAAAGTATGTGTGCTTTAATTTTAAAAATTAAAGTTTAATAGAATTACGTTCTCTGATTTAAGTATTTCTATATTTGAAATAAGTTTTCTAATATAAGTCTCTATGTTTTAAGTTATCACAAATAAGTTTTCTTCAATCACACTTTCGCTTTGAATCTTGTTTTGGTTTCAGCCTACCGACTTTCTTTATAGAGTTCTACTGTTCTAGTATATATGATAAATAACAATTTGTTAAATTGGAGTCTGCATTTTCTGAAGAGAGACAAAGAAGATGTCGAATTTTCCCTTTTAGCTTCACAATTGAAGCTCCAACCTTACAAGTTCATGAACCTGCAGTTGGCTTTTTTGCCCTTTGACTTGAAAGTTGAATTTGCCCAAGAAGAAGAAGAGAAATTTGCATTTTGGCTCGAAAGACGAATCTACCCTTTTGCAAATTAGTTAATCCAACTTCATTTTTTTCACTTCATATATCATGATAATTAATTTCTTGGTACTCCTTATGACTTTATTGTTAAGTTGATTAATAGTTCTAGTAATTTGTTAATAATTCAAGTTATATGAAAATAATGATTTTATTGACAAATTTGCATTATATATTGATTCGGTACAAATGTGGGGGCATTATAAAGTTACTTTGCCCGGGGCATAAAATAACAATGGACCGACCATGTTTATCCACTTGCTTAATCCATGTGTTAAATGAATTTTACTTTGTAATTTTTTATTATGCTTCTTGTGAATCAATACATGAGTGCTGAGTAGTGATCATTGATATGTTCTCAAAATCATTTGCCTTTTCTATATAAACACTAACGTTTAACAGATGAAAGTTGTTCATAGGATTTAATTATAGAAATGATGGGGTTTCAATTTGTTTAATGATTCTGTTCTATGATGGTGATAATTTGATTCTGCTTTTTCAAATCTTAATATTATATCAGCTAGTGATTTATATATTCTATCTTTATTGTTTGTACCATTGATTTTCATATTGAGTTCATATTCTCCATTGTTATCATGTCCCTTTAAAAATGCATTTTCTTAGTAGATTTGGCAATCTGCTCAAACAATTAGGAAGCTAGCATGACTATATGGGATTATCTTTAACAAATTAACCAGTTTACTAGTCAATTGGAAGCATGTCATTTGCTAAAATCTTCCTAGGACGTTTACAATCATGCTCTTTTTCTTTTCATATAGACATGTTTCACAAAATAGTGTCTAGAATAGTATGTATATTGTTCTATTGGTTTATCACGTTTTCTTTACATATGAGTTTCTTTTCAACAACTTTTACATGTGTACATATATGTATATCTTCATATATGTGTGTGTGTGGATATATATATATATATATATATATATATATATATATATATATATATATATATATATATATATATAGTGTGTGTGTGTGCGTGTGTGTATGTGTTATACATACATATAACAAACGCATTCTCTCACATGATTCTATCAAGGGTAGTGAAAACAACAAAATAAAGCAACCAACAAAGAACACATTCAAGTGGTTTAATCAACCTAATCTGATCAAACTACATCTACAAGAGAACTAGAGAGATTTTCTTATTGATAATGAATGAAGGAGAATACGTTCTCCTTCCTTAACTTCCCGTGCAGTATCGATCAATATTTCATCGGTTATTCGTGAACCTTTTTTTAATCATTCAATTCGGCACTTAATCCAATTTTGGGAGTCGTTTCTTTTGCCGAAAATCAGAGAATCAAGAGTGAGGGTGAGGTAGCGAAAATAAGAAAGAAGCAACGAGACAATAAAATCAGTGGGATTTAGAGGGCCGGTGGTGGTGATCAGAGCTCTGGCCGGAGTCGTGTTTAGCGGTTGTTCCGTGCGAGTTTCTTCTAGTGCATGCTCGTGTCGATACATGGACGTACCTGGATATGAGTTACACTGACTTACCTATTATAGTAACGATGCATGTAATGTGATCTATTTTATGCGTTTGTATTCTTATGTCTTTTTAATAGAATAATGTGATATGTAATATGTGGTATGTATGTGTTGTCCATGAAGTATGGTGGTAAAGTGGGCAATGTATGCATATGTAAGTTTGTCAATGAAGTACGGTGGTGAAGTGGACAAGGTTGACCATGAAGTACGGTGGTGATGTTGTAAGAACCCGCGAAAAAGTGGTAAAAAGGTAAAACCGTCTTTTGACACGTTATATGATTATTATGTAAAATAATATGTATTTGTAAAATAATATTATAAGAAATAAAAGTTTATGAGAAATTTGAAGTTTTGCCGCGTGAATAGTAAAATTTGACCAAAAAGGGCAAATTGGTCATTTGACATGAAAATGACCAAAAATGTTAAGAAAATGTAAAGTTGGAAGTAATGAAGCATAAATGGTAAAGTTATGACCTTTGGACCATTTTTGAAGAGAAGTTAGTAACCAAAGGACCTAAATGTAAAGTTTTTTATAAATAAGATATATATATTATCTAGTAGTTATTATTCCCATTATTGGAAGGATTAAGAACATTCCTCCAGAGGATTCCAGAGAGCACGAGAGACAGCAAGAAAGAGCAAAGAAGAAGAGAAAGATCAAAGGAATTGTCAAGGAAATCAAGAAGGGAATTGGAATTGGTGATTCCATAGTTAAAAGAGGTAAGATTTCATCTTCTTTAACCTAGGTTTTTGGGTATATGCTTGAATTGGTTCTTGAATGAAATTGAAACTGCAATTGAAGTTATAAGTCATGTGGGTTAAGTAGCTAATGCTTCCAATAAGCCATTAGTTAAGAACTTAACTCAAAACCATGGAAGTAAGTTGCTATAATTGAGAATTTTCAAGTTTGGTCAAGAACTTCAATTCTTGTATATGATGGATTCAATCGATTTTAATAGCTTAAAACTTGTTATTAGTCAAGGGTTTTGGTCCTAGAACAAACCTCATACGATTAAGAACTGAAATAAGGACTTAATGGGTGAAAACTGCGTGCTACAGTGCACAAATCGCGACTGATCAGGACACTGCCCAGGCGCCAGGCGCAGTGCGCCCAGGACCAGGGCGGGGTGCGCCTAGGCACAGTGCGCCCCTAGCCAGGCGCAGTGCGCCTTCAGACAGGGACCAAAATTGTTAGAAATTTCAAATATTCCAAACGCTAGAAACCATAGCTAGACATGTCCGATTGACCTGAAATTTTAGCCATAACCCTAAAATGGCATAAGAACATGTCGGGAATGGTCAAATCCGTAATCCGACCTTGCGGAAAAGTCACTGTAGCGGCAGTGGCTAAAATCACTATTCATGTCAAAACTTAATTTTGGAATTTGAGCTAGACTTGTCCAATGAACTCCAAATTTGAAACACAAGTCTAATACGACCCCTCGGGGGTACTGTAGCAATATACGCGTATTTCGGAGAAAACCGTAAAACGAGTTTATTAAGGGTTATACATTTATTATAACCTGGAGTTATGTCATATGAGACTTTAGCATTATAAAGTTAATTATATTAAGCATTTATATATACTACTTGTATAGGTGGTGCTTCAAACGTTGTTGAGCACAGGAAGGGAAAAGCCGTACGTGAAGCTTAGTAAACCGTAGTAGAACCAAGGTGAGTTTTATGAGGATTTCTATAGTACATAGCAAAATGTTATTTTCAGTAAAGTAAGATTTCCAAATGTTTATAAATACTAAAGTTTGGAAAATAGTTTTGAAAGAAGCTCTATACAAGGGCTTAGTATTTTAAACAGATTTTAAAGTACGGTTTGCAAAGTATTTTGAAAGAAGTTTCTTATGTGAACTAAGATGTAAAAATCAGTTTTTGGAAAGTATTTTCAGTAAAGAGTTATAAAATGTTTGAGTAAGAGTTGTTTACAAATTGTGTCCTATTTTGACCAATTTGAGATGAAATGAAGTAAGAATTAAAGAAAGAAAGAAGTATGAGCCAGTTGTCCGGACTAGGATCACCCACATAATTGGGGGATCAGAAGACACTACTGGGATGGTACCTCCCGTCGCGAAGTAGTTGTCTAGCTTAGCATACCCTTGTGCTTGAATTTGTTCCAAGTCACAAAGGGGAGACAGAATGAGCATAACCGAGTGGGCAGATCTGTTCTGTCCCGCGAGGGGAGCTAGTTGAATGAATTAAATAACTTAATTCATAAGTTTCAGTTGGTCACAAGAAAATGAGAAAGAAAGCAGTTTTGAGAAAGAAAGTATGTTTTTAGAAGTTTGAAAGTAAAGAAGAAATGATATTTTGAGATTTATGATATAAATTAGTTTTGAGCATTTTACTTGTAATATTTCAAGTTTTTGAATAGAAAAGTTTTGGGTCTAAACCCATATTACTCACGAGACTTTATGTCTCACGTATACTATGTTTTTTTTTAAATGCTATGTACTTAGGTGAAAGGAGCGGAGGTTGCAGTTGGGACCGGTTAATGTACTGTAAGTTTAAATTATGGTTATCTGTATTGAGTCTGTAATACCCCTCGAATTTAAGTTTGTAAAATAAAACAAAAATTTAAGTGGCTATTTTATAGTCACGAGCTGTAAAATATGTTTGAAAACTGTATTTGTATTTTAAATATGGTTTGAGAAAAGGGGTGTTACAGTTTTGGTATCAGAGCCATAGTTTAAGCGAATTAGGTTGGAATACCATCCTAGGCTTAAACTAGCAAGAATAGTAGTAAAGTGTCTTAGTAATGTAGAGGTACATTTAGACCTCTAGAAGGTATAAAGTGAGTATGATTGCTATTAAAAGTGCAGTCAAGATAAGGAGATAACATGCTACCGCTTACGAAATACTATATAGAATTGCGTATTAAACAGATATTTTGTTCATCTATATAGTAATGGAAGGCGGAAGACAAGCTGACAGGGGTGAGGGCAGTCATACTTCTTCAAGAGAAGTGAACCACATGTTATTCGAAACGATGAGTCTGAGCCAAACCCACCACCACAACCTATCACTATGGAGGCAATTCAGTTTCTAATCGATAACTTACGAAATGAGCTGAGACAAGATGTGAACAACATAATCGACAGAAGAATGGGTGAACCTAATGCCCAATCATCAGAAGAAGTCTCCAAGAAGACGACTGAGGAAGCGGTTAGTGGAGGTAACAAGAGGGAAGAAAAGGGCTGCTCCTTTAAGTCCTTTATGGCTTGCAAACCGCCCGAATACTATGGCAGTTTTGAGCCGAAGGTAACGATGCGATGGGTCCGAGAGATCGAGCAAGTGATGCAAGCAAGTAAATGTGGAGAAAACGATCGAGTCAACTACGCCTCTCGGCAGTTGAAGGATGATGCTTTGGTGTGGTGGAACACCAAATTTGAAAGCTTGGGAAAGGATGTGGTATATGGTTGGTCTTGGGCATAGTTTGTTTCGTGTCTCAAAGATAAATTCTGCCCCACGCGAGATTTGGAGAAAATGAATGAAGATTTCCTAACAATAAAGAAAGGAGATATGACAGTGGACGAGTATACGAAGAAGTTTTGTGACATGCTGCCTTTTGTGGGGGAATCTTACCCCAGTGAGCGGTCCCGAATTAACCGCTATGTCCGGGGTTTGCCATGGAATTATGAGTTAGAAGTAAAGAGAGCTGAAACATTAGACGGGGCGATCAATGCTGCCCGAAACGTGGAGGATATTGGGAAACGAAGAAAGGAGGAAGGACCTGGTTTTAGTGACAAGAGGAAGACAGTTAGTAGCAGTGGGAACATAAAGAAGAAAGGGAAGATGAGTTCAAGTCAGAGCCGACAGGGAAGTGTAAAGAAGTGCGAGAAATGTGGGAAAGAACACAGTGGCGAGTGCCGAGCGGGATCAAACGCCTGCTTTAATTGTGGCGGACTCGGTCACAAAGCGAAAGACTGCAAGGCCAAGAAAGCCAGTGAAGTGGAGTGTTTTTCATGCCACCAGAAGGGGCACTATAGTTTCAACTGCCCAAACAAGGGAGGAGAAACTGTGGTGTCAACAGCTCAGAAGAAGACAGAACCCCAGAAGGTGAAGACTAGAGCTTTTCAGATCACCAGGGAAGAAGCGAAGGAGACGCACGATGTGGTCTCAGGTATACTACTGATCAACTCGACACCTGCATATGTGTTGTTTGATTCCGGTTCTACATATTCATTCGTGTCCCATGGGTTTGGAGCCAGATTGAGAGTTCCATTAGAATTGTTAGACATAGTTTTTGAGGTAGAAGTGGCGGACGGGAAATTTGTGGAAGTTCAGCATATGTACAGAGATTGCGAACTCGACATTAACGGCAAGAGGTTCTGACTTAATCTCCTTCCCATTGGAATTAAGTCCTTTGATGTAATAATTGGAATGGATTGGCTTGGTGCAAATGATGCGAAGATAGCTTGTGGTCAGAAGAGGGTGTCTGTTAAAACCCTAGGAGCTAAGGTGTACGTATATGGGGAAAGAAGAAAGCATGTGCCCAGTATCATCAGTGTAGCTAAGGCCCGAAAATGTATCAGAAAAGGGTGTGTATCTTTCCTGGCCTATGTGATGACTGAAGACAAAGTAAAACAGACGTATAAAGACATAGAAGTAGTAAAAGAATTCCCAGAAGTTTTCCCAGATGAATTACCAGGCTTGCCACCAGAAAGGCAAGTTGAGTTCCGTATAGATCTTGTCCCAGGAGCTTCCCCAATAGCCCGAGCACCGTACCGGTTAGCACCAACAGAGATGCGGGAATTAATGTCCCAGTTGCAAGAGTTACTAGATAAAGGCTTCATCAGGCCTAGTTCTTCTCCGTGGGGTGCTCCAGTTCTGTTTGTGAAGAAGAAAGACGGATCAATGCGGATGTGCATTGATTACAGAGAATTGAACAAGATTACCATCAAGAACCGTTACCCGTTGCCCAGAATAGACGATTTGTTCGACCAGTTGCAAGGAGCAGATTATTTCTCAAAAATTGATCTGAGATCTGGGTATCACCAAGTTAGGGTAAAAGAAAGTGATGTAGAGAAGACAGCGTTTCGTACACGATACGGGCATTACGAGTTCTTAGTAATGCCATTCGGTCTTACGAATGCACCAGCGATCTTTATGGACTTAATGAATCGGGTCTGTAAACCATTTCTAGACCAGTTTGTTATAGTGTTCATAGATGACATTCTTATATACTCAAAGAATAAAGAGGAGCATGCGAGTCATCTGCGGTTAGTACTTGAGACTTTGAAGCGAGAACAATTATATGCCAAATTCTCTAAGTGTGAGTTTTCGATGCGTGAAGTGCAGTTCCTTGGGCATGTAGTTTCAATCCAAGGTATAAAAGTTGATCCAGCAAAAGTTGAAGCGGTGATGAAATGGGAACCTCCCAAGACGCCAACAGAAGTTAGAAGTTTTCTCGGTCTTGCCGGGTATTACCGGAGATTCATTCAAGATTTCTCCCGTATAGCAGTGCCACTTACACGACTAACCCGGAAAGAAGAGAAATTCAGATGGCAAGAAGAACAAGAAAGAGCTTTCGCTACTTTAAAAGAAAAGTTGTGTAACGCGCCTGTCCTTACGTTACCAGATGGGACAGAAGACTTTGAAGTGTACAGCGAGCTGTAAAATATGTTTGAAAACTGTATTTGTATTTTAAATATGGTTTGAGAAAAGGGGTGTTACAGATGTGGTTTGGCTGGCTGGTAACGAAGTACCATGGTGAAGTGCCCAATGGCGGAGGTACCGTGGACAGCCCTTCGGGGAACCGGTCCATGCATAGGAGTTGGTACCAACAATACATGTTTAGGAATAATGTGATTATGTCTATGTTAAGTTAAGTGATGTTGTATTTTTGTGAATGTTTAAAGGTGCTACGTGTATGCATGTGATTGTTATAATGGGTGACTGAAGTGCAGGCTTACTAAGCGTTTTTGCTTACCCGTTGTTGATTTATATCTTTTTAGGACCCTCTGGGGTGACACTGAAAGGCACCGGTTTGACTACTGCCGACACGCATTTCATGGATATTTACTTAAAGGATTTTATGACTTTTAATAATATGAAGTTATAATATTTTTTTCTTAAATGTTGGATTCCTCTACTTATCTCGGTTTTGGATAACTTAAATTTATGTTTTTATTAATTATGATTTTATAATACATGATGGTTATTCAAAAAAAATTTGGTACATTACTGAATAATCATATAGCCCAATCATATATGAATAATAATACACTAGTACAGAAGTCCCTTGTTAGTGCGGTTAAAATGGTTAACTGGTGCGGTTATTCAACCGCACCTAAATATTGCGCATCATTAAATACCACATTTAATAATACGGTTTACCAAACCGCACCAACAATGAATATAACCGCATCAAATGAGCTTTCCTGAAAGAATATAACACCGCACTAAATTGATATAACCTGCATCATTAACACAACGCAACATATAATTGTAACTGCATCATATAATTTGGCTTAGGCCTACCACATGGGCTTAGTCTGTCATTTGAGCTTAGCCTGCCACATGGGCTTAGCCTGCGATATGGGCTTAGGCCTACGAAGTAGATGTGGTCCATGATACAAAACACCCAGATTATTCATGAGCTTAGCCCTACCAATTAGTTGTGACCCATGATACAAAAAACATCCAGATTATACATGGGTTTTGCATGCCATATGGGCTTAGTCCTACCAAGTAGGTGTGGGCTTGTGGCTCATGACACAAAAAACACCCAAATTGCACCAAAATTAATTTCGGTCCATGAATATATTACGCACTATAAACGTTAAAATTTCCATCAATAAGTAGTCTCAGGTCATTACACAAATATTTGTTCCAATTACCAACATTCACAATTATACAATATACAAATGTGTATCTTATAGAATACAATGATATAATGCTATAAAAATATGTCCAAGAACAATGCTATACAAATTCGTATCTTATCAAGTATTCTCCAGGCGGTCTTCAATCTACTTGCAAACTAAGTTTGGAATTAGATCTAATACTGTTTACTCGATAACATCACTCGAAATCAACTTGTTCTTCTTCCAAAACTAGAAGCGAATACAATAATATTATATTCAGGTGTACAAATAATTAGAAACTTGATATTTATACGCAAAGAACACTTACTTCAGTGGCAAATTTGTATTGAATCCTCTCAACAAACTCCTGCATATGTTTGATAACTACAAAACCAAATTCCCAGTTTTCTTTTTGTTTGAAGCACTACAATTAAATCACAATTTAATATTCTCAACACCTTCATATAAGCTGAAAAAAAAATGAAATTTAAAACAAACCTTTGCAATCTTCCATTTATATTTACTTAGGAAAGCTTCATCAATAATAGACACAATGGGGTATGAGTCCTCCATAGCGGGACGTTTTAAAGAATCAAGAACATACGCGATTCCTTTTTCCGGCCAAAAAATAATAAGCATCCAATGAAATTTTTTTTCCATTTTCAATGAACCTTCATATATATATATATATATATATATATATATATATATATATATATATATATATATATATATATATATATATATATATATATATATATATATATATATATATATATATATATATATATATATATATATATATATATATATATATATATATATATATATATATATATATATATATATATATATATATATATGGAGAGGATCAACATAGAACCCCTTTTTATCCATAGAACCATAGAACCCCATTTTAAGCCAATGGATCATTAAATCAATGGATATGATTATTTGATTTAAATAAAATTATTTTTATTTTTAAAATAAAGTTCAAGGGTAAATAAGACTTTTTAAAATTACTTTTATTTAGGAAAGGATTGAAATCATCAACTTCCTTTCCTATTTTTAAGGAATTCCAAATTGAAAAGCAATATACAGAGAGGATGAAATCAGTCCATCTTTCATTCTCTTCACGAAAAAAAGCTCCGACCAAATTCCACCATGATGATCGTGACCTGAAGAAAAGAATAATGAAAGGAATGACGATGGCATCTGGTTGCTTCAAAGGCCGGCCGATAGTGACCTGAGGTGGTGGTGGTGTTCGATTGCAGCTATATAGAGAGAACGATGATGATGGTGGTGTTCGATTGCAACAGAAGAGAGGAGGAAGAATGTAATACAGAAGAATCAAGTAGTTTACGCTTCTTTATAATCAAGTCATTCTCGGATATTGAAGTAATTTTTAACAAAGCATTCTCGGAGAATGAAGTAGTTACACTTCCTTATAATCAAGCCATTCTCGGATAATGAAGTAGTTACACTTCCATTCTTTTTTAACGCTTATTCTTTTAGAATATTTATTATTTTGGATGTATTTTTCTTCAATGACTCATTATTCTTTTGAAAATGTTTTGTGATACGTGAAATTTTCATCTACTGCAACGAACTCTTACAGTAATCATTTATCTTGTTACCAAGCGTGTATTTCTTTAAGAATGGTATACAGACATGATTTTTTCATTGTTGTAAAAATTTACAGGCTTCTATATTTAATGCATTTCTTCAGGAATAACGTCTCCATAATTAGAGTTATGATTTTTAAAATTGACTTGAAAATAATATTGTTTTTTTATTTGTAGGTATATATGAACGTCATTATACCCTTAACTGGCAGAATTTAATTATTTTTATTTAATTCTTTCATTTTAATTATACAACTGTCACTATCATCTAAGCCATTGATTTTCTCAATCTAATGGTCCAAAATTGATCATACATTCATACAATACTTACCAAATATATTTAATCGTGTATATATACATATATATATATATATATATATATATATATATATATATATATATATATATATATATATATATATATATATATATATAATCAGGATCGGGTGATGACTCTTCTTAAAGTGAGGACTTGCGATGACACCTTAAAAAAATTGAAAAAAAATATAAAAAATATAATAATAAAATGGATCATAGTACTATATCGGAGAAAAAAAAAGATTCAAAAAAAAACTTTTCGATCATTATTTTTTTTATAATGAAATAATGATCCAAAATAAAAACAGAAAAATTGCATCATTACGTTTTGCAATGATGCAAATTTTTTTTTCAAATTTTTTTTTGATAATGATATAGTACTATTCTCGATTTTATGATTTGTATTTTTTTTATATTTTTTTCAATTTTTTTAAGGTGTCCTCGCGAGTCCTCACCGAAAAAAGAGTACTCACCGGAACCGGACCCTATATATATATATATATATATATATATATATATATATATATATATATATATATATATATATATATATATATATATATATATATATATATATATATATATATATATATATATATATATATATAGATAAGCGATCGGGTGAGGACTATTCTTAAAGTGAGGACTCGTGAGGACACCTTAAAAAAATTGAAAAAAAATAAAAAAATAATATAAATAATAAAATGGATCATAGTACTATATTGGAGAAAAAAAATTCGGAAAAAAACTTTTGGATCATTATTTTTTTTTATAATGAAACAATGATCCACAAAATAAAATTTTTTGTGGATCATTTCTGTTTCTCAATGATCCAAATTTTTTTTTCCAAATTTTTTTGGATCATGATATAGTACTATTCTCGATTTTATGATTTGTATTTTTTTTTTATTTTTTTTCAATTTTTTTGAGGTGTCCTTACGAGTCCTTACCGAAAAAAGAGTCCTCACCGGAACGGGACCCTATATATATATATATATATATATATATATATATATATATATAGGGTCCCGTTTCGGTGAATACTCGTAAGGACACCTTAAAAAAATTGACAAAAATATAAAAAAATACAAATCATAAAATCGAGAATAGTACTATATCATTATAAAAAAAACATGGAAAAAAAAATTTGGATCATTGAAAAACGGTAATGATCCAATTTTTTTTTTTTTGTGGATCATTGTTTCATTATAAAAAAAATTTAATGATCCAAAAGTTTTTTTAAAATTCTTTTTCTCTCCAATATAGTACTATGATCCATTTTATTATTTATATTTTTGTTTATTTTTTTTCAATTTTTTTAAGGTGTCATCACGAGTCCTCACTTTAAGAAGAATCCTCACCCGATCGCTTATATATATATATATATATATATATATATATATATATATATATATATATATATATATATATATATATATATATATATATATATATATATATGTTTGTGCATGACCGCATGAAAGTGAACATGTTTGTGCTTCAACACATGAAAGTGAACACCATGATACTCTGATTGGTCTTCAAATGGCACAATATTTTATCATAAAATAAATACACTTGGAGACGATAGAATTAGATTAATTTTAATGGTCTTCGATGATCCCAGAATAAACCTTTAACTCTTTATGTTTTACCATAAATTGTTTCGGTAGTGGACAAAGTTTGTCGTCCTTCCGTTTTATTTTTGCTGATTGACTCTTCATTTGCGTTGGAGGTAGACCTGGCAAAATCAGTCACGACACGATAACTCGACACGAACCCGACACGAAATTAGCGGGTTTGGGTTAGAGGTTTCAACCCGTTTAAGTAAACGGGTTGACACGACACGACACGAAAGTTAAACGGGTTGGGTTAGGGTTGATACTTTCAACTCGAAGATGACACGAATGACCCGTTTAATTATATATATATATATATATATATATATATATATATATATATATATATATATATATATATATATATATATATATATATATATATATATATATATATATATATATATATATCTGCGGAAATTATGTTATAATTATTCCGCATGAAAAGAAAACGCAACAGGCAAGTTGGTCTAATGGCTAAAGTTGATGGCATACAACCTAGAGGTCTCAAGTTCTAACCTTGTTCAAGACATTTTCTCTTTTACAGGAAGAGATGCTTATATTTTGCAAATGAAAACTCTCATCCCACATCGCCTGTGGGATGAAAGTTTCTTCTTTCTCATCACCTATATAAGAAGACTCAATGTTATAGTTTACTTACACCCATGGGATGCATAACGGGTTAAACCGACTTGGACAAATGTTCTGTTGGGCCGATCTGGTCTGAATTGAGCCAAATAAGTCTGAGTTGAGCCGTGTTGGGCCGAGTTGGCTATAGTATCAAAGGGTATATACGGGTTCGATCGTGTCGTGTCGGGTTGACACGAGTTCGATCGTGTCGTGTTCGTGTCAAAGGGTTCAACCCGTTTACTTAAACGTGTCGTGTCCGGGTTCACCACTCTCAACCCGTTTAAGGTCTCGACACGACACGAACCCGGCACGACACGACCCGTTTGCCACCTCTAGTTGGAGAGGAACGAACTTGGGACCTTCTGGGTTTAAAGTCACGACTACCCATAAGCATGTGTATACGTTAGTTAAAAACTTTTGGTACGACGGAATGGAATCAGGAATGTTAAAACGGATGATCTAATGGATTAAAAAAAATAATTGAATGAATGATTACTTTCCGTTGCATGTGTGGTTGGTTAGAATGAATAAAATAAGTCATTTTATTAAAATAATTCATTCAAACATATTATCTTTTATTAATATAAAAAAACTAAATAAAGTAAATTTGATAAATAAAGAAAAAAATGTTATTTTTATTTAATAAATTTTTGTAAAATAAAATTTAAATAAATTACATATAAATATATTGCATTTCATTTAAAATACATATTATATGTTGTGTAAATAGTTGAAAAAGAGTTATTTAATAATTTAAAAAAATACAAAATAAAAAGAACAATATATGATAACTGTTAAATATAAATATGGACAAAAATTATTTAACTTTTAAAAATAAAATAATTATTTAAATGAAGTTTTGAAATTTTTAAAAAAATTAATATTTATTGAAAATTACAAGAAAAAAGTAATTTAATTGTACTATATATAATTCCGTTTTATGAGGGAATGAAAAAAAAACACTCCTTCCCAATGGAATGAGATTTGGCAAAAGAGAAGGAATCGCATTCCATGCGAAATGCTTCATTTCATTTATTCGAGCAATCAAACATGATCTTTTTCATTTGACGAAATACTCCATTTCATTCCTTCTTCGATTACTGCATGCTACCTAAAAATATAAACCAAAAAGGGGGTCGTGGACCAAAATCAAACATGTGGCATCGTCTTTGTTGAGGTATGGTTTTAACACTCGGCCAAGAAACAATTTTATAATAAGACCTATGTTTTTAAATGTTATGTATATGTTGCTTTTACATATAAATATACTAGGTATGTACCCGTGGGATGCGGTGGCTGACTATAGTTTGTTTACAGATGTCAATTTGTTTCCTTAATAAATTATGTTGGTAGATAGTTTTCTTTATGCAATTAGTTTTGTGGGCTAGGATCTACATAAAAATGGGATTAATGTAGAACGGAACAAACAAAGTCAGATTCCCAGGTGAAGTGTTTCTGTTTCAAAGCATACTAAGCGAAAGTACCATTTAAACAAATATTGAGGCTAAACATTTTCACTACTATTAGTAGGTACCTATTGGCAAAGTACAATGCCTTGATTAGAAAAAAATACAAAATTTGAGTTGAAAGGAAATAAAAGTATGATGCTATAGTTAACATATAAACAAAGCACTTCGTTAATTCTTGTTTTTCATCTTTATCATGTAACACCCCCAAACCACGATGGCGGAAACGTCTGAGGGTGGATGACTTCATGAACAGTATCACAACAACGTTTGTACAATAGTGATCAAATCAAACACATCCATCATATACATAATTGTAAAAGTTACAATAGTTCAAAAGATTGTATGTTTTGAATACAATTACAATATGATATCAAAATACGTAGTATGACGCCATAGCGACCCATCGTCAAAGGTTGTAGTTACCCTATCAATTTCCTGAGAATACAAGTAGTTTGAAAGAGTGTCAACATTACGTTGGTGAGTTCATAAGATTTTTGTATGAGAAAATCCATAATCCTTCTTCCTTGTAGAAAGATAGTGTTTGAAACCAGAAAATCCAATATTTTCTTATAAATGAGTAGTAGTCTTAAAACCCAAAGACCGAAAATGTATAGGTATTTGTATACTTGAAAATAGTATTACGTAGTTTTATTCTTGTATAAAACCGTGTAAATAGGTGTTTACTGGTAGTCGAATCGTAGATTTAATTCCACAAAAGTCGTATGTATAAGTAAACCGTACTTATATTTATATCTTTGATAAAACATAGTTTTAATTCCCATAGAATCATTGTGTATAAGTAAAACCATACTTATATTTGTAACTTGTTAAAATGTAGTTTTAATACCATAAAACTTGTATGAGGAATCTCTTTCCTTGTAAAATGTAGTATTGTAATCCGAGAAAATCCAATATTTTCTTATGAATGTATCCAAGTCCTTAAAACCCAATGACTAAAATGTATAGCATAGTTTGTAGTATAAAGCCATTGAAAATGTATATTTCCACGTAAACAATTTAATAAGTTGATTTCCCATGCGAGACGCCCTATAACCATACTGTGACCATGTAGGCCTGCTTCGACGTTCTTCAAGCGTCAGACTGTTATGACATTTGTCACCTCAGACCCGTCGGTCTAGCTGTAGCTAGCAGCTCAGGTGCGGGGTTGTCAATCCCGTATAGATCTATACACAAATATCACATTATCTTATCGAGACTCTGGTTATAAATTTCAGGACTTATAGTATGTACTTAAATAAGCACCGTGAAGACCCGTCTCACAAAAATGTATGTATCAATCAACTTGTTAAAGTTTGTATATGAAAAACCTTTGTATTTGTCCATTATCATTTTTCCCATGATAATATAGTAATGTATAATAATTATATATTTTATATAATTATTTGTCTTCTTTAAAACGTCATAGTAACATTTGTATCAACAAACTATTCCTATAATAGTTTATTTTTAGTATTCCGTTGTGAAAAGCATATATTTACAAATATATGTGAAATAACTTATTTAGATGGTTATAAAGAACTTCTTTTAAGATATATTCTCCACAATAGTGGTGTAATAAATTGGTTATACCCTTTATTAATTCCAATATAATATTTCATGACTATCAAATAAAGAACGGCCATGTAGAAGATCAAATGGGGAGGCAGGACCCTTTCAGCGTATAAGCCTTTCGGAAATCCAACAACCTAGCCCAAATGATCGGCCTAGACACCGCCCTCGTAAGTAGATCATTCAATATTATTTTTGGAATTATAATTGAATTGCTTAATGATGTTTACAAAATTCGCATTTCGTTTACTATTGTTATAAATGAGTATAAATAACTATTTTTATAGTATAACTTGTATTCTCCCCCTTAAAAATTTGAATAAAGATAAAAAGAAGGGGTATGAACTCACCTCAATATCGACTAGGATCTTATCGCCAACTGTTGTTAGATCGCCCGACTCTTCGTGCTTCTAACTCGAACTCACTATATTTATAACTGAAATAGCTACTTCTAACGCTCATTCTTCGTATATTTCTATATATATCGAAGAATCTTCTAACAATACTATCTAGTGATATAGAGATCGAGATCTGAGGTGTGAGGGAATGAGAGGATTGAAGCCTCTATTTATAGTAAATTTATTTTCGTATAGCGGCCCTCAAGATACAGACATTTGATGTTTATAGCTTTTAAATTTTGTTTATGACAAAACATACCTTAAAATACTCTTTAAATAGATTTAATAGTTTTTATATAAAATAAATGATTTTTGTTTATAAAAATATAATCTACAAAAATCGTAGTTTAATAATATCAACTTTTTAACTAAAAGTCTTTAACGAATTAACGAAAGGGTATTAATTGTAAGTTTAATAAAAATATAGGGTTTAAATGTAAATACAATTTCATTTTAAATAAAAAGAAAATATTAAATATAAAACTAATATCAATAATTTTAAATTTTGACGTCAGATTATTCGTATCGACGACACCGTTTTGACGGTAAATTTTTCTATTTTATAAAACGACATAATATTATCGATAAACTTAAAAATACGTATTGAATACGTAGTGTTCGAAATGAAAATACGAATTCTTTGAGGGTAAAATGTGTAAAATTGATTAAATAATGAAGTGGGGCCCACTTTATATAAAATAAAATTAAAATAAAATAATATAAATTTTTTTTCAAACTTTCCATTCAATCTCCACCTACCGTAGAGACTAAAATGTTATTATTATTATTTTTTTAATATTATATAAATATTTTAATAACCAAATGTCGTTTTCAAGTTAAATTAAACGTTTTTCTATCATAACTTTTTATATATAACGTTTGGTAAAACTATAAATATATATTCGGAACTGTCGTATTTTTATCTACGTTTTGATATAAAATTTGTAATATTCCGAAGAGTTTTAAACTTTTACCGTTCACTATTCACGCCAGTTACTATTCATGCCGTAATTTTTTTTTTTTATATTAAAACATCTAGTTCAGCATGGTTTGTTCGTATAACTGTCTTAAATTAGCATGCGTAATATTATAATATCAAATAATACAACGTAGAGATTATGAAATTTACATTTCACATATTGACTTTAACGTACGCTTTGGTTGACTTAAGTTGACTTTCGTTGACTAATTTGACAGTTGTCACATTATCTACCCGTTAGAAGGAATTTCGTCCCGAAATTTAGCACTTTGAATAGATCCTCAAGGGTTTGGGAAGAGATGTGGGTATTTGAGTTTCATGTGGTCCTCACGTTCCTAGGTAAATTCAGGTCCACACTTGGTGCTTTTCAGTTTTCCATCGCTTTGATTTTGAAGTTTAATGTCATAATATTTTTGGTAACTAAACTTGAGTTAATCTTAGTATAAATAATAGTTACTAGATTGTTATGTGAATAGGAGGATTAGAAACTCATTTAGAAGGAGTTTAAACCTTAAAGATATCAAAGAGGAGTTACACGGGTCCTCCCGGGTCGTGTATTGAAACTGTTTTGGCATTGTAGGAGTTACACGGGTCGTGTTTATGAAAACGGTTTGTGTTCTAGTTACCGTAACATCCAGTAGTATCCAGTAGACTTACACGGGTCAGTTTCGGAGTATGGGTTGGATTTTAAAAGTGAACGACGCTAACTTTAAAGGTTAATGTCGCTAACCTGCTTCATTGGAGTTATTCGGGCAGCGAACCAAAAATCCCCTAGGCGGTTTTCAGAGCAAAAGATGTGAAATTTTTTCATTTTGATCAGGGGTTTTGCGTAGAAAAAGTTTGGGAAGGTCGGATTTAATACCCGAAATGCATTCTCGAGTTCTTAATTCACAAGGTTAGTGATTTTGAGTATTAGGGTTTCAAACCCTAGATGTCCAAATCTGAAAGTATGCTTTGATTCATCTTATGTGTTGTTAATAGATTGTTAATATGTGTTGTATTGAGTACTTGTTGCAAATATCGTGATTTTCTAACGGTTGATTTGGTAAAATCACGGAATTCGGAGTTCGGGTTGATAGCATATGATATTCTCTAATTGTGATTTGTATTTGCTATTGATTTCTTAATCATTTGAGTTAAGTATTATGGAAATGCCTGAGGATGTTTAAGATATGATATGTGATTTCTTTTTACAGTTGATACTCGTAGGATGGAAGGAAACATTTAAGATACATGTTAACCACGAGCTCTACAGATACTAATTGAGTAGGTTCTAATTCATTATTTATGACTAGATTATTATATAATTGAATTAACTATTCTTTGAACTATTTCCGTTATCAGAAGATATATATATTAAAAAAATGTCTTTTCGTTATCTCGTCCTCATCGGAGTCAAGCCGCGAATTTGGAAAAGGATATCAATTAGGGTAGTGAAAAGATTGCACCTACTGTAGATATTTTGAATTTCGGTAATAAGAACGTGGGTTGTCCTTTCAGTTCCAGCTGTAAGATACTATATAAACGGGTATGTAGTATCATCCATATCTACATCTTTTCAGTCTTATTCTTTCCTACTATCAGTTTATTCTTATATAATCTCATATTTTCTATATCGAGGTATGGAAAACAGATCTCCTATGGATAAATTGTCAGACTCTGAGCTGAATTTCTTAAGGGAAGAGGGTACCTCCCTATCGTTTAATCAGATACCTCCACTGGGGTTTGGTAATTATAGTATCCTAAACTCCTTTTATTTCTTATTCCTTTTTCTAGCATTTTGATTTTTTTTTTAAATTATATGAGGTATAGATTTTCCAGATATATTACCGCTGGATCAACCTCAAGATGATCTTGAAGTTTTTCCTCTGATGAGTATTCTCCCTGAAGATCCAATGCCTTTAAATCAAGACATCGTTGTTGGGCAATCTCAATATATACTTCCAGGTTAAGTCATTTTGTTAAGCTTTATGTTTACTTTGCTTAATTATCTAACATACGCTATACACAGATCCATTTGTAGATGATCTTACTAATGATAATCTAAGCATGAACGTGCCCATACTGCATAGTGGAATAGATCAACAAATCAGAGGTTTCAAACTGATATTCAAAATCAGGATCAAATACAATCGATCCACGATGACGCTATCGGGCTCGCTTCAGCGAATTCTGAGTCCGTGGGTGGTTTTCAATATCAGGATCATTTTCAATTGATCCAAAGTAACTTAGAAAGTTTCAATAATGGGAATTTTATGGTTGATTCTGGAAATCAAAAACTATTACCCATAATAGGTAACAATGAAAGTGTTAGTGATCAGGATCATACACAATTGATCCAAAACTAAAACGTTTCAACCTCGATTCCAAGAACCTATGAAATTCGTAGAAAAAGGGGTTCTAGAGATGCGTTGAGTAAGGAAACAATATCCATGCATTTTGACAAGCCCATTTTGGAAGCTGCAAGAGAACTCAACGTTGGATCAACACAGTTGAAGCAACGCTGTAGAAAGTTAGGTATCAAAAGTTGGCCTCGACGAAAGATTAAGAGTCTATAAACTCTTATTAACCATACTCAGGTTAAGAATTGTATTTCTTTTCCCCAATTTTAATACCATGAGATTGTAATGACTGAAAGTATTTATGCAACAGGAATTGGATAATAATCCTAGTAAAGCAGACGTAATACTTGGTCTAGAGAACGAGAAAAGAGCAATAATCGAGGGTTCCAGTTTGGAGATAACTGATACCACAAAGAGATTGAGGCAAGCTGCCTTTAAGGCTGTTTACAAGAAAAGAAAGGTTCAGAAGAGGGAGGAAGCTTCATCAGGGACCCATACACAGCAATAATCTCTGCCTTCTGTTTCTGCGATGAGTGGTTTTAACCATGATTTTCTCAAGATCGTAAGTGAAGAGAACCCAGAAGACTTGACAGGTGACTTAGCTCGCCTTTGGCTTTCAGATTGAATTTCTACCAATGTTAGTTTAATGGAACTGTTGGTAGGGATGATGGAAGGTTTTCGATAATAGTTATTGGTCAGGTATTATCGAATTGTCATGTCTACTATGTAAGGATAGGGGTATAAGAGGTACATAAAGTGTCTAGATGTATGGTTCTATAGTATTACAAAATACTCCTGTAGTATTTTAGCTTTATATTTTGTTTTAGAGTTTCTTTGTATATGGTTCTTGGTAAGTTTTTAGACTTGTTGTTCACTACGACTATTTCTAAGTACATGTTAGTCATACCTTGGACACATACAGTTGATCAGGCTCTATTTGTCCTAGGTATGATTACATAACTACCTAGGCCTACTCGTAGTGTTCAACTCATCTTATTACTCTTGTATTGTTATGGTTATGACACTGTTCTAGTATGTATGTACTTGTACTTATACTTTATAAAAATATCATTGTATTTTAAAGTATATTTTGTACAGATTGTTTTAGAGAGTTTTAGTCCCATTGTATTTATAGTTGTATACCTTAAATGGATTGATACACTTAGTTCACTATAAACAATGCTCTGATACCAATCTGTCACACCCCCAAACCACGATGGCGGAAACGTCTGAGGGTGGATGACTTCATGAACAGTATCACAACAACGTTTGTACAATAGTGATCAAAGCAAACACATCCATCATATACATAATTGTAAATGTTACAATAGTTCAAAAGATTGTATGTTTTGAATACAATTACAATATGATATCAAAATACATAGTATGACGCCATAGCAACCCATCGTCAAAGGTTGTAGTTACCCTATCAATTTCCTGAGAATACAAGTAGTTTGAAAGAGTGTCAACATTACGTTGGTGAGTTCATAAAATTTTTGTATGAGAAAATCCATAATCCTTTTTCCTTGTAGAAAGATAGTGTTTGAAACCAGAAAATCCAATATTTTCTTATAAATGAGTAGTAGTCTTAAAACCCAAAGACCAAAAATGTATAGGTATTTGTATACTTGAAAATAGTATTACGTAGTTTTATTCTTGTATAAAACCGTGTAAATAAGTGTTTACTGGTAGTCGAATCGTAGATTTAATTCCACAAAAGTCGTATGTATAAGTAAACCGTACTTATATTTATATCTTTGATAAAACATAGTTTTAATTCCCATAGAATCAGTGTGTATAAGTAAAACCATACTTATATTTGTAACTTGTTAAAATGTAGTTTTAATACCATAAAACTTGTATGAGGAATCTCTTTCCTTGTAAAATGTAGTATTGTAATCCAAGAAAATCCAATATTTTCTTATGAATGTATCCAAGTCCTTAAAACCCAAGGACTAAAATGTATAGCATAGTTTGTAGTATAATGCCATTGAAAATGTATATTTCCACGTAAACAATTTAATAAGTTGATTTCCCATGCGAGACGCCCTATAACCATACTGTGACCATGTAGGCCTGCTTCGACGTTCTTCAGGCGTCGGACTGTTATGACATTTGTCACCTCAGACCCGTCGGTCTAGCTGTAGCTAGCAGCTCAGGTGCGGGGTTGTCAATCCCGTATAGATCTATACACAAATATCACGTTCTCTTACCGAGACTCTGGTTATAAATTTCAGGACTTATAGTATGTACTTAAATAAGCACCGTGAAGACCCGTCTCACAAAAATGTATGTATCAATCAACTTGTTAAAGTTTGTATATGAAAAACCTTTGTATTTGTCCATTATCATTTTTCCCATGATAATATAGTAATGTATAATAATTATATATTTTATATAATTATTTGTCTTCTTTAAAACGTCATAGTAACATTTGTATCACCAAACTACATAAAGATTCGTTTCCTTTATCGGATCTGAGTTTTGACAAGTTAAACATAAATCAACTTGCTTTGTCTGATCTTTTTCTCACACATTTAAATGACACCACTAGATCGAGCTCTTGTGTTGGTTGTTAGGCTATAGTTTTGGATCGATTTATGGCCGCCCGTTTTCATTATCAGATAGGAATGCTCGAACAATGAGCAAACACGACGTCCAAATCTATATAAAAATCGTTTTCCCAAATCCAAAATCAGTGGATTTATAACCACGTTTATATGAGTGAAATTGGGAGAGGTTTAAGAACAAGGGTCCGTACTATTGGAAGCACGAGATTTGTACCTGGAATGAAGGGAGACTTGAGGGACCTAAGGAGTCTGTAGAAGAGGGAATCGTGTGTGCAGAATGCACTCATGGGTGTAATGACCCATTTCTTTGCTTGATTTCAGAATGAGGAATGTTGACCTGAGGGGAGATAATACGGGTATAGGGTCGAGCTCGCGTGACCGAGATGGATCGATCTTGAGTGATCAGGATATTCGGGATTTGGTTGCCGCGGAGGTGACTAGGGCTGTGTTTGAGATGCTTCCTCCTGTGATTGATTCGATTAAGACAAAGTTGCTAGCGATGTTTGATGAGCGGTACGCTGCGAAGGAGGAAACGATTGGGGCTTGTTTATCTCAGGCGAGGTACAGACTCTTTAATTAGGTTCTTTATCGCCATGCATTGTTCTGGAGAACGTGTCTGTCGCTGTTTTTAAATTTAAGGGATGTTGAGAAGTCGAGTGTCGGTGTAGTTCTGGGAACGGTGTTGGCTCCAATGTCTGTCGTTCTATGGATTTTGTTGGATACGAATTATATGATGGGGCCCCGAGGGCCAACAATGAGGTTCGGAGGTTGCTATCTTAAGTCGGCGTCTACATCGGATAATGAACCGGTCAGACCTTATTTCGCTTTATTTTCCGTCTTTGTTTCGTTTGAATGAAGGTGTGTGGACTTATGCAATGATGTCTTTGTATTTTGCATGGGAGTAGTCGGCTTGTATGTATCGTTTGCAAGAGTAGCGGCCTTAGTGTGACTTTTGGTGTTGGATCATTCGTTTGGTCGAATCTGTTTAGGGGTTCGGTGTTGGAGTAGGTGTCGAAGCCATGACTATAATTGGTATACACTTGATTGATAGTAGCACAGTCCTTTTGGGTTGTCCTCAACACTAACAATTGGACAAGATAACTTTTAGAGAGAGAGGTTGGTTTATTATGTGATTAATAAATCAAGATAAATAGTTTATTAACATATTATGAAGATAATATATCAATTAGAAATAGTAATATTTAATTAATAATTAATCAGAAATTAATTGGAATTAATTTTGTGATTAATTGGATTAATTGAAAGTGCAGGGGCTGAATTGTAATTATTCAATAGTAGAGTAGTGAACAATTATGGCAGTATATATTTTGGGTGCAAATTAGGATATAATTATCCTATGATTTTCAAAAATATATATAGATAAATAAGGGTTTGAATTTAAGATAAAATGTTTATCTGGTTTGAATTCAAATAAGGCTTATATGTAAGACTTATCTGCTAAACCCTTGACGCTATAAATAGGGACCCTGGATCCCTATTTTCTGCGCCAACTACAACCTCTCACCATCTCTCTCTCGTGTTTTTCTTGCTTGCTAGTTCTGGGTGTGAACCATTTGAGGCACGACACTTGTGGTGCTTGCTTCCAACGAAAACAACTAAAGGTTAGTAGTTTTTATTCATCTTTTAGAAATCGATTTTTTCCTAGGGTTCTTAGTTATAGATTCAATTAGAGAAAACATAGATCCTTTGGTTTCATGTGAACTTAAGAGTATAAGTTTATTTGTTATTCATATTTTGTATCAGTGGTACCAGAGCTTATTGGCTTGTTTTCTGTTGAATTTGCTTTAACTGTTGAATCTTTTGGATTAGGGTTTATAGAAATTAAACCCTAATGCCTTCTAATTGTCAATTTTGGCTAGGGTTTCTAAAACCCTAGCCCCTGCCCATAAGTTCGATTTTTTCATAGGTATTTTAGGGTTTTTATATTTTTGGTAATTATGATTAATTAATAAATGGATAACCCTATACCCTTTGTTTTCGAAATTTAGTGGGTATGGATAAGAATAAATTAATTTGATTAATTTAATAATCCTTATATGATTTAATTTGTTTAATTAATTGTTAACTAAATGATAAACATTAAATCAATTTAGGTTTAAATTTAAATTTAAATTAAATTGTTTAATTCGAAAATTTAAATAGATAAACCCAATATTTTAAAAGGGTTTAAAATACATCTTATATATATTATTAAAAGTTAATATTATATGTATAAGAACTAGTCAGTCCAATCGCTAGTATGCCTCATTCACGAAGCCGACCTATAAGGAGGGTATAAGGAAACTGCCTATAAACTAGCGGTTGAATGGGTGTCCACTCTCACCCACCGCTTCCGTGATTGGTGGAGAATCGTTAGCAGAACGGATTTGATAGGACAACTTAATCTCATTAAAAGTATAATGCTATTAAAGAGAGTACTAGAACCTATTAAACAAAATCCCAGATCTAGTTACTTTAGGAAAAATGTGAAAGATATGCTAACCCATGAAATTACACATTACACTTTATTAGTTGTTAGTGGAGTGTGCGTGGTTTACCAGCACACTAATAGGGACCAATAAAGAGTTGTAATGGGTATCTCATAAATTATCATTGTTGATGGAGCGTGTGTGGTTTACCCGCACATCAAACTGAGATGATAAATGACATTGACGTTACCAAGCATATTTGCATGGTTATTCACATCTTGTTTGTGATTCTCGGCATCCCAGTCATAAGTGGAAGAGCATAATCCAAGATTGAACATGTCATTGAATAGTTCAATAAATCTCAAAAGAACTAGGAATTTCACTTAATTTGATTACCTTCCGCGGTGGAATTGGTAAATCGTCATTTACCTACCTTTAGAAATTTACAATTAGATTACGACATCCCTCTTCTATGTTGTAAATTATATAGTTGGGTCCTAGCCTTAATATTTAATTTTGCGTTAATATATTAAGGATTATATATCTAATTAAAAACTACCTTTCTTATATAGATGTCTACTCCTGCTAATGCTTCTGCTCCCCAATCCGCATCCCACAATAACTTCCCTTCGATCCTTTTGCTGTGCTCGAAGGTGACATTGGATTACACCAATTACAATGACTGGATGCGAAACATTAAAATGTCTCTTAGATTCGAGGACAGAGAGTATGTTCTCGAAAAAGAACTCATCCAAACTAATCAATAAACAACTACTCCTGAGGAATACGCCTCATATAAAAAACACTACGACGATGCGACTAAAGTGGCCTACATCATGGTCGCTACTATGGTCCTGGAATTGCAGAGATTTTATGAGGACTATTGGCCATACAAGATGAACAACGACCTTATGGAAAAGTTCCGTAAGCGAGCTCGTCAAGAAAAGTATGAGGTAGTCAAAGCCCTCATGGCATGCAAAATGAAAGAGGGAGAGTCTGTCTGCACCCACATGCAAAGAATGCAAAGATACGTGGAACGCCTCGTGAAGCTGAATGTGCATTTTGACGAGGAGCTGGCTATTGATATAGTCCTGAACTCCTTGCCTAGTTGTTATGATCAGTTTGTCTTAGCTTATCATCTGAACAATAATGAGACCACCTTGGCTCAGTTGCACAACATGTTGCAGACCGCTGAATCCAGAATAAAGGGTAAGGGTATATCCTCCACCTCCGCCAGTGCTCCTGTTCTGGCCATTGGACAGGGAAGGGGGAAGAAAAGAAAAGGTCCTCCTAAGCATAACTGGAAGGGCAAGGCCCACATCGGGTTATCCAGCAATGGCCCAAAGGCCAGGCCCAGTTCTGACATTCCGCACGTCCCAAATCCCAAAGAGGTCGATTGCTTCTACTGCAATGAGAATGGGCATTGTTAACGAAGCTGCCCAAAATATCTGCAAGACATCAAGGATGGCAAGGTGAAGCCATCATCTGCATGTATATACACTATCTCTAATAACTCATCATCTTCTCGTTCTTGGGTCCTTGATACCGGATGTGGTTTTCACATTTGTTCAGATTTGCAGGCCTAAAAGAAAGTGAGGAGGTGGAGCACGGAAGGATGAACCTGATCATGGGGAATATGCGATCGTCTCCTGTTACCAAGATTGGAGTTTATAGTCTAATGCTTAGTAATGTTGTTAGTTTAGATTTGATAATTTCTGCTACTCGCCAAAAATGGCACGTAATATTATTTCATTTCATGCATTGTTCAGACAAGGTTATAGATATTCTTTCGATAATTTGAATGGATCTATTTCTGCTTACAAAAATGGTGTTTTTATATTTGAAGCTTTACCTTGTAATGGTGTGTATGAAACTGTGACATGTGTAGACAACTTAGGCAATAATGTATTTCAAATTGATTCATCTAATGGGATAGAAAAGGCATGCTTGTGGCATTGTCGTCTTAGACACATCAACAAGAAATGCATCGCCCAACTCCAAAAAGATGGAGTGTTGGAATCATTCAACCTTAGGTCGGATGATGTATGTGAATCTTGTCTTTGGGATAGATGACAAAATCACCTTTCATGGGATCTTGTGAAAAAGGTGAACGTTTGTTGGATCTCATACACACGGATGTGTGTGGACCCTTCAGATCATCCACAAGGGATGCTAATTGATTCTATGTGACTTTTACATATGATTATAGCAGATATGGCTATATCTACTTAATCAAACATAAGTCAGAAACCTTTGAAAAGTTCAAAGAGTTCAAGCATAAAGTCAAGAATCAATTAGGCAGGAAGATAAAGATGCTTAGATCTAATAGAGGGGGTGAGTATCTTAGTATCGAGTTCCACGACTATCTTAAGGAATGTGGAATAGTTTCACAGTTGACTCCTCCTAGGACACCACAATTGAATGATGTAGCTGAGAGACGTAACCGGACCTTGTTAGACATGGTTAGTTCCATGATGAGTCGAGCTTCTCTTCCTATTCACTTTTGGGGGTATGTCTTAGAGACAGCCGCCCACGTCCTCAATCTTGTCCCTACTAAAAAGGTTGCCAAAACACCTCATGAGATGTGGACAGGGAAAGTTCCCTCATTAGCACATATCAAAGTCTCGGGTTGTGAAGCTTTAGTAAGACGAGAGACTCATGACAATCTAGCAGCTAGAAGTGAGAAATGTATTTTCATTGGTTACCCGAAGCAGTCTTTTGGATAATTGTTCTACAGACCTAGTGAGAATGTTGTCTTTGTAACACGAAGAGGAGTCTTTCGAGAGAGAGAGAGCTCATATTCAAAGAGGACAGTGGGAGTACCATTGACCTTGAAGAAATTAAAGAGTCAACCAATGAAGGAACCTTAGAAGATACTAGCACTTAACCAGAGGAAGAAGTTCATGTTGAACCGATAAACAACTCATTACCTCTTAGACGTTCCAGTAGAGTTAGCATGCCACCCGAGTTCTATGGTTTCCATATAACTACGGATGGTGACACGTTTGTCAGTGATAGGACACTGGTAAATTTGGATGAGCCAGCTAGCTACAAGGAAGCAGTGGCAGGCCCTGAGGCTGATAAATGGAAAGAGGCAACGGACAGCGAGATCAAGACCATGTATGACAACCAAGTTTGGAATTTGGTTGATAATGTACCAGGTCGAAAGACGGTTGGGTGCAAATGGATCTTTAAGAAGAAGATCGACATGGATGGAAAGGTGCACACTTACAAGGCCTACTTGGTTGCTAAGGGTTTCACTCAAATCCCTGGGGTTGACTATGATGAGACCTTCTCACCGGTAGCTAAGATAAAGTCTAATAGAATAATGCTCGCCATAGATTCATTTCATGATTATGAAATTTGGCAGATGGATGTCAAGACCTCTTTCCCTAACGGGAAGTTGGCTGAGGATGTTCACATGAATCAGCTAGAGTGTTTTGTAGATGCAAAGTTTCCCAATAGAGTGTGTAAGCTTGAGAAATTTATCTACGGATTGAAACAAGCTTCTCGCAGCTGGAATCTCTGCTTTCATGAGAAAGTCAAAGAGTTTGGTTTCTCTAGGAGCGAAGATGAGTCCTGTGTATATCAAGGCTAGTGGGAGTATAGTGACTTTTCTGGTGCTTTATGTCGATGACATATTGCTCATAGGAAACGACATTCCAACCTTGCAAGAAGTTAAATCTTGGCTTGGAAACTGTTTCGCCATGAAAGACCTTGGAGAAGCTGCCTATATTCTCGGAATAAGAATATTGAGAGATATAAAGAAGAGACTAATTGGACTTAGTCAAACTATATACTTGGATAAGGTACTAAAGAGGTTTAGTATGGAAAACTCCAAGAAAGGAGAGCTACCAATCTAGAGTAATGCCAAATTGAGTAAGACTCAAAGCCCAAGTACAAATTAAGAGATACCTGATATGAGTCGGCTACCTTACGCTTCGAATGTAGGGTCGATCATGTACGCTATGACATGTATTCGCCTTGATGTGTCTTTTGCTTTGAGCACGGTAAGTCGCTATCAGGGAAATCCGGGCAAAGCTCATTGGACTGCGGTTAAGAACATTCTCAAGTATCAGCAGAGGACAAAGGACATGCTTCTAGTCCTTGGTGGCAGTGATACATTAGGGGTAAGTGGATACAATGATGCCAACTTCCAGACAGATAGAGACAACTTTCGGTCTCAGTCGGGCTGGGTGTTTCTGTTAAATGGTGGAGTAGTTACTTGGAAAAGTTCCAAACAAGAGACGATGGCTGATTCAACTTGTCAATCAGAGTACATAGCTGCAAGTGAAGCGTCAAAAGAAGCGGCTTGGCTAAAGAACTTCATCAGTGATGTCGGAGTTGTCCCGACTATTCAGGAGCCAATGGAACTGTTCTGCGATAATGAAGGAGCGGTTGCCTTGACTAAGGAACCAAGAGATCATGGATAGTCCAGACACATCGACAGAAAGTACCATTACATCAGACATAGAGTAGAAGAAGGTCACCTCATCGTGAAGAGGGTATCATCTGAGGATAATCCTGCAGATCCTTTGACGAAGGCTCTAAGTAGGGTTAAGCATAGTCAGCATGTTAGGAGCATTGGTCTGAGAGATGATATTAGTTTTAGTAATTAGATAGTTATTTCGAAACTTGTAACAAAGTAAATGTAATTGACTTTTTGGTGATTAAATAATGGAGAATTATTTATGAGTATTGATTAATACTATTTGTTATTGGTTCATTATTTTGTTTCATTTTGCATGTTTTACTTCCCGAATAATATGATTATTTAAAAGTCCACAGTCGCTCGTACTTTTGGAGGCAAGTAGTGAATTAAGACTGTCATGAACTGAATTGTAGATTGTCTAAGGTGTTAGACATAGCAACAATGTTGCTGCAATGTTCATGAGTACTTAGAAATGGAGATTTTAGTATTGGACAAACCCACGCTCAGAGAATTACTTCATTGATTCTATCACGAGTAATTCTGAGACGATGATATCTTATGGTCTTGAAACGGATACATATGAGTTGGAATTTACAAGTCGGTTATACATTGATAATGCGAAAACGCATCGGTAACTCGATGTCATAAAACATATTATTGTGTGTGATTTGATGACTGAATGATACAAGCATATGAGTCAAAGTTTATTCGTTCATTTTTCCCTAACAGGAAAAGCGATATCTTTGGGCCCCTCGGTGATTTGGTGTTGACTTATAGTGCTGGGCCCAGCCAGGACTAAATTGATGTGTTCGATTATAAGTCCTATATCATCACAAATCAGAAATCGGGAAACAAAGTATTGGACAATGAAATTGATTACAATCCATGTATCATGTCTGAGAGATATCTTGAAGAATGAAGGATCATATGATCACTTATCTTAGGACGCGTAACAGACTAGGTCAGAGTTCGACAGCGGCTTTTGGAAGCTACAATTTGCTGATCAATTCAGAAGTTATATTGGCAGTTATAGCCATAGACTTATCCAAGTGGGAGACTGTTGGATTAGGTGTCTAAGCCATGACTATAATTGGTATACAATTGATTGATAGTAGCACAGTCCTTTTGGGTTGCCACTAACGCTAGCAATTGGACAGGATAATTTTTAGAGAGAGAGGTTGATTTATTATGTGATTATTAAATCAAGATAAATAGTTTATTAATATATTATGAAGATAATATATAAATTAGAAATAGTAATATTTAATTAATAATTAATCAGAAATTATTTGAAATTAGTTTTGGGATTAATTGGATTAATTAAAAGTTCAGGGGCTGAATTGTAATTATTCAATAGTTGATTAGTGAACAATTATGACAGTATATATTTTGGGCGAAAACTAAGATATAATTATCCTATGATTTTCGAAAATATATATAGATAAATAAGGGTTTGAATTTAAGATAAAAGATTTATCTGGTTTGAATTCAAATAAGGCTTATCTGCTAAACCCTTGAGGCTATAAATAAGGACCCCTGGATCCCTATTTTCTACGCCAACTACAAGCTCTCACCATCTCTCTCTCTCTCTCTCTCTCTCTCTCTCTCTCACTCTCTCTCTCTCTCTCGCGTTTTTCTTGCTTGCTAGTTCTTGGTGTGAACCATTTGAGGCACGACACTTGTGGTGCTTGCTTCCAACGAAAACAACTAAAGGTTAGTAGTTTTTATTCATATTTTAGAAATCGATTTTTGCCTAAGGGTATTAGTTATAGATTCAATTAGAGAAAACATAGATCCTTAGGTTGCATGTAAACTTAAGAGTATAAGTATATTTGTTATGCCTATTTCCTATCATTCGGTGGTATCGCTATGGGCAGCAGTCAATATTGTCAATCATTTTGGGTCGATTAGAACGTTGAGCTTGCCAATGGTAAGATCGGGTGGAGGACGAGACGAGGTTTCCAACGGATTTCTCTCTTGTTCGTGTTGTACGCTTCGTACTATAAAGTTCTGGTTAGACGTTCCAACTCGGGAGTGGGCAGCAACGGTCACACGTGCGGTAGGTTCGAACCCAAGTAGGGAGAAACATGAAGGATGGGTCACAGGATATGGACTACAGCGGGTCTTTCATTCAGCAGCTGGGATACCGCGATTTATTTGATGAGGGGATGCTAAGCTCAGATCTACGGGATTATTTCATGAGAGAAGGGAACAGTAGTGTTGCGATCATTCGGGATTTGAAGAGTTTTGAGCAGTGAGTTAGGGATCATTTGGGTATTCGACTCGAGAAGCGGGTGAGGGTTCAACCAGCTGGGTTCCTGCTTGAGCCATGATCGTCAGAGTAGGGAAGGGTGTCTCGATAAGAAAGCAAGGGTATGCACACGGATGTTGGGTTGGTTTGAACCAATATCCAAACGAAGGAGTAGCCTTGTCATGAAGCGGGTTTACGGCCGAAGAGATGGGATGTTGTTCGGATGGAGCTGATGCGGGAACCGACTTATTAACCAATGGCATTGTGGAGTGGCATCTATGTTCATTCTTAAGGGTAAGTGTGGTTATGATTTTTTTTTTGCCAGCTGGTAATTAGTCGAGGTTTAGGAGTTAGGAAATCGGGCTTGGAAGGCCATGTAAAGCCCTGTAGGTGGATTGTTACGTGATAAGTGTTATTCTTAGTCACTTGATCAGTTCTCGCGACTGAGGGGCAGAATAAATCAGGGAAGCACTGTGAGTCCAGTTGTAAGCTGGGCGGAGTGGAGAACCTAAATAGGGAAAAGCCTGCGAGTTCAGATGTAAGCTTAAAGGAACGGGGAGCCTGTGAGTCCTTAATGGTGAGAGGATCAAGGAACCTAAATGTCCTGCCTATGAACCATACATGTTAGGAAGGTCGGAGAGTCCTTAGATACGGATAGAGCGGGAACAGCCTGATGGACTATGTATGCGTTGTGCACTATGTGTTTGGACCCTGATGGGTTGGGTACTATTGGATAGAGTGCATGTAGACTGGAAGACGTATGGTTGGAGCAGTATGATTAGCTCATCTGGATTTATACCCTCGTGCTTCTATCGAGATGGTGCATGTTGGACAGAGTAGCCTTAAGGACCAGTAGGAACTTTATGAAGGCAAGCGTTGGAAGCTTGTAGGACGACTTGGATTCAGGGGCGTATGTCGTTGTTATTTGATGGTGTTTTGTGCAGTGGTTGCTAGGTATGTGACGCGGTATCAGATATTTGCTGGCTAAATGGGTTGTCGGTGAACTGGACGGGTGTGTTTCTCAGGATTATCAGGTTCGTTTTAGGTGACTTCTGATACGTTACGTAATAAGGGTTTTTATGATGTTCGTTGTTCGTGTTCCGCAGGTTTTAGGGGCAGGAATGGCATGAGTGTGGCCTGAGCAGGCGTGAGGATTAGGAAAGAAGGTTGTGCATTGGCTGAGAATCGTCTGAGGTTACTCTTATGTGTCATGTGATTGGATGATGAGTTAAGTTTTAAGGCATTAGTCCGTCTTAGGCGCCCTTGGTAGACAATCAAAGTCACAAATTATGGGATGGTTGACCAGTGAGAGCGTTAGGGATGACGTGTATGGATTGAAGTCTAGGAACGTGCGGAAGAATATGGATGCGTATTTCGAGGATGAAATCTAGTTAAGTGGGAGAAAGTTGTAAGACAGTGTTCCCGGAATGACCAAGTTGGAATTAAAGTAATTGGTTTTTGGTAAAAATTAGAGATACTGACACTATCTATGGAGATAGCACCGTTATCTTGTTAAAACGTGTTTTCAGGAATCATGGAGATAACGACGCTATCTACCGCTGAGTGTACAAAACCCTAGATCAGGGGTTTTGGGCCATATTTAAGAGTTCTAAACCCTAGGTAGCCGTCATTTCCACTCATTCCATCCTTAGAAGCTCTGAAATCGTTCTTGGAGGCTTGAGAAGTTTTTTTGGCTTAGAGCTTGCTTAAAGAACACTCTTGAAGAAGGAGGATTGTAGTGGTGAAGCTTGGGCACCCCTTTCAGCCGAGGAATCAGATTCAAGACTTGTTCAGGATCATCACAAGTGACTTCTCCCATGATTTGTTCTTTGGAATAGGTTTTCTCTTGTTTATGTCTAAGTTAATGGAGTTTGGCTCTTACTTTGGTTGGGTGTTGGAGTTGGGGCAACTCTACGCCTTTTGGATTTGATTCACTTTTTGACCTAAGAATGAAGTTTGACATGCATGTGACAACGCCTAGTAATATCAAGTATTTTAGTCGTTGTTGAGCCCTATTCTTGGTAAATTTATATCATATATGTTGTGGTATTCTCACTTTTTGTGTCAGTGCTTGTTTGGAATGAAATGATGTAAACAGGGGCTAAATGCATACAAAATGGAAGAAGTTTGAAGATAAAGACAAAACAGTCGAATTCGCACGCGCGCCGCGGTGATGTCCAAGGGCGCGACGCGCTGAGTCATGATTGAGGCGGTGAAGAAGATTCAAATGCCGAAGAAACGGGGATAAACTAGCACGCGCGCCGCTGAATCTAAATGCGCGCGGCGCGGTCACTTATTTTTCAAAACTATAAATAGAGGGTTCTAGGTCGAAATCAGCAGCAAACACCTGGCATAGGAACGACCCCCAAGGCTTTTTTGACTCCGAGTTTCAGTTTTTAGTCGACCATAATTGGTATTTATGTTTTTCTCTTTTAATTTCCAAGTAGTTTAGTAGTTTTGGTAGCTTTGGCTAGTGTTATTGGGCGTGACAACCATTGGCATTAGTTTTTAGTTTCTAAAAGTTTATGTTTTTAGTTTTGGAACAAGTTGGATCTGAGTTTTTAATAGTTAATCATTCGGTTATTGTTAATTGCTCTCTTTTCGGTTTTATGCTTTTGGTTGAATTTTGGATGTTTGAATGTGTTGGATGTTTTGATTTGATCTTTGTTACTTCTGATTCTGAAGTGCATTTCTGATTTCAGTAAGTAATTAGGTTAAGTATTGGTTTTAGTTTAGTTGATGCTTGATTTGGAATTGTTGAATGTTTATGATTTCTGGATTGTTTTGGTAAAAGTCGGAAACTAGATCCTCTGGCTGTAGCGTGGCACTACAGTTGGTAATCTGTTGCCTACCTTGACCACGTAACTCCTGTGGATCGACCCTGACTAGCGCTATACTAGTGTTTGTTAGGTTATTTTAGTATTTTTGACCGCACGACGACCTAGGCGTGTCAAATTTTGGCGCCGTTGCCGGGGAGTTGTGCGCTTAGGATAGACGATCAGTAGGTTTGTTTCTTTTGATGTTTGATTTTAGTTTTTTGATTTTTGGTATGTGTACATCCTTATAATGGGTGATTACATGTACCCGGATCAGTATTATGAGTATTATGAAAATCCGGCCGACACCTATTACGAGGATGATTACGACAATGGATCATTCGATGACATTGGATGGCGGACCGATGAGTCATCTCAACCTGAAAATTCTATAACTTGGGCCCAAGTATTGGAACTCATGGTTGATACCTACCAAGTGCAAAAAGACCAGGCTGATGCTCTTGAAAGATTGCAAGTTTTATTAGATAAGTTTGAGGAAAGTAGGAAATGTTCACCACCCTCGCCAGAACCCGAGGCGAGTGATTTTTATACCAATGATAATGTGTGTGAACTTGCATCACCTGAATATGTGATGGAAGGGCATGCACTGTGGGAAAGTCAAGAGACCACTGAGAGGGTCGAAAATGTTGTTGAGGAAGAGGTTGTAGGTCACAATGCTACCGCTGACTCAACAGCTTTTGATGTTTTTGATGTTTTTGAAAATGTTGATAATGTGGAGCTGGTGATGAGTGAATCCATACCATCACCAGACAATTTGGTTGATGAGGATGTTGAGGAGGAGGCTGTAAGTGACAGTACAGACCCCAGCCCAACAATTGCTGAAATTTTTGAAAATTTTGAGCATTTTGAAAGTGAGGATCTGGTGATGAGTGAATCTGTACCATCACCAGATCAAACCAGTCGCTCACTCTTGGTCCCGATCCACCTGTTGGACGATGACCAAGAAGATGATGCCGACGAGTTGGTTTTTGAAAATAATAAACATGATTTTATCGCCACTCATGATCCATTCATGAATGAAAAATTAGATGTAATCAATACCATCGATGAGGATATATGGAAGCATCCCGACATGTTGCCTTGCAATCCCATTCGATTGGAAAATCTTTATTGGTACTACAAGCCAAAATTGCAAATTGAAGATAGCACGCGAGACACTATCAAACGAGGTGAGAAACAACTACTGGGAGCAGCACTGGGCGCGCTTCGCATCAAATCAGTGATCTTGAAGAAACCTAGAAGGAAGGATCGAGCTTGGAGGTTCAAAGCTACCTCCAAGTATTCACGGGAGATAGTCGGAAGACAACAACCGGGCAGCAGCAGGAGAACTGGCAAGCCATTCGATCCAGGAAAGTGGAAGGAGCATGTGGGCAACAAAGGGACGGTGGTGACTGAAAATCAGCAAAGGAAGAAGGCATACGATCCACCGTAGCTGTAGAAGGAATAGTCCGTCTGGCTGAAGACGTTAAACTTAGCGCTTGTTGGGAGGCAACCCATCTTTATATGTTAGGTACTGTATTTCTTAGGAGTAATTAGGAAGATATTATCATCGTCATTGCAGGTGTTATTGGTTCGAGGCAAGTGTGGGGTCATTATGAAGGAAATTTGAAAAATTGCATACCGCGTCGCGGTCAGACGTTTTGCGCGCCGCGGGATCGCAGACCAACCCGATGCACAGGGGTTGATTTGGGAACACGCGCGCCGCGGTCACTACTTATCCATTCCACGGGAATCGATCGGTCAGATTCTTCCTTTATAAGTACGTCGCATTCACTATTCACACATACATCACCACGCCACGCCTTAGAGCTCCGATCATCCGACGTTTTTCTCGCATTTTTTCTCGTTCATTTCATTCCTACTATTGAGGTATGTCATTCTAACTAGTTTTTACTTGTTAGAACTAGCGATTAGGCTGTGAAATTGGTGATATCTCCAAAAATGAAAAACTTAGAAATCGGCAATGCTGGCTCGTAGGGTGTTTTCTTTGCCAAATGATCACCCTAGAGGGGCTAGTCGGTGCTTAGGCTACCTTGTAGTGTGTTTGGATTGAGTTAACAGGTGAAAATCAGTGAGATTAGGGTTGGAATTCGAAACAGCCGCTCGCCGCGGCGCGCCCTGGTTCTTGGGCCGCGTCGCGGTTCGGTGGGGAGGATAATGACTTATTTTGCAAAATTTTTGTTTTGTGTACAGATGGCTTTCAGGCGCGATCATCCTTTTCTCCAGTTCCTCAAGGGTCCAGAGAGTTCGATCGAGTATACTCAGAGGAGGGATGCACTTATTAGTCGCCGTGTTCTCGAGGCGACGATCATAGATCGGGATATTCTCAGGATGGCCGGACTCTGGGACGAGATCGAGCCTTTTATTCATCGTACGTTGGGACAGGCTCATGGCCAACCAGGACGATACAGTTTACACCGAGCTTCTCTTGGAGTTTCTCTCCACGATCCGCTACGCACCGGCTTCGACAGAGGCCCGATCCAGGCTAGTCCGATTCAGATTGGGGGAGCCCCCAGGGAGTGCAGTCTCAGGGAGTTCGGGAGACGTACGGGTATATACACGGAGGAGGATCTCCAAAGCCGTCACTTCACGCCGTTCCTTCACACGTGTATTCAGGGGCAGCCCGCACGGGATGTCAATGCAGTTGTTTGGGCCACGTTGTCCAACGTGTACTTCGAGGCGGGGTCGGCCAGGGAGAGCCAGCTCCGCAACCCGCTTCATCGGCTCATGCACCGTATCGTCACCACCTCTATCATGTAGAGGGAGGGGCGAGAAGGTGTACGGTGAGGACATGACATATTTGTGGGTGCTCCTCGACCCCACCAGGTTCCTCCACCTACCGTACGCCTTGGCGATTTCCTTATCCACCCGGGCAGCGGGTGCGTCAGCCAGCAGTCCTTTGACCGGCGGGCATTACATTACCTGCCTAGCCCGATCATATAGGTTGCTTACTGCTGCGACCATAGCCTCCCTGACGGCGATTCCTCCAGCCAGCACATCAGTGCGGGCACTGGAGAACATGCACCTGATGCACCAGCCACGACCTGGACATTTTGTGAGAGAGATAACAGAGGCACCGAGGGCGTCCCGACCAGCCCATGAGGAGGGACCCTCGAGGCATCGCCAGAGGGTTACACCACCAGTACCACCACAGCCACAGCCGGAGGAGACGTAGGCCACCCGCCGATTGGAGGAGCGAGTTGCTCGGATTGAGGATCAGTTGGAGTGGATCGGGGAGGTACTTTTACAGATGGCCACTTAACAGGGACAACACCCCCGACCATTCCCAGCCCGAGCCCATGATCATGAGGCAGGTCCTTCTAGGCCACCCGGTGGCGATTGATGTATTTTTCCATTTTCTTTTGGGATATGTGTAATATACTTATGGTACTGCTTTATCTTTTGCTTGTTTATATTTTATTAGTTTTTCTGTTTGCATTTAACATTTTTGTGAGTTATGCATGTAATACTAAATGAAGGAGTTGTTTCAGGCAAGTGTGGGGTCACCGTGCCCCCTCCACTTGCCTTGACCACCGGCGTGTTTCACTGTTGCGCTACAACTCCTGAATTCTGAGTCGAGGATTTTTGTTCGTGTTTTTGTACCTGTGACAACCAAGTACCATTGAGCAATCTACCGTCTAAGGGGTAACTCTTTCTCCCTTGTTTTGAAATATTTTTATGTACAATGGGGATGTTGTACGGTTTTAAGTGTGGGGTGTGACGGTCGAAAAAGAGTTTTTATAATTTTTGCGGGAAATGAGTCATTTTCAAATTTTTTAGCAATTTTTTCAAAATTTTTAATAGGTTGTAATTTTGAAACGAATAGTTTGTGAATGTTTTAGCATTGTTATTTTTCAAGAAATATTGTTTAGTTGTTATCATGCTATGAGTTTAGTCAAATAAGTTGAGTTTTAAGAGTTAGAAGATTGGAGTGTTTTAAGATTGGAATTTAGGAAAGGATTGTCAATCAGTGGCCTTTGTTGTTCGAGCCGATAAGTCTAAAATGGGTGGGACTTATGCACCTTGCCACCTAAGATCGTCCGGTCTGGGATGGTATTTCTGAAAGCTCGTTACACGGACAACATCGAAAGTCATAGATAGTTCTTTAATGGCCAAGAGAATCTGAATGAGTATGTACACTTTAGTGTGGACAGAAAATTTGTTATCAAGGGTGCTTTAGAAAGTCATGAATTCCAAAGAATATTCTGATTATGTTTTCACAAACTATTTCACTCTAACTCCTAAGGCAATAGGCTTTGAAATTAAACACATTCAAAAATTGTTTGAGTCTATATTAGAATTTGTTAAAAAAACTCTCTTGCTTGGGGACAAGCAAGGCACAAGTGTGGGCTATTTGACAACGCCTAGTAATATCAAGTATTTTAGTCGTTGTTGAGCCCTATTCTTGGTAAATTTATATCATATATGCTGTGGTATTCTCACTTTTTGTGTCAGTGCTTGTTTGGAAAGAAATGATGTAAACAGGGGCTAAATGCGTACAAAATGGAAGAAGTTTGAAGATAAAGACAAAACAGTTAAATTCGTGATGTACAAGGGCGCGACGCGCTGAGTCATGATTGAGGCGGTGAAGAAGATTCAAATGCCGAAGAAACGGGGATAAACTAGCACGTGTGCCGCGGAATCTAAATGCACGCGGCGCGATCACTTATTTTTCAAAACTATAAATAGAGGGTTCTAGGTCGAAATCAGCAACAAAGACCTGGCATAGGAACGACCCCCAAGGCTTCTTTGACTCCGAGTTTCAGTTTTTAGTCGACCATAATTGGTATTTATGTTTTTCTCTTTTAATTTCCAAGTAGTTTAGTAGTTTTGGTAGCTTTGGCTAGTGTTATTGGGTGTGACAAACATTGGCATTAGTTTTTAGTTTCTGAAAGTTTATGTTTTCTATTTTGGAACAAGTTGGATCTGAGTTTTTAATAGTTAATCATTCGGTTATTGTTAATTGCTCTCTTTTCGGTTTTATGCTTTTGGATGAATTTTGGATGTTTGAATGTGTTGGATGTTTTGATTTGATCTTTGTTACTTCTGATTCTAAAGTGCATTTCTGATTTCAGTAAGTAATTAGGTTAAGTATTGGTTTTAGTTTAGTTGATGCTTGATTTGGAATTGTTGAATGTTTATGATTTCTGGATTGTTTTGGTAAAAGTCGGAAACTAGATCCTCTGGCTGTAGAGTGACACTACAGTTGGTAATCTGTTGCCTACCATGACCACATAACTCCTGTGGATCGACCCTGACTACCGCTATACTAGTGTGTGTTAGGTTATTTTACTATTTTTGACCGCACGACGACCTAGGCGTGTCAACATGTCAAGAAAGTTTGGATTTTTATGGAAATTTATACCTTTTGCATGAGTTTTAGAGGGTATTAGCCCCTGACTTAATGGATTAAGTGCATAATGAAGTTTTGGAAAAATTCATAGATAGCGACGAAAATCTATCGCGATCGCACCGGTTTGAATATTGGATAGTGATGCTATCTTAGGGAGATAGTGGTGCTATTTGGCCGTTAACCGTTAACTTTGACTTTGACCGTTGACTTTTTGACAAGTTTGACTTTTGGTCAAACTTGGGAGATTCGGGGTGCCGATTATAGGGTTTTACCTTGATTGGGGTTCAGGATTTGCTAAGTTCTGTTTATCGCTAATTTAGGCATTCATGTTTTTCCCGAAAGCGTGCGTGGAGTGTTATCGGCTCGGCAGATCAGGTGAGTTTTCTCACTATACTATGTGTGAAGTTACATGCGTAGGTAACTTGGTATTGTAGGTGAGCTATTACATTAGGTAAAGTAGGACTGCTTGTGCTTATGTGTAGTTGTATGATTCGTTTTAACGACTTTGTTGATATCACGATGCTTAACCAGTCGCGTCGGGCATCACAAAGGTGCTGAATGATAAAAGGACGATGCTTGGCAGGTCGTTCCGGACACCACGAAGGTGTTGAATGATAGAAGGACGATGCTTGACAGGTCGTTCCTAGATTTTGTATGTGTCTTATGTGTAAGAATGTGATGGAATATATGGTATCTTGGGGAACTTACTAAGCTTTGTGCTTACCCTATTACCCTAAATATTTTTCAGGCACTTTTCAGAATAAAGGAACGGAGCGCGTCATGACTGTATCACATCCGACATTTTGGTGTTCAAAGTCTTCCGCCGGTTAATGTTTTGTATTTGATTTAATATCTATGGTTTTAAATGTTTTAAATACTGAACTTGGAACAAATGGTTTTATTTCCAACCCGTTTTATGTATTCGAACCGTTTTTAAAAATGAAAATTTTACTCTTGAATTTGGGACGTTACACACATGATGCACAAACTTTGTCTTTTACAAAATTCATCTTGGGGATCCTTTTGACGAGCTGGGCATTGGAAATCTTGGAAATATTCTTGAAGTTGAGATGCGACAGATGCTTGTGCCAAACTAGTTGACGTGAGACTGAGCATGAGAAAAGAAACATCTTTTTAAGGACTGATCAGCAGAAAACATGTCCATAATGTAAATGCCATCACATATTTTAGCAGTGAGAACAACTTCGTTTGCAGCGTCAAGAACACTTCCTTCTCTTTTGTTGAACTAGACTTCATAATCAGCATCACACAGTTGATCGATGGAAATGAGATTGTTTACAAATATAAACAAATTGTTTACTTGAACATTAGCTAACTCTAACAAAAAAATATAAACAAATTGTTTACTTGTGAATTGAACATTTATAAACAACTACTAATAATAATATATTACAATTTAATATTTTTACAGATAAAACCTTTATTAAAAAAATAAATATTAAGATTTTTTATTGGTTGAGACTTTAAATCTATTAAATTTTTTTTATTAAAGTATGATAAATAATTAAAGATACAATAAAAAAATAAAAAAATATAAATAAATATAAATAAATAAATAAATAAATAAATAATTTTTATTTAGTTATTTTAACTATTTGATTCCTCTCTTATAAACCAAAATCAATCCAAAAATCTAAAATAATAATTCGATTTGGCTGAAAACCAATAAAAAAATTGTATACTCAAACTAAATAAAAAAATTGTATACTCAAACTAAACAGTCCAATACAAATTGAATAACAAAAAAATTAGATTTTATCCAAATAATAAACAAGCCTCCATATACAATATCATGCCATGTAAACATAAATAAAAACGAAAATTGTATTTCATCCTATTTTATCCTCTTGTTTCATCCTTTTACCCGTCATAACGACACGTGTAACCTATTAATTTTCTTTCTTAAATAATTATCTTGATTTTGACAAAATCTTTTAATCTAAATTATAAATTTTGACAATTATCTTCATCTAATAAATCAAAAAACTACAAAGATTTTATAGAAAGGATATAAAAAATCATAATTTTTTTTTACCATGGCCTTTTTTTTTGAACGACAAATATATTAATCCTAACTAACCTACTTCTAAATTAGACCTGATTTCCACCTATGCCTCAAACGAGGCTTAAACCCTCAACCACAAAGAGGGAGGGCAACACCGATACCGCTGGACTACAAGCCCTTTTACCATGGCCTCGTATAAGATTGAATAATTACCTCATAAATGAATAACTTTTGATGATTCCTTTCTTTAATTAGATCCATGACGATTGCTTTGGCTTATAGAATAGGAATTGAAGTGGTTATAGAACAATTTCTGGCAGAAGATAACCGGAGACCTGCTGTCAGCAGTTTCGCATATTGTCATCCAAAGGCACCCAATTGTATTGCAGCCCTATAAGCAACATACAAACTCACTAATCGTTTCATCATCATCTTCTTATCCTACTGATTCCTCCAATTTTTCTATTAACTCAGTTTTTCGTCCCTAATTCCTGAAGAAATTGAGGGATGGATTCGGAGGTCCTTGTCGCTCTTTCTCTCTCGCTGGTTGGTGGATTAAGTACATCATTAGGTCTGTCACTCACCAACCCTAACATTAATTTCTTCATTTTCTATCTGTTCTTTTTAATTCCACTTATTGTTGATTCTCTATACCAAATGGGTTTGTAATTCCATGTTCGTATTTAAAATTTTGATGGTACTCTGATCTGCTTGAAAAACTGTTCTTCATTCAGTTACATTTTGGGGTTTTTGAGGTTTATCTGCGAATTGGAATTTTCATCTCGTTTTAAAAGTCTTATACAGTTTTACGTGGAGATGAATTGATCTCTCAGTCTTTAATTTGTACTCTAATCGATAAAGACGAACTTTGTCTTACTCTAATGACATACACTTTAACCTATTAATGTCAAACCTATTACTTTTCGGATTCAAAATTAATATAAATTGCGATAACGATCTACAACCAAAAGTTTCCTATCTGTAACAAACTTTATAACCATTGATGTAGTTGTTAATTCCTTCTCAAAATATTCTGAATCAAGATCAATCTAGAAGATAATAAGTAGCATGTTTGACCCTAAAAGTCAAAATGCACCCAAAATTGAGTTACGGTTTTCATGTTATTATCATTGATTATTTAATTTCTAATCAACAATCTTACATGGTAAATAGGTGCACTTTTTGTGATTCTGACAAAAGCTCCAAACTTGAAAATGCTTGGACTTTTACAGGTATTAAAAGACTTCATTTCCAAAATTCACATTTATTCCCATTTGTATAATAAAATAAAATCTATTTTCATTTTTTTTCAAGGGTTTTGCTGCAGGTCTTATGCTAAGCATATCTTTCTTTGATTTAGCCCATAACGCCATAAATTCCATAGGCTTTCTAAAAGGAAATCTTTGGGTAAGTCATAACTAATTACATTTTAAAATGCAAAAATATCATTATAAATCCATATTTATATTCTTTTTAAAAACCTTTTTGTTTCAGTTCTTTGGAGGTGTCATTTTCTTTGCCATCATTGCTAATTTCATTCCAGAACCTTCACTTGCTCCCACATCAGACTCAAAAAGTAAAAAGGTCAAACATTTTGACTTTCCCAATAAAATATATATTTGCTCTTGAAGTGTTGTTAACTTTTTATAAATGATCACAGAAACATGGAGATGAAGGTGGAAAAGATGTAATGAAAAAACATCGTCGCCAAGTTTTATTTAGTGGAATTATTACAGCTGTAGGTAAAAATTATATCCTCCATGAAATAAATTTTTAAATACACATTTTTCAGGATACTGGATAATATAATTATATAACTTTAATCTATATTATCTCTTTGTATATAATTCTTTTATTTTATCAATTGCAGGCATAAGTTTACATAATTTTCCAGAAGGAATGGCTGTTTTTCTTGGATCACTCAAGGTAAATACATAATTTTAGTAATAAAAAAAAATTAATGAATAATTGTTGATGTTTATTTCATGTTTCTTTTGAAGGGTCTTCGTGTTGGTATTAACTTGGCTTTAGCCATAGCTTTACACAATATTCCAGAGGTAATTTTGAAGTCAACATTAACTCTCTTTTTTTTTAATCTTTTTGTATATTTTTTGTCCCTAGTGGGAAAAATATTATCTTTTTGTTAATTTAATTTTTATGGTTAACAGGGTGTTGCTGTTGCACTTCCTGTTTATTTTGCAACACAAAGGTAGATAACCATTGACTACATATAAATAAATAAATAAATACATAAGTACATTTGTTAAAATGTAAGTGTTTTACTAAATGTAAATTTTATAACACTTAAATAATAGGGAAGATTAGAAGAAAAACCATTATATTTTTTTGCATATTTTCGGTTCAATGACTGACCTTTTTTTCAATCAAACCGTAAAAGTTTCAAATATTTTTCCAAATTGGTTACTTTGGAAAAATGTCTTAAACTATGGTTCAATTTGAAAAAAATAATGTAGACATGGTTAAACCGCGGAATTGTTTAAAATATAATGGCTTTTCTGTAATTTGCCATTAGATAAATTAATAAAATTAAATATTTTTTTTTAGCAAATGGCAGGCGTTTAAACTTGCAACAGTTTCTGGGCTTGCTGAGCCCTTGGGTGTCATTATTGTAGGTATGAAATATTGAAATTATGAATAGTAACTTTTGGTTCAAATTTTATTGGTTTATTAATTTAAACTACAAATTCTAAATCATATATAATTGAATATGACATAATACAGCATATCTCTTCCCAAGTAGCTTAGATCCCGAGATTCTTGAGGGCTTGCTAGGAGCAGGTTTTAATTCTTCTCTTTTTCCATTAAACATTACAAAAAAAAAAAAAAAAAAAAAATCATGTCTTGAAACGAATTCTCATGATGATTTATTTCTCTTTGGTTAAACAGTTGGTGGAGTTATGGCCTTCTTAACGCTTCACGAAATGTTGCCATTAGCATTCGATTATGCAGGCCAAAAACAAGCTGTTAAAGCCGTCTTCTTTGGAATGGCCTTCATGTCTGCGAGGTAAAATTTTAATACATATTATAAAAACACAAGGGCACCAAATCCCATCAGAACTCCATGGTTAAGCGTGCTTGGGTCATAACAGTACCAGGATGGGTGACCGCCTGGGAAGTACAAGTAACAAGTACTAGTTCTCGCACTGGGTTGCCCATAGCGGACAGTATCTTGATACGTGTGTCTGGGATGTTACAATGCCGTGAGGGCACCAGATCCCATTAGAACTCTGTAGTTAAGCGTGCTTGAGCCAGAGTAGTAAGATTGTCCCCGTTGGGAAGTTTGAGAGTTTTTATACCGGGTTGCCTAAAGCGGACAATATTGTGATACGTGCATCTGGGATGTGACAATAATCATATTTCTATATGTTTTGCAGTTTGTATTTTCTAGAGCTCAGCTTACCCTCGGATGTGGGCTTGTAGAAGAAAATTCTTCAATTGGGATCAGAATTTAAAGAGTAACAAGTAGAACAGGGTAAAATGAGAAACAAAATGTACATATACATGTGCTATTCTTATTTGTATTTTACATTGGAATTTTAGTTTGATTTGGAAATTATGTTGGATTTTATGCAAATTGGTTGTTGGATTCTAGAACATGATTTAAAGAAGTGGGATGATATGCGTAGTAAAAGTCATTGATGCATGTTTTTATTTGTTGAATGTTGTATAGAGTTCGGTAAAATTGTGTAATACAAGTTTACAACTTGCAAAGATTGCAATTTTATAGAGCTAAATGATCATGTAATTGATCAAAGATGAATACCGGACAAAATGTGTTTATCATGGTTTTGTGAAGCAGAATTAATCATTATAGGATGAGTGATTTTAACCATTATCTTTGTGATGTTGTACAAAATAAATATGAGAAGTTGTGGGAAATTATTTATTTTAGAATGAGTGATTTTAACCATTATCTTTGTAATGTTGTAGAAAATAACTATGAGAAGTTGTGGGAAATTAATTATTTTGGCAAGATTTTTGCTATTTTTGTATTTTGACTAACATAAATAGTTCATGTATAAAGCAATTTTAAGTAGGGGGAGCATCGGGATCGGGTACCTGCATTTTGGAACTGGAACCGATGTAATTTGTTTTGGTTGTGATTTCTTTTTTTTTTTTTTTTTTTTAGAACGGCAAATCTATTCTACTCCTAAACTACTCGTTGGGTACTTGCGGGGATCGCTTTCATAACTATTATGAATCCTATCTTGTTATTTTGACAAATTAGTTTTAGATCTTGACATTCTCCAATGAAATATTAGTTTATTTACCAGCTTATTTTAGAAAAAAAATGTCTACGATTTGTGTAAACCAATAAAAGGCTTGCGACTTATGTTACTGGTGTGTGAGTAGGTTATAACAAATATAATGGTCGTGTTGTAGTGTTGTTCTTGAATGTTGAGTGAGGGATTGGGCCTAGGAATTGGGATTGCATGGGCTGAATTAAGATCCATTTTCTCATCTTTTTAGGTGTACGGTGTACCATCCATTCATATGTAACCTTGCATCACATATTTATTCCCTATGATTCCCACATTTTACAAAAAAAACACCCTATCAAAAAGGGAGTCAACATATTGATTGTTAGAGGATAGAGTCTATTTTTTACATAGAATTTAAAGAGTCTATTTTTAACATAAAACTTAAAAGAGGTTATCATTGAAACATAATTTTTATTTTTTATATTAACAATTTATTATTTAATACTTATTGAGTATCTATATTTATGTTTTCTATATTTAATCATTTAATAACACATCAATATTTCTCATGTTCTTAATCATTTTTCATGGAGCCTATGACATTGCTCTTTCAAACCGAAAGCATCAACATGGTTGTTGACCATGGATACACAGACCCATACATTTATGAGAGGACATATAAAATTTTCAACTTCAACAAGCAAAATATAGCCAGTTCAATTCAGTCCACTTTATCATAACCAAATGTTGCAAATCAACAGAACATATAACTCAACCACTCCACTCTCTATCATCACACCCACAATGAGAAGACCCGCTCCACTTTTGATTATTCCAAGCTCCAAGCTAATACACAGAACTGTTGTGAGAAGACAGTTATTTCGATCAACAAATACATCCACCTACTTTCTCTAAAAACCGCTTCTTAAAAACATACAACAAATCTTCAACAACAAATTTTACATCTCTGTGTAATTAGAACTGGATGGTGACCGCACCAAAAAACGAAAACCTCTACTTCCTTCAGATCATCAACTAAATAACAACTATACTTGTTACCGTAATATTGTACATAATTACTACGATTAACGTAAATCACATGTTGATATATTTTGTGAGCGTATTACAACATTATCTTTTCTTTGCCTCTTCAAACAAATTATATATGTACTTATTTGTGTAATTAAACTTAATTTTATTGTAAATAATTATTTTTATCATACATACACAGTTTTCTCTGCATAATAGAGAGATTGGCCCAACTGTCATGTTACTTCTCTGTATCCTTCCACGCTTAGTTTTTCTTACCCCTCATCTTTTAAGATTGACATGTTTCTCCCATTTTTTTCCAACCTATTGCGTTTTCTTACCCCCATGTCTTTTAAAATTGATATACTACTATCTTTCTTTTTCAATCTCTGCTTTTTGTTACCCTTATTTAAAATTTGACATGTTCTTACCCTTTTACTTAACCATTGCATTTTGTTATACCATTGTCTATCTTTTAATTCTTGATATAGTACTTATCATAATGTTATTAATATTCATTTTATTTTTTATTTTATTATTAGTACTAATAAATAATGGATAGACTTTATCTGGTGTTGATGTGATTTTTTATGTCATCACTAAATAGTAAAGTCTATTAGTTTAATCTCTTTTTTAATTATATTATTTCATATAACATCCATTTATTTTTTAAAATAAAATAAATGTAGATATAAAAAATATAGTATTTAATTCAGGTCGGATGTTTCTTTTATGTTAAAAAAACATTTGATCTAATTGTGTTCTATAATTTATACACATATTGAATTGAATTACATATGAAATACGTCCACCTAATTTAAGTTTTATAGAACACCAATAAAAAGTCTTGGGAAGAGAATTTATAAGGCTAGATGGAATGATCGATAGATCATTGTACGTTCAAACGGGTTCATTAGGGGGGCCGGTGGCACTGCCTGCACCGGCGGGGTAATGGCGCCATCGGTCGAGTGTTGGAGAAAGATATGTTGGTAGCGGGTTCTGGAACCCATGACATTTAGGGCATTTGATAAAAAACTTCAAATATAAAATAAATTATTATCCCCCACCCTTATAATACCTCTCTCTGTTACTTCAAAAATCACACATATTTCTTCTCTCTTTCTCTTAATAATCACTCTTTTTAACCCCCACTCTTCCATCCCTTTCAAAAATCACACATTCCTCACCTCTATAAATCCAAATTTCAATTTAATTTTTAAATTGAAATGTCTTCTTTTGATAATTCTGATTCGTATGTCGCAACAAAATAGTTTGAATCTACTATGTATTCATCGTAATCGTCTGATTCATCAAATTATACAACTATTTACGCGACAGTTGCTCAAGCTGCACTTGCAGTGTATGCAGATACTAGAAGTTCTAGCACTCGTCGTCCAATGGTTATCTCTACAGAGATCGGGAAACTCCAGAGATCCAGCTCATATAAGATTACTTTGTTCTCAATTCAACGTTTAGGGATGATAATTTTAGAAATGGGTTCCGGATGAGTAGAAGATTGTTTTTGCATATTGTTGAGGATATGGAAAGAAACTTTCCATATTTTCAATTAACTGTGATGCTAGGATGCAAAAAGGTTTCATTACATTGTAGAAATGCATATATGCAGTACGACAATTGGGGGCGGAAGCACTGCCGATTCACTGGATAAGTATTTAAATATGTTGGAACGAACATCAAGTTAAAGCCTCTACAACTTCCGTTATGGTGTTATTTAGTTGTATGGTGTGTAATTCATGCAGAAACCAACATACAACGACATACAATTGTTATACGCTGCACACGAATCCAGTCATGGATTTTCTGGTATGCTGGGTAGCATTGATTGTACATATTAGGATTGGTGGAGTTGTCTAACGGCTTTGCGAGGCTAGTACATGATATGTGATCACAAGTACCCTATATTGATACTTGAAGCAGTAGCGTCACAAGATTTATGGATATGACATTCATATTTTGGTGTTACGGGGGGGGGGGGGGGGGGGGGGGGACAACGCCCTAAACGTTTTGTACTAATCACCACTATTCAATGATAGCGTTCTTGGAAAATCACCAAAATGTTCATTTGTTTTGAATGAGGAAGAATACAATCATGAGTACTATCTTGCTGATGGGATATACCCTAACTGGGCCACATTTGAAATCATTTTCACACCCAATAACCCCAAAAAAAGAAACGTTTCAAGGAGGCCCAAGAAGCGGCAAGAAACGTCATTGAATGAGCGTTTGGCGTACTAAAACAAAGATGCGCTATTATCAGACGCCTGCACGGTCCACTGATATTAATTGATGTAAAGATATCATGTAAGCTTGCCTTATATTACAACATGATCCTGCAAAAAGGTGCTGCTATGTGTCCAGTACATGATATCGATCTCACCGTCGAGGTAGAAATTAAGGATATGGTTCTGGAATTACGTGATGCAGGAATTCACCAAAGACTTTTACCAGATCTTGTTGACCATATCAAACATACCTACATACCTTCTTTGGATTGATTTTTTTAACTTATTGTATTTAGGTATTAATTATCGTATTTGAGTTTTTATTTACTGTATTTAGGATTTAAATTATCATTTTAAGATTTAAAATTTTTTTTTGTAACAGTGTGCTTTTTTAATTAAATGTTATTTGTCCTTTTATTTTAATAATTTTTTTAATAATTAAATGTTTATTTATTTATTTATAATATTGAACATATTATGTAACATTGAAGGTTGAGAAATATCAGTTTCCACTAGTAAAAGATGGTGAAAGATGGAAGTGGAAAGAGAAAGAAAAGCTGATGTGACGTGTGAGTTAGGAGGGTTGGGAAAAATCCACTCTCCCCATGCTAACAGTGCAAACGGCCTCACACTGCTCCAATGCGAGACGGGCTCGTTGTGGTATCTCAAATTGTCATTTATCATTTTCATTTTAGGATTTTTAGTTCAAATGTCAGTTGGTCCAACTAATACATACAATAAAGTTTTTATTAGGCAAAATGAACTTTTACCCATCATGCTTCCATCATACTTGGTAGAAAGAAACAAGTGAATGTCATGATCGTTCTTAAAAGTTGGTACTTCCATGGTCCGAACAAAATATTAAACACGATGTTCTTCTTTTAGTTGTCGTTGTCACAATAGATGAAGACAACATTATTCAATCATATTTCAAGATACTTCTTTATCATCTTTATGCAGCTATTCATTCGCTCGCTGAAATGTGATTTAATTTTCAAACTAAGTAATAGTTGAAGAGTACTAGAATTTATTACAAGTATTGAGAAACCACTAAATGTTATAAAGTACGTTTTTTAATTTTCTTTCATGACCAACAATTTTAAATAAATCACCCAGTTTTGAGGTTAAATTTTATAAAAAAATCAATACCGTGTTTCAAGGTTATCATGATCATAATTATACTTAATCGTTTTATGTTTTCCAAGATCGTGATCGTAAGATCAAAAGATCTTATCCAAATGAAATTGTCTCTAAATTTGCCTCCAAAGTCTTGTTTGCACAATATCTATTACGACTTGATGTTGATGACGGAATCAACTTACATTTCTTAAGAACAAACCATGATTTATTTAGCTACAAATCGCAAAATTTATGAGCAAAACACCTTAAATGGAAATAAACAAGATTATGGTGATCATGTACAACTAAAGTCATAGAATCATAAAAGGAGTAATATGAGTGTCACAATACTCTACTTAATTCGAGATGGATGGATAAAGTGTTAGACTGATAAAGGAATGACAGCCAAGGGCAACGACACAACTTTTTCAGTTTAATCCCAACTAGTTTTTGAGATCTTAATTTCTCCGGCCCTTTTAGGGTGACATTTTTCCAAAAATTCCTTTAATTATTATTTTTTTTTGAATTTCTTTTGGCCTAAGTATGGACCAAATTGTTTCATCTAGTATTAGGCTCGTACAACATATTTGTTTTTTTTAACCGGCAAATATATATTAAAAAACAAAGCCCAACCCTACCAAGGCACTAGAGAAGGGAGCAAACAAAATACATCGTTTAAATTACAAACAGTTTAAAGGAGAATTACTCCAATCAACCCAATCAAGACTGCATTTACCGCATCTATGTTTTACCCAAAGAAAAATCATAGATTTAATCGAGTCAATCACCTTGAACGGAGCATTAACAACGCCATTAAAAATTCTTTCATTTCTATTCCGCCACAACGCCCACAAAATGCCGAAAACAATTGAGATCAAGGCTTTTTTCTTACGTTTGGACCCCAATTTCAATCCAACCACCAAGTCGATAGAATCCTTTACTGTGGAAATATTGAAATCACTTATATCGCACCACTCCATGATGCACCTCCACACCCGATCAGCATAAGGACAGCCTACCAGAAGATGATCAGAATTTTCGAGTCCCGAAATACAACCACTGCACCATGGGGAATCTAATTTGATGTTTCTGCGAATAAGTGCAATTGACTAAGGAATTCGACCCAACCTCGCACGCCACACGAAACATAAAAATTTAAATGGGACCCATTTGACCCACGGAAACACACCATCGTAAATGATATGAGGGGATCGATCAATCCTTGTTCTAATCATCACCACGCAGAACCCGTCCTTGCAGAAATCCGATTCCCATGCATCACCGCCTTGTGCTCTCCTAATAACATCATGCACAAAAATGTTTACCTTTCGAAGATCCTTTTTACACCTGGTAATATTGTTCCAGACTCCAGGGATGTTTTTTTGGCGACAATATTATCATTTGCCCCTCCCACATAATTTATTCCATTAATTATTTTCGACCATAGCGAACTAGATGCGTTTTTAAGCTTCCACCACCACTTAGTTAACAAAGCTATGTTGAGAGCTTTGATAGAACCTAAGCCAAGACCACCAACTTCACGGGGAGCGATCATTCTGTCCCACGCCACCCAATTGATTTTTTGGGACTCACCTTCACCTCCCTAAATAAAATTCCGACGGATCCTTTCCAAGCTATTATTCACAACTTTCGGGGCAGCAAAGAGGGACAAGTAGTAATTGGGGAGGTTACCTAAAACGGATTTGGCGAGGGTGACTCTACCGCAAAACATAAGTTCTTAGCTTTCCAAAGTGAGAGTTTTGCTTTGAATTTTTCAATAATCGGCTTCCAATGTTTAATTAAGTTCATATTAGCACCAACCGGCACCCCGAGATACATAAATGGGAGGGATGTCGGCTCACAACCAAGGGGGCAGCCCCGCACTCGACTTCTCTATCATCTACCCCAATGCCAACAACTTTGGATTTATTGAAATTTACTTGAAGCCCCGAAAAAACATAAAAACATCTAAGTATACGAGCAAGGTTGTCAATGTTATTTTTGGACCATTCACCCAAGAACAACGCGTCGTCTGCATAGAACAAATGCGAAAGAACCGGCCCCTCATTTGCGATTTGAATACCACGAAAAATGCCATTATCAATGGCTTCTTTCATGGCGATATTTAAGCCCTCCATCGCAATAATAAAAAGGAAGGGGGAGAGAGGATCACCTTGACGAACACCCTTTTGAAGAGAGAATTCACACGTTGGGCTCCCATTAACGATCACCGAAGCCCTCGCCGATGCTAAACATCCTTTGATCCAATTACGTCATTTATCTCCAAAGTTCATTTGCATCATCAAGGAATCTAAAAAACCCCAGTTTAATGAATCAAACGCCTTATTAAAATTGGCATTAAAAATAAGGAATTTCTTCTTTTTCGCCTTCCCCCAAGAGCATACTTCATTAACAATAAGTGGGCCCTCAAGAATATATCTATATGCCACAAACGCCGATTGTACCTCATCAATGCATTCACCAATCACGAGCTTCAATCTAGAGGCAAGAAGCTTGGAAATTATCTTATAAATAGATCCGATGAGGCTAATAGGTCTATAATCACCGAGAATAAGAGGATCCTTTGTTTTTGCAACTAATGTGATAAAGGAGGAATTACACCCTCTCGATATAGTTCCAAAAGTTTCAAAGTGTCTAAGACACCCAATAATGTCATCTTTTAATAACGCCCAAAAACGCTTGAAAATTTTGAAAGAAAATCCATCCGGTCCTGGGGCCTTATCACTACCACAACTCCAAACCACTTTTTTGATTTCTTCCAACGTAAACTCCCCTTCCAAAAAACACCGACTTGCGTTTGAAATCGATTTGAATTTTGAGCTGCGAAATGTCGGCCTTGAAGCCCATTTTTCGCTAAATTTATCAGCAAAAAAATCTAGCGATCTCGGCTTTCATATCCCCCGGAGTAGTCACCCAATCATCGTTAATTAGTACACCGTGGATATGATTCTTTCGAATTCGATTAGCCACGTATCCATGGTAGAAACGCGAATTTTCGTCCCCATCTATCTACCATTTAATTCGGGCCTTTTGTTTCAAGTCAATCAATGATAGTCTTTCAAGTTCATCAATTCTACAAGAAATTCTGTTCCTCTCCTCCAAATCACCATCACACAGGCCGCTAGTGTAACGACCCAAAAATATGTCTAAATAGAAAGTAAGAAGTAAAGGAATAATTAGTAAGTAATTATTCATATTTTGAGCAAAAGGGTATTTTGGTAATTTTCAATTACTATTATAAAATGAAAAGAATAATATTTTCATTAAGAATGAAGTATATGAACTACATTATAGTAATAAGTGTGAAGTATGAAGAATGAAAAGACAAAAGTGAGTGAAAAGTATAAAATGACCAAAAAGGGTATTTTTGTCATTTTAAAGTTTTAACCTCATGATGAGATTTGTATGTGTTAAAATATTCTTAATATGTAAAATAAGTTTAGAAGTGAGGCAAAACTCTAAGACTTGAAAGTTCTAAGAAATAAAGAGAGTTTTGTGCCTAAAGTGAAAAGTATGAAAGTTGAGGGACCAAATGATAATTGTTGCAAAATATGAAGGTATAAATAGAAAGAACCTTCTATTCCTTTCCATTAGAAACGTGAAATACCTCCAGGTGAAGAAACCCAACTCGTTTCTTGAAGGTTCTTGTGATATTGAAGTTGAATTGAAGGAACAAATTTGGAATTGGTGATTCCCAAGCAACTCAAGTTAAGAACTTCATCTTTCCAAGCTAATTTAACCCATCTTGCGTAGAAGGGTATGAGTGAATTCGAAAATTGGTGAAAATATAATGTTAATTCTGTAGTTCCAACCTTTAGACCATGTTCTAATCATCATTGGAACTCAATTCCACCTTTAGAAACGATTAGAAGCAAAGGAATTGACAAATGTGTTCATGAACCCTAGAATTCGGGTTTGTGAGCATTGGTTTGATTATAATGTTTATTGAGTAATAACTAATAAGGGTTGTATAAGAGGTTTAGAAATGTTCTAAATACCATGTTTTAACCTTTAATTGAATTGGTTTTGAGCTGGAACCAAACAGATCAAAGATTAGAAGTTGTGCAGGAAATAGGAATTGGGGTCTGCAGCGTCACACGCCCCCGTGTGATCCTGACACGGGGCAGTGTAGATTTGGACAGTCAAGCAAAAAGTGGGTCTGTAAGTTCTAGACGACCCGTGTGATTTCTACAGTACCCGTGTGACCTGGACTTGTATAATTCACTTACATTATGACCTTAATTGAGTAGTTTGATCCCCTAATCTTTAGTATATGTATAATAGAGTGTGAAAACATGAAAATGAGTATAATAGCACATAGGTTAAGTAATCTTTACATATCGTTAAGACTTAACATGTTTTAATAAGAATGTTAATGAACTCCTTAGGTAATTAAGGAGTAAAAATTAATGGAATGGAAGGGACAAGGAAACGGAGTAACCCTAGTTAGACATCTCTAACTAGCCAAGTGACAACGCCTAGTAATATCATATATTTTAGTCGTTATTGAGCCCTATTCTTAGTGAAATTATATCACATATCTACTGGTATTACTCACTTTTCGTGCCAGCACTTGTTTGGAAAGAAATAATGAAAACAGGGACTAAAAGCGTGTAATTTGGAAGAAGTTTGAAGATCAAAGCAAAATCAGGAAAATACGTACGTGCACCGCGGAAATCATCAAGGCGCGACGCGGTGATGAGGCGGTGGAAAACATTCAAATGCCGAAGAAACGGGGATAAGCCAGCACACGCGACGCGGGATCCATAAAAGCGCAGCGCGGTCTCGAGATTTTTGCAACTATAAATAGAGGCTTTTAGGTCGCAAAAACGAGCGAAGACCTGGTGTAAAATCGACCCCCAAGGCTCTTTGACTCCGTGATTCAGCTTCAAGAACCACCTTTTGGTATTTCTATGTTTTTATCTTTAATTTTCATTTAGTTTAGTAGTTAATAATCATTGGCTAGTATCTTTGGGAGTGACAACCATTGATATTTAGTTCTAGTTTCTGTTTTTGGACCCTTTGGTTACTGTTTTGTATCACTGGATCTGAGTTTAAGTTAATGAATCATTTGGTTACAAGTAATTGCTTCTTTTCAGCATTTATGCTTGTTATTGGATTGTGAATGTTTATTTTGTGTTTGGATGCTTGAATGACCTTGATTGGACTGATTTCCCTTGCTGATTTCAGTGACCAACTAGGGTTAACTTTTTGGTTTGAACTTAGCCAATGACTGTTCATTTGGACTTTAGTTATTGGTTTAGTTTTTGCTTTGTTTGTGTTTGATGTTTGGATTGCCTTTGCTTGCTTCTGAATTGGAGATGTACTTCTGATTTTAGTAAGTGACTAGGTTTGGTTGATAGTTTTAGTTTAGTTGATGCTCTTTGGGATTGATAGTCAAAAGTAGGAACTAGGTCCTCTGACTGTAGCGTGACACTGCAATTGGTAATCTGTCACCGGTCTCGGCCACATAACTCCTGTGGATCGACCCTGACTTCCACTGTGCTAAGTGAGAGTGAGGTTTATTTTTCTATTTTTGACCGCATGACGACCGCTGCGATGTCAAATTTTGGCGCCGTTGCTGGGGAGTTGTGAGCTTGAGATTAGGTGATTTGTAGGACTTGTTAGTTTAGTTTCTTTTTAGTTGGTTAGTAATTTTGATTTTTTGGTTTTTGATTTTTCGGGCGTGTTGCATTAGTGCATGCGTACCTATAGGGGTGAGTAATTATCCCCTTTGCATTTTTACTCAGAGATCGAGCGAACTGCGTGCAAAATCCATACACTTAGGCGTTTGAATACAATGAGTTTTAGTAATGTCAGTAGTAGTATGGTGAGTGTTGCCCAGGAACCCACGGGTGAGGCAACGGGATGTCATTTATTCCCCCGGTTTTAGAATTTCACATTGGGAGCACGAGTGCTACTGGTGGTGCAGCTTCAGCCCCTGCACCTATACGTTCATGCACTCCGCTGTCGATTCCACCATTTCAACCTTTATCCCAACCTCAATCCACAAACCCATTTACATCTGCCATGTCATGGGGAGCGCCGTCCCGTGATGGCACCCCAGTATCTAGACAGCAGACACCTATTTCTCAACCCATTTCTCAACCAGCACCAGTACTTTTTAAACCTCAAACCACATTCCAACCTATACCACCGCAACACCAATACCAGCAACCACCTCAGCAACAGTACCAATATCAAGAGGCTGAGGAGAGATATGATGAAGAAGATGAAGGATGGGTTCCACCAGCACCACAGCAACCATGGAACCGAGGTCGGGGACCTCCAAGAAGAGCACAACATCAGCAACCACCACAAGGTCAGCAGAGATACAATGATCATCACTTCTACGGTAACCCTGCTCAACCCTTGTATTTTGCATAACCGAGGGGGCAATCAGTTGCATCACACTTCCAGCCACGGGAGTACGATGACTCGTTGCCCATTTACATTCCTGAGGATATAGAATCTCAAGTAGAAATTAGGCCTCAGTTCTTAGGGATACTACCAGAATTTAGGGGGTACAAATAGGATGACCCATACAATCACTTGTATGAGTTTATAGCCATAGCCAATGCTAACACCCTTAGGAATACTAATAAGAACCTTTTTAGACTAAGATTGTTCCCATTCACTCTTAAGGACAAAGCCAAATATTGGTTTACATCCTTACCCTCGAATAGCATAACTACATGGGATCAGCTCAAAGCTAAGTTCTTACAAGAATTCTATCCGGCAAGCAAGACGACGGAAATCAGGAGGGCTATTCAGGATTTCCACCAAAAGCCTGGAGAAGCTTTTCATGAAGCATGAGATCGTCTAAAGGAGCTGATGAGGTCATGCCCTCATCACAATATTCCTAAGTGGCAACTGGTCAAGGTATTCTTTGAAGGAGCAAGTGAGACGAACCAAGCCATGATTAACGCGTCATCTAGTGGCACTATTATGATGCAAGACCCGGAGGAGGCTTGGCAATTTTTGGAGCAGCTAAGTAATGGCTCCAACGTGAATTTTTCTACAAGGAAGACGGTAGGCACTGCCGCAGCAATAGGAGCCGATGCCGACTGGAAAAAGGATGTAAAGAAGGAGATAAGTGAGCTCAATAGGAAATTTTATAGGCTCGTGTCTACTCTGCAGAATGGACCTCAAAGTCAGCCACAAGGAGGTCAAGGAGGACCAAAGACTCAAGAAGCGAATCAAGTCTATGGTCAGGGTCAAGGACAGAATGGCAATGGACGACCCTACAGACCATATAACCAAGGTCAGCAGAATTTCAATAGCCAGAGGCAGAACAACTACCAAGGGCAGTGATCTAACCCGCCCAAGCAGCATCAACCGCGAATGGTAATGCCAATGGAAATGGTAGCAGCAACAATAGGGGGCCCAATAACTCCGTCAACAATGCCCCAGGGATGCAGGAGGATCTGGTCGCGAAAATATATGAAATGTTCAATACAACACAGCAGCAATCGCAGGCCAATGCGAAAGCCATAATCAATATAGAGAGGAAAATTGCCCAAATGGCTGAATACCAACGGAAAAGAGATAATGGGAAGCTGCCAAGTACCACAGAAGTCAATTCGACCAATGGTCAACAAGCCGGGAAGGAACATGTCAACACTGTCGATGCTGAATGGAGGAAAGTCACCCTGGAAGATCTGCTAGAATCTGGAAATGAGGCAGAGAGTAAAGAAGAAGAAGTTAAGGAAGAGGTTGATATTGAAAAGGAAAATAGGGAAGATGAGGAATTAAAGGAAATCCCTGTTGAGAAGGAAGCTCAACCAGAGGAGAATAAGGATAGCCAAGAGGAGAAGCAGCCAATCATAGCTAGAATCAAACAAAGAAAGAAGGACAAGAAGGGGAAGACAAAGCAAGAAGCATCTAAATCGACAAGGCCGTCGATGAACCAACCTTTGTGGGATGAACTTAAGAACGCTCTCAAGGATACAAGAATTCTTCGGGAAATGTGCGAAAAAAATGGAAAAAGTAATACTCCCACACCTGACACTGTGAGGTTGACTATTAAGGCTAGTGAGGCACTGTTGGGAACACTGCCAAGAAAGAAAAGGATCCTGGATCACCACTGATCACTGCTACTGTAGGAGATGTGGTCATTAGGAACACCTTGCTGGATTTGGGAGCAAGTGTGAATGTGCTACCGGGATACTTGTATGATAAATACAAGAATGAGGAATTAGAGCCAGCAAAGACTGTGTTACAGCTGGCTGATCAGTCAACTAGAGTATCCCGAGGTAAGCTTACTAATGTCATAGTAAAGGTTGGGGATTTCTTTTACCCAGTGGACTTTTTAGTCATGGAGTATGAGAGTCAGGAGGATGCGCCCGCGTTAATACTAGGACGTCCGTTCTTGGCTACAGCTGGCGCTATTATCGACTGCAAAACAGGAGATTTGGACATCTTCTTCGGGTCTAGAAAGAGAAGGTTAAATATGTTTGGAAGTCCCATATCTCTAGCTCAAGGGTATGATGATAAGAATTTGGATAGCAACTTGCTGATGGAGCCTGGGGTTAGGGACAAAAGAACAATATGGATGCGACCGGGAGAAGGAGGAAAAGAGGAAGTCTTGAAGGACACAAAGGAGCATCCATTGTCCACCATTGATAAAGAGCAGCTGTTGGACATGATGGAGATGTTGGAAGCAAGGCACCAACAGTATGAGAAGGATGCAAGGGAAAGAGAAGCAAAGGTCTTTCAGCTTCTGGAAGCCCAGCAACAATGGATTAGCAGGGTTAGTGACAGGATGACTCAGCTCACTTCGTTGATGTCAATGATGGCCCACAATTTTGCACCAAATCACAAGGAGATGTCATCAGGAATTCAAGAAGAATAGAAGAAGGAACAGCATGTCTGGCTGAAGACGTTAAACTTAGAGCTTGTTGGGAGGCAACCCATCTTTTCATAGGTTAGGTACTGTATTCTTAGGAGTAATTAGGAAATTATATCATCGTCATTTGCAGGTATTATTGGTCTAAGGCAAGTGTGGGGTTGTTTTGAAGAATTAGGATTTTTGATGACCGCGCCGCGGTCAGGCAGATTGCGTGCCGCGGGATCGTAAACCAACCCGATGCGCAGGGGTTGATTTGGGAGCACGCGCGCCGCGGTTCGCTCATATCCACGCCGCAGGAATTGATCGGTTGGAATCCTTCGATATTAAGGTAAGCCGTGACACTATTCACACACACCACGCCTCGGAGCTTTGATCATCGAAAATTTCTCGTGTTTTTTCTTGCTCATTTAATTCCTACTACCAAGGTACGTCATTCTAACTAGCTTTTAATTGTTAAAACTAGTGATTAGGCAGTTGATTTGGGTGATTTCTCCAAAAACTCAAAAACTTAGAAATCGCCAATGCTGACTCGTAGGGTGTTTATTTTGCCAAATAATGACCCTAGATGAGTTAGTCGGCACTTAGGCTACCTTGTAGTGTAATTGGATTGAATTTAAACATGTTAAATCGTGATTTTGGACTTGGAATTGGAAACAGCCGCTTGCCTCGCCGCGCCCTGGTTCTTGGGCCGCGCCGCGGTGCGGTGGGGAAGAAAAGGACCTAAATTGCAAAATTTTTTCCTTTTGTGCAGATGTCGTTCAGATTAGACCACCAGTTTCTGCAGTTCCCTGCTGAGCTGGACAGTTCAGCGGAGTATATTTCAGGGAGGGATGCCCTCATTGGTCGCCGGGTTCTCGAGGCGACGATCATCGATCGGGACATTCTGCGAGACGCTGGGCTTTGGGGCGAGATCGAGCCATTTTTGCACCGTACATGGGTTGATGGAGAGGCCAGGTTCACATGCCGAGGCTGGGACAGCATCATGGCCACCGAGGAGGACACAGTATATACCGAACTTCTGTTGGAGTTCCTATCTACTGTCCGTTTTGCACCAGGTTCTCAGGAGGCCCGTTCCAGGCTCGTACGGTTTAGATTGAGGGGTGTGCACATGGAGTGCAACCTCCAGGTGTTTGGGAGGCGCACCGGCATCTACACGGAGGCGGATCTACAGCACCGCCACTTCGCGTAGTTCCTTACGGCGTGCATTCAGGGGCAGCCCGAGAGGGCTGTCAATATGGAGGTTTGGGCACCATTATCCAATGTATTCTACGAGGCGGGGACATCCAGAGAGAGCCATCTTCGCGATCCACTTCACCGACTCATGCACCGCATCGTCTCCACCTCCATCATGCATTGGGAGGGGGACGAGAAGGTGTCCGGCGAGGACATGACGTATCTCTGGGTCCTCCTTGACCCCTCCAGGTTCCTTCACCTCCCGTTCGCCCTAGCTGTCTCCCTGTCCACCCGTGCGACGGGTGCATCCGCCAGCAGTCCTCTCGGCCGTGGGTATTTCATCACCCGCTTGGCCCGTTCATACCGGATTCTTACTGCTCTGGTTGTGCCATCCTTGACCGCTTTACCTCCAGTTCGCACTACGGCGCGAGCCCTGGAGAAGATGGGGCTTATTGAGCAGTAGCGCCCGGGCCAGTTTGTGAGGGTGGCGACTGAGGCACCTCAGGACCCCCTGCCAGCTTACGCCCAGCCGGGTAGGAGATGCCAGAGGCCGGCAGCTCCAGCAGATCCAGCGCCACCACAGCCACAGCAAGAGGAGGTGACAGAGATGAGGCGACTGCAGGATCGAGTCGCCAGGATGGAGGACCAGCTGGAGTGGATCGGGGAGGTACTTTTGGACTTAGCCACACAACAGGGACAGCGCCCCCGACCATTCCCAGCCCGAGAACATGATCATGAGGCTGGTTCTTCCAGGCCACCAGGTGGCGATTGATGTATTTTCTTTTTCTTTTTCTTCTTTTTGGATATATGTACTGTACCTATGACAGTACTATCTTTTAGTTGTTTATATTTTATTTGTATATTCTGTTTGCATTTGATGTTTTTGTTGAGTCATGCATGTTATACCAAAATAGGAGGAGTTGTTTCAAGCAAATGTGGGGTCACTGTGCCCCCTCCACTTGCTTTGACTACCGGCGTGTTCACTGTTGCATTACAACTCCAGAACGCGAAATCAACGACCTTTTTGTTCGTATTTTGTACCTGTGATACCAAGTACCAACCAAGCGATCTACCGTCCAAAGGGGTAACTCTTTCTCCCTTGTTTTGAATCTATTTTTTGTACAACGGGGACGTTGTACAATTTTAAGTGTGGGGTGTGGACGGTCGAAAGAGTGTGTTTTTAGAAATTTTTGCGGGAAATGACCGATTTTCAAAATTTTAGCAACTTTTTCAAAATTTTATTAGATTATAATTTTGAAATGAATAGTTTGTGATTGTTTATAGCATTAGTATTTTTCGAGAGATACTATGTAGTTGTGATCATGGTATTAGTTGAGTCAAATAAGTTGAGTTTTAGGAGTTAGAAGATTGGACTGTTTTAGGATTGGAATTTAGGAAGGAACTGTCAATCAGTGACCTTTGTTGTTCGAGCCGGTAGGTCTAAAATGGGTGGGCCTTACGCACCTTGCCACCTAAGATCGTTTGGTCTAGGATGGTATTTCCGAAAGCTCGCTACACGGACAACATCGAAAGTCATGGACAATTCTTTAATGGCCTTTAGAATCTGAATGAGTACGTACACTTCATTGTAGACAGAAAATTTGTAATCAAGGGTTCTCTAGAAAGCCATGAATTCCAAAGAACATTCCGATTATGTTTTCACGAACTATTCCATTCTAGGTCATAAGGCAATAAGCTTTAAAACTAAACACAGTCAAAAATTGTTTGAATCTTAGTTAAAATCTATTAAAAACTCTCATGCTTGGGGACAAGCAAGGCACAAGTGTGGGGTGTTTGACAACGCCTAGTAATATCATATATTTTAGTCGTTGTTGAGCCCTATTCTTAGTGAAATTATATCACATATCTACTGGTATTACTCACTTTTCGTGCCAGCACTTGTTTGGAAAGAAATAATGAAAACAAGGACTAAAAGCGTGCAATTTGGAAGAAGTTTGAAGATCAAAGTAAAATCAGGAAAATACGTACGCGCGCCGCGGAAATCATCAAGGCGCGACGCGGTGATGAGGCGGTGGAAAACATTCAAATGCCGAAGAAACGGGGATAAGCCAGCACGCGCGACGCGGGATCCATAAAAGCGCAGCACAGTCTCGAGATTTTTGCAACTATAAATAGAGGCTTTTAGGTCGAAAAAACGAGCGAATACCTGGTGTAAAATCGACCCCAAGGCTCTTTGACTCCGAGATTCAGCTTCAAGAACCATCTTTTGGTATTTCTATGTTTTTATCTTTAATTTTCATTTAGTTTAGTAGTTAGTAATCATTGGCTAGTATCTTTGGGAGTGACAACCATTGATATTTAGTTCTAGTTTATGTTTTTGGACCCTTTGGTTACTGTTTTGTATCACTGGATCTGAGTTTAAGTTAATGAATCATTTGGTTACAAGTAATTGCTTCTTTTCGGTATTTATGCTTGTTATTGGATTGTGAATGTTTGTTTTGTGTTTGGATGCTTGAATGACCTTGATTGGACTGATTTCCCTTGCTGATTTCAGTGACCAACTAGGGTTAGCTTTTTGGTTTGAACTTAGCCAGTGACTGTTCATTTGGACTTTAGTTATTGGTTTAGTTTATGCTTTGTTTGTGTTTGATGTTTGGATTGCCTTTGCTTGCTTCTGAATTGGAGATGTACTTCTGATTTCAGTAAGTGACTAGGTTTGGTTGATAGTTTTAGTTTAGTTGATGCTCTTTGGGATTGATAGTCAAAAGTAGGAACTAGGTCCTCTGACTGTAGCGTGACACTGCAGTTGGTAAGCTGTCACCTGTCTCGACCACGTAACTCCTGTGGATCGACCCTGACTTCCACTGTGCTAAGTGAGAGTGAGGTTTATTTTTCTATTTTTGACCAAATGACGACCGCTGCGATGTCACCAAGGTGAGTAAATGTAACTTTTATCCACTTTGAGATACATGGCAAATATTATAAAATATTTATGTATTTTTCTACATGAAGAGATGAATATGTGTTAATACTTATGTTATATTGATAAGTATTATATGGGATAATGATATGGGTGTTCTAATAAGAATACCATATTATGAATAGTATATGAATGATAAGTAAGATATGAGTAATGATATAAGAATTGGTATTTGGCTTATAGCCTTAAAAATACATAGAAGTAATGATGATATGGTAGAAAGAGTATATGTAAAAGTGCAAGAATGTTATGAAAGACAATAAGTTATATAAGGATATAACTCTTCATGAATAATGAATAATGTAGTAAAGTATAAGTGTTGGCACATAGCCTTAAAAAGGTATATAAAGCGATATAGATGAAAAAGTAAAGTATTGGGAGACATAACTCCCCATAAATAATGAGTAATATGGTAAAGTATATGTGTTGTCATATAGTCTTAAAAGTAATATGGATGATATAGATGAAGAAGTAAGGTATTGGGAGACATAATTCTCCATAAATAATGAGTAATGTGGGAAAGTATATATGTTGGCCTATAACATTAAAAATGTAGTAAAAGTGATGTAGATGAAGAAGTAAAGTATTAGGAGACATAATTCCAATTACAAAATGAGATGTAATGAATTAGTGTAATTAAGAACGTAACTCCTCAGGTAAGGGTATAAAGAAATAAAGTGATTGTATTGATTGTTTATGTATACATATATACATATATATCTTAAAGTATTTGGCATATAATGTAGAACATGAAGATAGTATATGCATGCAAAGAATGAATGAAAGTTGGGTGGAATGTATTAACATGTAATACAATAGTTATGAGATTAACGTATTAAAGGTGAATTGTGTAAATAGTATGTATAGACTATTTATGTAATTGCAGCGCTACGAGTTATGAAAGTTGAGTCCGTTAGCTAAAAAAGAAAGTAAAAGTAATGTAGTTCGAACCAGGATCTTACCCGTGAGAAGGGGGATCGATCCGAATCTTACCCGTTTGAAGGGGGATTAACTAGGACTCTACCCGTTTGAAGGGGGTCAGTAAACACTACTGGGATGCTATTTACCTTCGCGAAGTAGTTGTTTTTAGCATGCCCTTATGGTTAGATTTATTCTATACCATGAAGGGAGATGAAACTAGTATGTCCTTATGGTTGGTTGTTCTATGCCATGAAGGGAGATGATATTAGCACGCCCTTAAGGATAGATATGTTCTATTCCATGAAGGGAGAGGGAACTGAGCACACATTAATGGGTAGATTGGTTTCATTCTGAGGAGTGAAAAGAATATGGGGTTGTCTATATATAAACAGGAATCAAAAGAATCTCATGATTCATAATGGTTTAAGTTTATTTATATATGTGATGATACTCAGTTATATGAGTTGTGTTGTATGTGTGAAAATATATGCCTGTTTAAAGAAGTCAATCATGTGAGTTAAGAGACAATGTATGATGTACAAGTATATAAATGTTATCTATATGTGAAAGTTATGATTATAAGTAGTTACAGAAACAATATAAAGATTAAAGGAGTAAGAGTTACTTACGTAGTATATGTGGCAAAGATTATGTATTCAATCAGTATATAAGGAGTCAATGATGTGTATGTTTTGTTGACAAGTAAAGTATGATATACAATACGTATGATTATTGTAAAATGGATTCTTAGTAGAAGCAAGGTTGTAGAGTTATTTTCCACATCCTGGTGTGTAAAGGAGAGAGTAATTGAAGATAAGTAAATGTTAATATGTTAATGAGGTATTACAAGTAAACGGTATTCAAATGAGTATTTGTATAAATATATTACAAGTCTAAACTCATGTAACTCACAAGACTTTATAGTCTTATGTATATATGTTTATGTTGTGTATTTCAGGTATACAAGGATTAAAGAAAATGAAGTAGAGTGAAGTAACTTTAGAATATAATGTGTTTGTATTTAATTATTATGTTATGTATGAGTTCTGATTCACTGTTATGGTTGTATTGATATTCAGTTTGTGATTATCCGGATTTTTATTACATGTGATAATGTTTTTTTTTAAATCACAGGTGTCACAGCTAGTCTCCAATCTCTTGTCGATATTGATGCGGTCCTCCTTAAGTTTTAACATTTCAGCATTTTCCTTAGAGAATTCCACCGACCTCCAATCCCGAATGGCCTTTTTAATGGCTTTTAGTTTATTTAAAAGCCTCGAGTCGTGGTTACCAAATCCAATGAAGTCGCGACATGCCTTGCTAATCACCTCATCGAACCCTTGTCTCACCATCCACGAGTTGAACAGTTTGAATGGAGTAGCACCAAAATTCACATCTGAATGCGATAATAAGATGGGGCAATGGTCTGATTTCTCACGGGGCAAAACCGTGACAGAGAGATGTGGGAGCAGATTGTAGAAATCAGAGCAAATCAAGAAGCGATCAAGTTTGCTCAGTTTTGCACCTACACGCTGAAAATATGTGAAACAGAAACCTCCCATTTTAAGTTCTTTCAACCCCGCTGCCTCAATGAAATTGTTGAAATGATTAGCGCTAGACTGACAGAACGTGGAATTAATACGTTCTTCAGCAGCTCTCACCACATTAAAATCACCAAAGAAAATCCAACAAGCCGACCGCGAATTTTTAATTCGCAACAGATCCTCCCATAATTTGTGTGTCTCAGATGGGGATTGTGGGCCATAGACATTTACAATCGCAAAAGGCCTAGAAAATAACGAACAAAAGCCAAAAATAATCAAAAAGGAGCTTGATTTTATCACCTCAGAAGATTTGAAAACGCTTTTGTCCCAAATAGAAATTAAGCCCCCAGATATGCCATTAGCATTCATAAACTCATAATCAAAGTTGACGTCTCCCCAAAAATCTTTTATCAACTCCCGACTGACCGGATCCTCGAGTTGCGATTCTTGAATACCGATAAATGAGAATTTGTGCAGTCGCCTCAAAGACAAAATCCAATCCCGCTTACGTGAGTCACCAAGACCGCGAATGTTTATAGACATAAAATTCATCGAGTAACGTTTTGAACACCTGTCTCACCCATGGCATCAATGAGGATATCATTATCCACATCGATGTCGAAGCCAATCACCCTTCCAATTCTCACAGTACGCACAATCTCGGGGGTAGCATCAACATCCGGGTTCAGATGGGGTGTTGCTGTGGCGGAATTAGCGGGTGAATTATTAAGGTTGAGTTCTGGTTCAGGCAACATCGGCTTGTCGACATTAAAAGTTGGGGGAGGAGGTATAGATCTGATACACTGCTCATTAGCTCTGATTTTCCTTCTTTTAGAAAAGGAACCCGTAAAATTAAGCTCCGGCCCCATAGCATCCATACAACCCATCGAGGCTTCGTTATTTGCTGACATCTGGCCCATTATAATAACACCATTTGGGCCCACAGGAGACGATACCGCACCATTTTGGATAAAAGCCCCAAAGCAACCATTAGGGACCAGATTTTTTAATTCCCCAAAAGAGATATTATCCGATTTATTCAAATTGTCGATATTATTATCATTTACTTTATCGCTATCGAAATTCCCACCTAATGATAATTCCGCAAGGGGCTGATGTGGCTCCCCATGATAATTATCATTCTTTCCATGCACATCATTAATGACGGGATCCGAATCGTCATTCACCCTTTCCGTCTCCTGCTCCGACTGCCCATCTCCGGCACCGGTGTTGTCCCGCAGAAAGGAATCCTCCACCTTATCAATGTCATCGGCAATAATCTCACCTTCTTCAACCTCATCTGAGCTATCTTCTTGCATCATGGTATCAGAGATACCATTGGAGTCCTCATCACTATAATTGTCGTGGTCAAATTGCTCGTCATCTGTCACTTGCTCAGATGAATTCAGGGGGAACCAACCATCTTCGTATTCCACGACACTGATGTTCATCAAGTGGCCGTCAAACTCAATTAGAACATCATCGCCAATCCTTTTATGAGAGTCCGTAAGAACACATATTCTCCCATGCGAGAGATCCCTTGCGTTGGTAGAAGCTTCAAACGGGATTAAGATACTACCGAATTTGCCAGCAATACGATCGAAATTTCTTCTAGCCCACAACTTAATCGGAAGCCCCAGGATTTTCAGCCAAGCAACGCGCTCAAAGTGGTATTGAGCTTGATTTGCTCTAGAGAACTTCGTGAACCAGTCGTCCTTGATGCTCATGAAGGAGTTTGCGTCGTTGCCTGATCTGAATCTTAGACAGACTTTAAGACCACCGACATACTTCATGGTGAAAGGTTCTTCATCTCCAAGCGTAGTTCCAGGGCTCAAGTAATGGAGATGCTCCATGCTGATTGCCGCACCCAAATACGTCAATTCATTATCAATCCATTCAGCCATAGCCGTTTTCGAGAGGAGGGAAATTGGGGTCGATGTCGGAGGAGGAGGAGGGGGGTATATCACTTCTGGCTACAACAGAGGCAAAGGTCCTGGTATCACGTGCATTCCATCCTTTTCCCGATGTGTTCTTGTCATTTGTTGGGGGCATTTCTAAGGTGCATTTCTCCATTAATCAATTTCTTTTTCCGATAAAATTTCGCCACATTCACCTGGAGATTTCTGCCTGCAAATGAAATATTCTGCAAAGACGCTTCAAGGTCCCTCCTATTTCTCTCCGTCTTGAACCTAATGAACGCGAAGTTTCGTTTATTGTCAACTTTCTTTTGGACAATATAAACGTCCGATATCTCGCCAAACTTTCTGAATAACTTCCACAAATCACCTTTGTTAACCCTCGCCGGAAAGTTAGAGACAAACATGGTGGTGACATCCGAGTGTTCCGGTGGTCTTCTTCGCCTTCTATAGACGTGCGTCCATTCATCTCCCGTTTTCGCCATGAGACGTTGTAGTATATACTATGCGTCCTTACAACATATTTGTTAACTATTATTATTACGATTCGCACAACATATTGTTTTTAACTATTATTATTATGATTCCATTTGTTGTTGATGTATGTTTTATTGTAATTGTTTAAACAAATTAAAAGCATTAAAATCGACTTTATAAATTAAATTCGTTATTTGGTAAAAGCTTGATAAATTCTAGTGATTTTGGATCATTTTTAATTTCAAAATTGGTTAAAAGAAATATTGAAATATTTAAAACTAGTTCTAAAAAAAATCATGTAGAAGAATATTTTTATATAAACCTAACATATTCATAAAATATATGATTTTATAGAATAGGGGATTATACTAATGTTATAATTATTGAAGCAACTTTTCGTACAATTTTGGAAATGGTGGGACTTAGCCATATTACCATCCCAAAATGAACTTTTGATCATGGTCTAACCTATGTGAAAGTCATATATTTTAAAATGGACGATATAATCGTCGTCCTGGTCAGGCCTAAACACATGCAATAATGGGACTACAGATGGCATTTCAGAGATTAGCTTTATCCAAGATGTGGGTATGTAATGAAATAAAAAATAGTTAAAGAAACCAATTTTGCAACAAAAACAATATTTAACTTTTTAAAGCCCAATAATGGATCAGATTAAATAGTTAATATCAATTAGTACAAACCTTATGGTCCAGCGGTAAAGGTGTATGTCCGGCCTCTTTGAGGTCCTAGGTTCAAAACCCACTAGAGGATTAGGTGAATTAGGTTAGAAGGAGATTTAAAGTAGGTGTGTAATATTTGTCGGTTAAAAAAAACTAGTACCACTATAAAGTGTTTTTGAAATCATACACTAAAAGCATAGGACCTTTAATATAGGATATAACAATCAAGATATATTTTTAGAGTAAATTACAGTTTTGGTCCCTATGGTTGACAGTTTATTACAGTAACAGTCGTCCTTTTGAAATCCCACATTCTTGGTCCCTGTGGTGAGCAATTGTTTACAGTTTTGGTCCCTGTGGTGCCCTTATCCACATGAAAAGACTAAACTGCCCTTTCCAATATCTTTTTTCTTTTTTTTTAATTTATTATAATTTAAGAAATTTTTTAAAAAAAATTACCCCAATAACATGCTAAAATCAGGCCTACTCCGCTCTCTCCCTTAACGTGAACATAACCCTAATCCGTCCGCCACCATCACAATAAACGTTTTGAGGCTCCAAAGCAAAGAAATTTCAGCCAGTTATGATTGTTACGTACAATTGAATAAGATTAAGGGTAATGGAAAACGGATTATCACCTTGAGGAGGTCACATGCGTCGGTCGACAAACTCACTCTAGCATTGATTATGGGTCTCACGATGGTTCTAGTGCTGGTTCAGAACCTGATGTGGGTGGTTTTGTCAAAGCATCAGCTTCTTCCGTCGGAAACGAGTTGGAACTGCTGTCACAAAGTGGCGATAATTCGAAAGGCAAGAGACATAAGATCTCAACGGGTTGTGAACATAAGGAAGATGATGATGCGGCAATCCTGGATCAGTTTATGCCAATGAAACGTTATCAATCCGAATCATAAGACGGGAAAGAAAAAGATGATGATACCAAGCCGGCGGCCGGTGATGCCTTCGTTTTATTGTAGAATCAAGCCGGCGGCCGGTGGTGCCTTTTCTTTCTTGCCGGATTCAGATGAAAACTAAACCGACAAAAAAAGAAGATGCATTCGTTTTATTGTAGAAAAACTTTGAGTCTAAACTGCAGAATGAAAAGGAAGAAAGAAACGAGCAAATTAAAAAATCAAATTAACGCAGCTGGCTCACAAGCTTTTTCCAGGAACATTTGGGTACTCGGACTCAATCCCTTGTGCTATTTGCGTGTTGATGGAAGAAAGGGAAAGTTCAGTGGTGGACCCTTACTGTTACATGGAACTATTTGAGATACACATTCCAATTTCTAATTCGATGTCTGTGATTTACAAACAGATCCAATTTATCGAAGACTAAGACTGTTTTTTTTGCTCGCCGATTTGCATTCTTGTTTGATGGTCGTCGCCTTTGAGCAGAACAGACTCCAGACGAGACGAGACGAGAGAGAGAGAGAGAGAGAGAGAGAGAGAGAGAGAGAGAGAGAGACCGGGTAGGGGTGGGGTGGCGTGGGGTGGGGGTTTTAAGATATTTTTTATTTTTTTTATTACCAAAATAATAATATCTCAAAAGAAAAAATAAAAATAAATTAAAAAGGGTATATTGGTCTTTTCACCTGGCCAAGGGACCAAAAAGTACAAGATTTTGGCCACCATAGGGACCATGAACGTGAAAAACCATAACGATGACCAAAAGTGTAATTTTGGGACAACTACAAGGACCAAAATTGTAATTTACTCTATATTTTTATATGTACCAACATGAACTAATATTGATAGTTCCTAGATAGTCTAACTTGGTTAAAGAGTTGTTAAACTTTTCTTCATTCTTATTTACAAAAATCAAACTGTAAGAGAAACGAGGAGAAGCAGCTACTAAAACCAAGTTGGGAGGGAGGATTTAGGATTATAGTTATGTTTCTTATTTTATTATTGGTCATAATCCCACATTAGATACATATCTTTTATATATATATATATATATATATATATATATATATATATATATATATATATATATATATATATATATATATATATATATATATATATATAGTTATTATTAAATACATTTAACAATTATTGTGTGACTGTAGGACCATTCCTAGACCATTAGATTAGAAAAATGAGTGGTTGTGATCAATGTGGCATTTTTGTAAATAAATCATCTGAAGAATGCGCTTACTGGAAAAAACGGACGTAGAATGGTATAAAAGTAATTTTGTGAAATCAAAGGGATTTGCGGATTTCTCGATTTCTTTTCATTAAATTCGGATTTCTGCGATTCAATTCCGATTCCTCGATTTCTGTTCGTTGTTAACTTTCGATTTATCGATTACGCTTAAATTCGGATTTCTTGATTTCTCGATTTCTTGATCATATTATGCTCTGTTTCACTAATCATACTCTACATTCGCAGATAATGGTTTGCAAAATTTTTGTTAACGTAAAAAAATAGTTACGTAAGAGTTTTCAAAGCTAATTCTCATAGAATGGTAAGCAATTTCAACGGTAAGTAAGTGTAATAGCCTGTTCAAGAAAATTCTCAAAGAATGTTATATGTGTTTAACAACTGTAGTATACAGACTAAAGATTCTTGTAGAATATTATACCATTCTCGGAGAATGGAGTAATTATATATGTTTACAGAAGGCTGGAAACTGTTATATGGAAAGCCTCATTCTCTTAGAATGCCCCATTCTTTGAGAATGAACGTGAACCATTCTCATGAACGTGAAGGAATGCTACTGCATTCTCATAGACATTCATCCCCATTCTCTGAGAATGCCTTTCCAAAACCCAGAAGAAAAAAAAGGCGGAGATCAATTTTTTTTACGAACAATCAATTACGCAGATACGCCGCCTCCGCCTCCATCACCGACCACCGTCGATCTCTGCTGGTACTATCAATTACGCAGATCCGACGCCTTCGCCTCCATCACCGACCACCGCCGACCTCTACTTCCTCCGCCTCCATCACCGACCACCGCCGATCTCCGCTTCCTCCGCCTCCATCAGTTCCGATCTCCTCTTCCTCCGCCTCTGCTTCCTCCACCTCCATCAATGTTTGATTTCGGAGATGTGATTTTGAGTTAGGGCATGCTGGAAGATTTGTTACCGTATTATTAGTGATTGATTGAATTCCCAAATTGCCCATATCAAATGATTGGACCACAATTGGTCCTACAATCACATAATAATTGTTAGATGTATTTGAACATATATATATATATATATATATATATATATATATATATATATATATATATATATATATATATATATATATATATATATATATATATATATATAGGTAAATTTGTCAAAAAGTCCTTATATTTTGAGTCTATTTAGGAAAAAGTCATCCCTGGATTTTCTTTTGTGATTTAATCCTCTAAACCTTCAAAAATTTGTGAAAAAATCCCTTTTCACCTGATTTAGCAGATCAATGGTTAATTCACAAATAAAATTATTTTACAGGGATTTTTTCGCAAATAAAATGACTTTTTGTTCATTTTTGTAAGTGATATAACTTTTACATACTATGTCCAAATTCTACAAACTTTATATTCTTAGAAACGTGGTAATTAGTACTACAACTTTGTTTTACAAACTTTTGTTTGAATATGTTAACATCTTTTGCTACAATCCCTTAAACGTGAGCACAAACCATTTATGACACTTTTTCGTTATTTTCAAACATTCATATCTCCTTCGTTATAACTCCAAACATGGCCTTTTGATATGGCCTTTTTATAACACTTATTTTCTATAAACATTACTTGAAATATATGTATAGCAAAAGATAAGAAAAAGAATCAAGTGGAATGGATGTGTATATCAAAAGTGAAGATATGAAGTTATTAAGATCTAAAGCTATGTTTATAGTTATATGTCTCAAAATTCCACAAGTTCATCTGAGGCCATGTTTGAAGATGAATAAATCAACATCTGAAGCTATTAAGAAAAAAAACTTACTATATGAAAGCTTTTGTATATATTCCAAATAGTACAAAGGAAAAATAATCAATTCAAATGGATCTGTATAGCAAAAGATATGCTCATATGAAAATAAGTGCTGAAACACATGGAATGTTGAATTATTATGGATACGATTAGGGGTGGCAATACTCGACACGACCCGCGACACGACACGAACCCGACATGAAAATAAACGGGTTTGGGTTGAGATTTTTGACCCGCCAACCCGTCAACCTGCCAACCCGCCAATTATACGGGCCGTGTTCGGGTCATCAGTTGGGTTTGCGGGTTGACCCGCCAACCCGTATATATTTATTTATTAATTTTCATTTTTTTATCTACAATAAAATATTAAAAAGAAATTGCTAAATAAGTTTGCCCTAATCACGTTTGACTGTTTGAGTTTAAGAGACAGAGACAGAGAGACTGCGTCTTCGTCCCTTCCAGTGTTCCACCCTTCGTCCATTCCACGGTTCCACCGCCACGATGCCACCTCGTCTTCACTCTTCACCCGCTTCACACCGCCACGACGACCCACCTCCTCCCTACGTCCACAGGCAACATCGCCGACAGACCTCCACACTCCACAGTATCGCCCCACGTCAACTGTCATCGCCGGTCTCTGCATGTCCTCCCGATGTGACCCCGCCAACTGCTCCGATAACTCTCCCGACTTGTGACAACCGTCAAAAATAGATCAACAAAAGTCAACGAAAGTCAACAAAGTCAACTGAGGCGTACATTGGGCCAACATGTCGTAATGTAAGTTTCATAACCTTAGTATTATACAACTGAATATTATAATACTACACGCACTAGTTGAAAACAGTTATCGAATGAGCACTATAAATACGTAAAATAAATTACAGCAGCGTAGAAATTCGATAAACACACAAATATTATTTTGATATAAATAATATTCATAACACGATGTATTTGTGAATACGAACCCGTAGATATATAGAACGTCGAAAACGGAGTTCGTATGTGAAAGATACAACGATTAAACCGCTGTGAACGGATAAATGTACACAGGGTTTGGACGGAAAATACAAAATGTGGTGTCTTAAACATCAATTATGAAATAACAATTCATATATTATGGGACGTAATAATATCTAGTATTTAATTTCAAAGCCAAATTCAATTGCCGGTAAAATGCCGAAAATCGCGAAATCGGAAGAATACTGCGCTTAAACGCGTATTTCAACATCCAACGAGTCACAATTCAATCAAAATAAATGTTTGACAATGTTTTTATACAAAATAATTATTTAGAACTTTGTTTCGTCAAAAACTCATAAAATTTCACTAAAACGACTTGTGATTTTATAAAAATCACACATTTTATATAAGTAGGATGCTATTTTTATAAAAACCAACCCACCCCACCCCACCCCACCCCCCCACACCAATTCGGCAGCCACCTTGGGAGAACCAACACATCAAGATTAAATTTTCTAGGTACTATGCATGAATCAAGAGAAAGTAAAGGCTATTAATAAAAAATGGATAAAATCTAACTTTAGATATTATGAGCATATCTTCATCTTGTCAAGGGATACACCAACATCATTCACTCTCTTCTCTCTTCCTCTCTCCCTCACTCTCGGCCTCATCTCACCATAACCAACCTCTTGATTCATCAAGCATTGCAACAATCTAAGTGGTAAGTTACACTCCTCTCTTGATTCTAAGACTTTCCATACCAAATTCATCTCTTTTACACACACTAACAACCACCAAAATCCATTGGATATTAGCTTTGTCCAAAGGTCCTTGAGCTCCAATCTTCATCATCTTCAAGAATCTTGCAAGTCTTCTTGGTAAGTCATGATCATCTAGTAGTTTAAAGTTCTAAATACTTTCATTTACTCTTTTACACACAAATACTCACGGAGATCCATTGGATAATAGCTTTGTCCAAGAGTCCTCCGAGTCCTAGAACCAAACTCTTCACTCTCCTACCAAGAAACCTTAAGATCTACCACTCAAAGTGAGTTCATACCCCTCATTTTCACTTTTGTCCAAGTTTTAGGGGGAGAATACAAGTTTTAACTATAAAAATGATGTATTATTGTAAAGTTTATGACATAATCTTCACAAATGATATGTTTACATGTTGTATACTTAAAATGCTAAGAGATTCATGTTATTCATCTTGTTACAAAGTGTATGGCACAAATAAAATGCTTGTGGTAAACTATTATACATTTGTAGTTAAAAGAAACAAGTATTTAGACTTTTACACATATTTGTTACCAAGTAAGGCTATATGATTTATGTTATGATAAAATGGACATAAAATGTGATATTCATGTGAGTACTTGACAAAGGATGTAAAAATAAGTGTTTGTTTAAATAGTCAAGTAAACATGATGACACAACTTTTGCATCAAAACTATTATATAAGTAAAAAGAATGCTATTACGACGTAACTAGGAATTTTTGTGAATATTTAACACCAAAGTAAATTTGGGGGTATTATTTACAAAAACTTGAGTTTTCAAAATGAAAAGGGCCATACTATAGTAACAAGCACTAGAAAGACCATTTGGGAAAATCACTATTATTTCCAATAAACGACGAGATTTGAAAATGTGTTGCCATCACTTTACTAAAATGATTAATATGAACTCTTCACTATGACTTATTACATGACTCCAAAACTATCTTGATATTTACATGTTTAGATGTTTAGATGTAAGAAATGATACATTTCAACTCATTGACATCATTTAGATCTAAATATACCAATACGACGGGAAAACAATTGTATAAATTATTAAGGGAATAATTTGTGAAACGAACGATAAAGTACACTAAAAGTTAGAAGAATAATTATATGAATATATAATTATTAAGTTATACAAATTATCATGGACATATTTGGTAATTATCAATACAAAACGGTTTTCACTACGCTACAAATAAGGATATGACATTTGCGTTGGGTAACATTGTGAGACATCGCTTCACGGTACTAAAAAGAGTACACATTAAATCCTGGATTATAACCTTAATCATGTATGAGCGGGATAGTTGTATATAGATCTATATGGGATTAACAATCCCCACCTATGGTTGTTAGCTACAACTACGATCGACGGATCAAGGGTGACAAATGTCTTTCACTATTACGACGCCTGAAGAACGTCGTGCCAGGTCACTAGGTCTTAGCAAGATTATAATAACTCACAAATTAACAACGAACGTCCTATATTTGGGAAAATATCTTCGAATGGTTTCACTTAAGTGTGAAACAACATGTGACACTTTTCAAAGATTCAAACAAGAATTTTCACTATTTCACTATGAAACGAATATCGCTATTATATTACGAGAACTTTTCACTATGACACTATGGGTTTTTCACTACTACACTATGAGTTTTCACTACTACGCTAAGAAAGTTTACACCATTTCTCTACGGTTTTCATGAAGAAATCACTTGGTTTTATCACTACAAAAATTCTTATGAACTCACCAACGTAATGTTGACACTTGTAAAATTACTTGTATTCTCAGGTAACCGTTAAACAAAGACAGGTAAAACCTTTTGGCGAGACGCGAAGACGTTTCCGATTAATACTTTTGATATCATGATGTAATTGGATCGAAACAATATTACTAAACTATGTAACTTTCCAATTTTAATGCATGATGGTTGTTATTTACTTATGTGTAGTTGTATGCAGTGGTTGTGATACTATGTGTCGTTCCACCCTCCGACGATTCCGCCATCGTGATTTGGGGGTGTGATAGATTGGTATCAGAGCAATTCTCTATAGCGAACTAAGTATATTCTTCCATGTAAGAAATACAACTATAGATACGGTGACTTATACCTCTGCTAAAATTTTAAACATACGATAATACTTTTAGAATATAATAATATTCATATAAAAGTATACATATACAAACACAAATAGTATCACAATAACAGAACGTTGGAGTTTAAGTTGAAAATTATGGTTAGACATAGTATAATATGTTATCAAATCATGGAAAGACGTAGCCTGATCAACTACATTTAACTACGGTTTGACCGACATATAACTAAGTGTGAGTATAATGGACAACGAAATCAAAACTCGGGAGCTATACCAAAAACTCGCAAGCAAAGTAGGAGATACTACCGGGAGAGTGAGGTTGCTAAGCCAACTGCAACTTCAGAACCATGGAGAGATCACGACCATAAAAGAGGAACAAGAGAACACAGCAAACCGTATTGCCTCCATGGAAGAAAGAATGGCTGTTTTGGAACAGGGATACAAGGACGCCCTGGACAGGGCGGCAGCCGCCGAGCAGCGTGCGACAGCCGCTGAGCAGCGTGCGACGGCTGCTGAGCAGTGGGCAGATCAAGCCTCTCGTCTGGCATGGGAGATGTCTGAGCAACTCGCCAGACTTTGTGGCATCTGATGGATGGATTATGAAACAAAGATTTCTCGACTCGGCTTTTAGGAAGAATTATTTCTTCGTATTTTCCCTCTATCTAAATATGATGTAGTAGGATGCGTCGATGAACGCCTATTTTGTTAATGTAATGTAACGAAAACCTTACGGATAATATATTAAAATTTCAGTTTGAATTAACAATTGATTGTTGTATGAAATAATTACTACGATTACTTGTTGGTTGTGACGATTTAAATTCTATGTTAATATCGTGCTTACTTATGCATTTTGTATTAACCGCAACTACTCACGAAATTCATCCATCCTTAAGACAGAACCATGCCACCCAGGAGGAATACAAGAGCCAACGCAAGAGCTGCAAAAACACCAGTGGCGCCACCCCCACCTCTGGACGCGGCTGCCATCGAATCAATGATCGCAGAAAGAGTGGTGGCCGCACTAGCAAACCACAGTGCAGCCAGACAAGAAGGATCGGGGCAGGGGACTAACAGCTCCCAAGGCGAAAGCCGTGGGCACCCTCGCCCGTGCACATACAAAGACTTTTTACTTTGCAAGCCCAAAGCATTCCATGGTGCTGGGGGAGTGATCACGTTGACTCGCTGGTTCGAGAAAACCGAGTCAATCTTTCAGATTTGTGCTTGTCCTAACGAATCAAAGGTCAAGTTCGCTGCATGGACCTTTGTGGATGCAGCGCTGTCATGGTGGAATGGCCATGTTAAAACAATGGGCCTCGCAACGGCCAACGCTATGAGCTGGGAGGAACTCAAAGTAATGATGCTCGAAGAGTACTGCCCAAGAACGGAAATTCAAAGCTTGGAACAAGAATTGTGGAACCTGACTATGAAGGGTTCTGATGTGACAGCTTATACAAATCGCTTCAACGATCTGGCTGTCTTATGCCCAGAATGGTTACCCCTTAGTATGTGAAGATCGAGAGATACATTTGGGGGTTAGCACCACAAATCCAAGGGATGGTCACTTCATCCAGACCGACCACCTATGACAGTGCTAAACGCATCGCACACCAACTAACCGAACAAGCTATCTGTCAGGGGAACATGGCGCAGAAAACTGACCCTCCGCAAGGAGGAGAGAACAAAAGGAAATTCGGGGGCAAGAAGAAAGGCAAATATCAACAAGGGTCGCAAAAGAAACAAGAAACGGTGGCAATCTTCGCTGCTACCACTCCTGCCGTCCCGGCTCAACCAAAACAATACGTCGGACCCCTCCCAAAGTGTGCCAAATGCCCCTTTCACCACAGCGGTGCTTGCCGGGAGCTAACATGTTTCAACTGTAACCAGAAAGGTCACACGGCCCGTTTCTGTAAAGTCCCAAAACAGGGGACCAATCAAGCTTCTAATTCAGGAGCAAGCCGCACTTGTTATGGGTGTGGCGAAACTGGACATTTCAGGAAAGATTGCTCGAAGGCAAAGGGGTCGGGCGGAGGTGGTCAAGGAAGGGTTATGGCCTTGGGAACGAAAGAGGCAATCCAAGACCCCACCGTGGTGACCGGTACGTTCCTCATTAATAACTCCTTTGCACATGTACTTTTCGATAGTGGCACAGAAAAGAGTTTCGTTAGTCATGAATACAAGCAAATACTAAAACAAAACCCCCATTCGTTAAACAAAAACTATACGGTAGAAATGGCAAATGGGAGAACCGAAAGCACTAACAAAATTTACCTAAATTGTACCATAACTCTAAACGAACATACTTTCCATATTAACCTCATGCCAATGACCATTAAAAGCTTCGACGTAATTGTTGGCATGGATTGGTTAGATCCTCATCACGCAGACATTATGTGCCACGATAAAGCCATACGGCTTAACCTTCCAAACGACTAAACCCTCATAGTACATGGCGTCAAATTAGGAAGAAACCTTCAAATTGTCTCATGTCTGAAAGCCCAAAAGTATTTACACAAGAAATACTACGCCTTCTTAGCCCATGTTGTAGATGAGAAGAAGAAGGTGAAGGAAATCACTGACATACCAGAAGTCCGCGATTTTCCTGACGTGTTCCCAGAAGATCTCCCGGGGGTACCACCAACCCGTCAAGTTGAATTTAGAATTGATCTAATCCCGGGAGCCGCCCCCATAGCAAAATCACCATACAGATTGGCCCCTGCCGAGATGCAAGAGCTATCTAGTCAACTACACGAACTGTTAGAAAAAGGATTCATTCGACCGAGCTTCTCACCATGGGGAGCGCCGGTTCTGTTTGTGAAAAAGAAAGATAAATCCTTCAGAATGTGCATTGACTACCGCAAGTTGAACAAGTTGACCGTCAAAAATAGATACCCCCTCCCAAGAATTGATGACTTATTCGATCAGATACAAGGATCCAGTTACTTTTCAAAAATCGATTTGAGGTCCGGGTATCATCAACTGAGAGTTCAAGAAGAATACATCCCGAAGACGGCGTTTAGAACACGATATGGTCATTATGAATTTGTCGTAATGCCATTCGGATTAACCAACGCCCCTGCAGTATTCATGGACCTTATGAATCGGGTATGCAGGCCATTCTTGGACAAATTCGTGATCGTATTTATCGATGATATATTGATATACTCACGAAGCAAAGAAGAACACGACCAACACCTACGTTTGATTTTGGAACTACTCAAAAAAGAGAAATTGTATGCAAAATTTTCTAAATGCGAATTTTGGATACGAAAAGTAGACTTCTTGGGCCATGTGGTTAGCCAAGAAGGGATCCATGTAGACCCATCCAAAATCAAAGCAATAGAAAACTAGGAGATACCAAGAACCCCGACGGAGATACGTCAGTTTTTGGGTCTTGCTGGTTACTACCGGAGGTTCATCAAAAACTTCTCCAAAATAGCAAAGCCCCTCACGGCACTAACGCAGAAAGGTGCCCGCTTCGACTGGGATGACCCCCAAGAGAATGCATTCCAAACACTAAAGCAAATGTTGTGCAGCGCACCAATCTTGTCTCTCCCAGAGGGCACGGAAGACTTCGTGGTGTATTGCGACGCGTCAAAAAAAGTCTTAGGGTGCGTACTCATACAAAGGGAGAAAGTTATTGCCTACGCTTCCAGACAACTCAAGTCGCATGAGGCCAACTATACCACGCACGACCTCGAGTTAGGAGCCGTGGTATTCGCACTAAAGATATGGAGACATTACCTCTATGGAACGAAGTGTACGATATTCACCGATCATAAAAGCCTGCAGCATATCCTCAACCAGAAGGAGCTCAACATGAGGCAACGAAGATGGGTCGAATTACTAAGTGATTACGAGTGCGACATTCGTTATCATCCGGGCAAGGCAAACGTAGTAGCAGATGCTTTGAGCCAGAAGGAGTACTCGGGACGTCGAGTAAAGTCGCTAACGATCACCATACATTCACACCTCCCTACTCAAATCAGGGATGCCCAGCTTGAAGCCCTGAAACCAGAGAACGTCACCCATGAGGCTCTTCGTGGGATGGACAAAAGTTTCGAGCTCAGAGAGGATGGCACACGGTATTTCATGAACCGAATCTGGACGCCAAGGTTCGGTGGGTTCAGAGAGTTGGTTATGGAGGAAGCTCACAAGACAAAATACTCCGTCCGTCCTGGATCAGATAAGATGTACCTTGACTTAAAGAAGTTCTACTGGTGGCCAACCATGAAAGCAGAAATCGCCACCTTTGTGAGCAAGTGCTTGACCTGTGCAAAAGTCAAGGTAGAATACCAGAAACCCTCGGGTCTATTGCAACAGCCGGAAATACCCGAGTGGAAATGGGAGCGGATCACCATGGATTTCATAACAAAATTACCTAGAACAACTGGTGGACATGACACCATTTGGGTAATTGTAGACCGATTAACAAAATCTGCGCACTTTTTACCAATCAAGGAGACTGATAAGATGGAAAAGTTGACGAGGGTTTACCTCAAGAAAATTGTAAAATTGCATGGTGTGCCAATATCAATCATCTCGGATAGAGATAGCTGATTCACTTCGCGCTTTTGGCAATCGTTGCAAGAGGCCATGGGAACCAGACTCGATATGAGCACAGCTTACCATCCGCAGACAGATGGCCAAAGTGAACGAACCATTTAAACACTGGAAGCCATGCTTCGCGCCTGTGTAATAGACTTTGGCAAAGCATGGGACGTTCACTTGCCACTAATTGAGTTCTCCTACAACAACAGTTACCACAATAGCATCAAGGCCGCTCCATTCGAAGCATTGTACGGGCGTAAGTGTAGATCACCCTTGTGTTGGGCCGAGGTCGGCGACACACAGCTAGTCAAAGGTCAAGTGACAAACAGCACCCTCACCGGGCTAGAAATCATACGAGAAACAACAGAAAAGATCGTTCAAATCCGGGAACGATTGAAGGCCTCCCGTGATCGACAGAAGAGCTATGTAGACAAAAGGCGTAAACCGTTAGAATTCCAAGTGGGTGACCTTGTCATATTGAAGGTCTCCCCTTGGAAAGGAATGATACGCTTCGGCAAGAGGGGAAAACTTAACCCAAGGTACATTGGACCCTTCAAAATCCTAGCAAGGATCGGTCCTGTAGCCTACAAACTCCAGCTACCCCAAGAGTTGAGCAAGGTACACAAAACCTTCCACGTGTCAAATCTCAAGAAGTGCTTATCCGATGAGACCCTGATTATTCCTCTTGACGAAATTGAAGTCAATGAAAACCTACATTTCGTAGAGGAACCAATGGAGATCATGGATAGGGAAATCAAAAGAACCAAACAAAGTCGTATTCCGATAGTAAAGGTTCGCTGGAACGCCAAACGAGGACCCGAGTTTACTTGGGAATGCGAGGATCAGATGAAACAGAAATACCCACAACTGTTCCCAGAAAACCCTGTGACCGATACCTAAAACTAAATTTCGGGACGAAATTTCCTCTAACGGGGGGATGATGTGACAACCGTAAAAAATAGGTCAACAAAAGTCAACGAAAGTCAACAAAGTCAACTGAGGCGTACATTGGGCCAACATGTCGTAATGTAAGTTTCATAACCTTAGTATTATACAACTGAATATTATAATACTACACGCACTAGTTGAAAACAGTTATCGAATGAGCACTATAGATACGTAAAATAAATTACAGCAGCGTAGAAATTCGATAAACACACAAATATTATTTTTATATAAATAATATTCATAACACGATGTATTCGTGAATACGAACCTGTAGATATATAGAACGTCGAAAACAGAGTTCGTATGTGAAAGATACAACGATTAAACCGCTGTGAACGGATAAATGTACACAGGGTTTGGACGCAAAATACAAAATGTGGTGTATTAAACATCAATTATGAAATAACAATTCATATATTATGGGACGTAATAATATCTAGTATTTAATTTTCAAAGCCAAATTCAATTTCCGGTAAAATGCCGAAAATCGCGAAATCGGAAGAATACTGTGCTTAAACGCGTATTTCAACATCCAACGAGTCATAATTCAATCAAAATAAATATTTGACAATGTTTTTATACAAAATAATTATTTAGAACTTTGTTTCGTCAAAAACTCATAAAATTTCACTAAAACGACTTGCGATTTTATAAAAATCACACATTTTATATAAATAGGATGCTATTTTTATAAAAACCAACCCACCCCACCCCACCCCCTACCCCAATTTGGCAGCCACCTTGGGAGAACCAACACATCAAGATCAAATCTTCTAGGTACTATGCATGAATCAAGAAAAAGTAAAGGCTATTAATAAAAAATGGATAAAATCTAACTTTAGATATTATGAGCATATTTTCATCTTGTCAAGGGATACACCAACATCATTCACTCTCTTCTCTCTTCCTCTCTCCCTCACTCTCGGCCTCATCTCACCATAACCAACCTCTTGATTCATCAAGCATTGCAACAATCTAAGTGGTAAGTTACACTCCTCTCTTGATTCTAAGACTTTCCATACCAAATTCATCTCTTTTACACACACTAACATCCACCAAAATCCATTGGATATTAGCTTTGTCCAAAGGTCCTTGAGCTCCAATCTTCATCATCTTCAAGAATCTTGCAAGTCTTCTTGGTAAGTCATGATTATCTAGTAGTTTAAAGTTCTAAATACTTTCATTTACTCTTTTACACACAAATACTCACAGAGATGCATTGGATAATAGCTTTGTCCAAGAGTCCTCCGAGTCCTAGAACCAAACTCTTCACTCTCCTACCAAGAAACCTTAGGATCTACCACTCAATGTGAGTTCATACCCCTCATTTTCACTTTTGTCCAAGTTTTAGGGGGAGAATACAAGTTTTAACTATAAAAATGATGTATTATTGTAAAGTTTATGACATAATCTTCACAAATGATATGTTTACATGTTGTATACTTAAAATGCTAAGAGATTCATGTTAGTCATCTTGTTACAAAGTGTATGGCACAAATAAAATGCTTGTGGTAAACTATTATACATTTGTAGTTAAAAGAAACAAGTATTTAGACTTTTACACATATTTGTTACCAAGTAAGGCTATATGATTTATGTTATGACAAAATGGACATAAAATGTGATATCCATGTGAGTACTTGACAACGGATGTAAAAATAAGTGTTTGTTTAAATAGTCAAGTAAACATGATGACACAACTTTTGCATCAAAACTATTATATAAGTAAAAAGAATGCTATTACGACGTAACTAGGAATTTTTGTGAATATTTAACACCAAAGTAAATTTGGGGGTATTATTTACAAAAACTTGAGTTTTCAAAATGAAAAGGGCCATACTATAGTAACAAGCACTAGAAAGACCATTTGGGAAAATCACTATTATTTCCAATAAACGACGAGATTTGAAAATGTGTTGCCATCACTTTACTAAAATGATTAATATGAACTCTTCACTATGACTTATTACATGACTCCAAAACTATCTTGATATTTACATGTTTAGATGTTTAGATGTAAGAAATGATACATTTCAACTCATTGACATCATTTAGATCTAAATATACCAATACGACGGGAAAACAATTGTATAAATTATTAAGGGAATAATTTGTGAAACGAACGATAAAGTACACTAAAAGTTAGAAGAATAATTATATGAATATATAATTATTAAGTTATACAAATTATCATGGACATATTTGGTAATTATCAATACAAAACGGTTTTCACTATGCTACAAATAAGGATATGGCATTTGCGTTGGGTAACATTGTGAGACATCGCTTCACGGTACTAAAAAGAGTACACATTAAATCCTGGATTATAACCTTAATCATGTATGAGCGGGATAGTTGTATATAGATCTATATGGGATTGACAATCCCCACCTATGGTTGTTAGCTACAACTACGATCGACGGATCAAGGGTGACAAATGTCTTTCACTATTACGATGCCTGAAGAACGTCGTGCCAGGTCACTAGGTCTTAGCAAGGTTATAATAACTCACAAATTAACAACGAACGTCCTATATTTGGGAAAATATCTTCGAATGGTTTCACTTAAGTGTGAAACAACATGTGACACTTTTCAAAGGTTCAAACAAGAATTTTCACTATTTCACTATGAAATGAATATCGCTATTATATTACGAAAACTTTTCACTATGACATTATGGGTTTTTCACTACTACACTATGACTTTTCACTACTATGCTAAGAAAGTTTACACCATTTCTCTACGTTTCCGATTAATACTTTTGATATCATGATGTAATTGGATCGAAACAATATTACTAAACTATGTAACTTTCCAATTTTAATGCATGATGGTTGTTATTTACTTATGTTTGGTTGTATGCAATGGTTGTGATACTATGTGCCGTTCCGCCCTCCGACGATTCCGCCATCGTGGTTTGGGGGTGTGACACGACCATTGAATTTCTGATCAATTTTTATACAATTTAGTCTTTGATTGTGAGTTTGTGACCGACCATCGTCGACAGACCATTGAGTATGAGACTGATAATCTTCAATTTCAATTTAGCTTGTGACCATATTATAGTTTCAATTTCAATTTCTTTGATTATAGTTTCAATTTCTGTTAATATGAGTCTGATAATCTGATCTGAGTATGAGACTTACAAATTCTTTACAATCTCTGTTAATATGAATCTATTAATTTCAATTTCTTTTATTATAATTTCATTATCAGATTTACAATTTCTTTACAATCTAGTTTGTAAGTCTGATAATGAGATAATCTGAGTCTGATAATCTGATATGTTACAATTTCAGAATTTCTTTACAATTTCTGTCGTCCTAGAGTCTGTGATGTGATTTTGCGAGTGATAAGCTGATCTGTTACTATGTATTTTTAGGTGAAGTATGGATGGTGATAGTACTTCCAAACCTTTTGAAGATGGTAATGATAGTGATGATGGTGATAATCTGATCTGTTACTATGTATTTTGTAGGTGAAGTATGGATGGTGATAGTACCCCGCCAACCCATGTATGACCCGCCAACCCGTTTATGACCCACGAACCCAAATCGGACCCGTCAACCCATATAATTAAACAGGTTACGTGGGTTGTGTCCGGGTTACATGCCAACCCGCCAACCCGCATATTTAAATGGGTCGTGTTTGGGTTGGCCTTTCTGACCCGCCAACCCGCGACCCGCAAACCCGAACCCGACCCAATTGTCATCCCTAGATACGATGTTTTGGATTAGGTGTCTAAGCCATGACTATAATTTAGGAATATACTTGATTGATGGCAGCACAGTCCTTTTGGGTTGCCCTCAAAACCTAGCAGAGGACAAGATAACTTAAAGAGAGAGAGAGAGAGAGAGAGAGAGAGAAATATGATTTGTTAATATATTATGAGAATAATATATTAATTAGAAATCATAATATTTAATTAATAATTGATCAGAAATTAATTGGAATTAATTTTGGGATTAATTGGATTAATTAAAAGTGTAGGGGCTAAATTGTAATTGTTCAATAGTTGAGCAATAGACAATTAGGGTTGCCCATATAGGTTTGGACGAAATTGAGCCTAAGGGCTTAGGGTTTCTCATTCCTTAATGGGTATTGGCATAATTTATGGCAGTGATAAGTAGATTCAGTTATATGATAAAAGTCTTATCATATCAGGATTTTAAATAAGGCAGTTGTACTCCTTATTGCTTATCACCTGGAGGCTATAAATAAAGGCCTTCTCCACCCCTCATAGGCCATGAAATTCTAAGGGTTTCTACCCTTCTCCTCTCTTGTTTTCTTGCTTGCTTGGTTCTGGGTGTGAACCATTAGAGGCACGACACTTGTGGTGCTTGCTTTCAAGAGATATAAGGATCTAAAGGTTAGTTTTTCTTATTTATTTCTTTAGTAATTTTCTATTGGCCTTTAGGGATTTTATTATATGTTCAAAGATAGAAAACATAGATCCTTTCTAGGTTGCATGTGAACTTAGGGTTTTAGTTCATAGATTTGCAGAAAACCTTTCACGATGTTTATAGCTATATATCTCAAAATCTATGAGGAATGGGGAAACTTCATCATTATGAAAATTGTATTATTTTAAATAAAAAACATAGGAAAAAAATTCAGGTTAATTGGAGTTATAACGAAAGAGACATGAATGTTTGAAAATAACAAAAAGTCATTTTATTTGCGAAAAAATCCCTGTAAAATAGTTTTACTTGTGAATTAACCCTTGACCTGCTAAATCAGGTGAAAAGGGTTTTTTTCACAAATTTTTTATTAAATCACAAAATAAAATTCAGGAAGAACTTTTTCCTAAATAGAGCCAAAATATAAGGACTTTTTGACAAATTCCCCATATATATATATATATATATATATATATATATATATATATATAAAATTTTATGTAACTGTCAATGAATGTGAAATGCACTTAATTACTTAATTCTTATATGTTTTAATTTCCTCGTAACTATAAAATAAGGTCAACTCTGTCAAAATGGATGAAAGTTGAAAAGTGTAAGGACTAAACATGAAAAATCTCAAGGTTCAAGTCATCGACCAGGAATCCTTGATGAGCGACTAGGAATCCTCGATGAGTGACAAGAATCCTTAGCGAGTGAACAGTAATTATCATTGAAGAGTTCTCGACAACGACTAGGAATTCTCGATGAGAGTTCTCGACAGTGACTAGGAATACTCCCGTGAGGAGTTCTTGGCAATGAATTGGAATTCTCGATAATGAGTTATTGGTGGTGACTAAAAATTCTTGGTGAGGAGTTCTTGGTAGCAACTAGGAATTCTCAATGAGTAGTTCTCGTTAGCGATTAGGAATTCTCGTTGAGGAGTTCTTAGCAGCGACTAGGAGTTCTCGGTGTATGCTTGGAGAGTTCTCAGTACTAAAAATATCTTAATGAAATTGGATGGAAAATGTCTCTTTACCCAATAAAATATTGTAACATTCGTGTTTTGAGCCTAGAAGGTTTAGACTTAAATCGATAAAATAAAATTTATTTTGGAAACTAAATAAATAAATAAATGAGAATAAAATTTTATAGTATGTCTAGAATGTGGTTCAATGAGCCAAAATTTAAGTTTTAACGAACGACTTCAAGATTTAAAACCCATTTTGAACAAAAAATGAGAAATTAAGACATAGCGACCAAAAAAATCAGTTTTGCCAAACTTATCATAATTAGCTTGGAGTTGTCAAGGACTCTGGAAATGGAGGAAATATAATAATAGGTTAAATTAGAAAGCTAGATTAAGTTAAACATTTCCTTAAGTCAATATTAGGGACCAAATTATAGAGATTTTAGTAAAAAGGACAATTTATGCCAAATTATGAAACTTTGGGTTAGGGTTGACCTACACAATAACCTATACGAAATAAAATAAATTATTTGGAGAAAAAGTGCAAAGTTAAAGACTTCTATTAAAAGGAAGACCTTTTGAGTGTAGTTGTAGGGAGAACAAACTCTAGGGACCATTTTTGCCAATTCATGAAACATTAGATGTATAAATTAGGGATTTCTCCTCATTTCTTGGGGTTGGATGAATTCAGTGAATGAATAGGAGGAGGATGGAGATTTCTAGAACTTCCATGAAGATTTGATCTTGGAATTCAAGGTCTATTTAAGTATTTGAAGTTTCGTAGCAAAATAAGGTATAAACTATTTATTTCTAGCTTGGAAACACATTATGAATTGGGGGGTTTTAGTGTATATCTTGGAATTCAATATCTAACCTATGAATGATCTAGAACCAATTATTGGATTGAAATGGGTATTTGAAACCCTAGAACTTGGGTTTTAATGATATCTTGAGTTCTTTTGATGTTGTATGGATTCCTTGATGAGTTTTTTATGTATGGAAGCAATTCTAATGGTTCCCTTATGATATTAATCAAATGATATTGAGAACTTGGCTCTTAAATCATTAGAAATATTGGAATTGGGTGTTATATGAACCCTAAATTCATGAATTAGTGAAGTAAGAATGGATCTTACGGTACTTTGACTCCTAAGGATGTGTTGCTTGAAGGATTTCTTGTTTTGAGAGGTTCCTTGTGATTCCATTCACTTAAAGTTGGGTAAATTTGATTAACTATTGAATATATTAATGAATCTGAACCCTAGAATTTAATTATAGATGATTTGTCGTAAGAACTTGTTGACTTTTTGGTGTGAATTGAGATGAGGGACTCTATTTTGATTGGTCCTTATGAATCCAACCACTTGATTAGAGCCCTTATTAGAACTTGTGGAATGGAATGAAATTGGGAATTCCAGTGTTTGGTTCTCTTGGAAATGCGATTAGAAAATATGGGATGATTCCATCTTGGATGACCAAATGATTAAGTTCTTTATGGATGAATGGATGGTTTCTAAAGCAATGAATAACTTGAACTTAATGTTAAACTTCATATATTGTTGGAAGAATAAAGTAATGAACACTAAAGCTTACTGATTAAGTCATCAGCTTGATAAGGTTATAAGGTGTGTTTTGAGTTGGAAACTCCCTAAAATCAGTCATCCCTTGGTTGTATATGTGTTTGAGAAGCATTAGGATGCATTTGGACTTAGTTGGCACAAAAAGTGAGAGAAATTTGGATTTACAACACGTTTACACGGCCCGCGTGAAGGATTGCATTTGAACCACGTGACCCGCACAAATTGAAAAATGCACAAGACTTCTCTGATGTCTTACGCGGCCCGTGTGAGAATTAGCCTTGGATCACACAGTCCACGTGGCCCACTCGAAACCATCAAAATTAGTTTTTACCCATTGTAGCTTTTTCCTTAGGCTTGGATCTTTGGTGATTGGTTCTCCAACCTTGAAAACTCATTTTTAAGAGTTGATTAGCATAATAACTCCATATAGAATGGGTGTTTAACCTTGAGATATAAAGATGATAAGAATGATAAGTTTGTCCCCTAAAATAGGGCGAATTGAGTGTGATACCTTCTTTTCTTGACTTGTACGAAGGAAGTAGAGCTGTAGCAACTTGGAGGTGGTCTTGGGCTTATCTAACCACTTAGAAAATGTGAGTTTACCTGAGTACATGCCTGCTAAACTTATTTTGATGTGTGTTGTTTTTAATAAAGATGTTTATGCATTCACTCGATGTGTTATGTGTTATACTATAAGTATATGTGTGCATCCTTGAAAATATCCTTAGACGCATTTAATATGATTTTGAAATGATTATGATGAAAATATTTTTTTAATCTAAAGATGTTAGAAATATGATTCCAATTAAAGAATATGATGTTTTGAAACCAAGTTGCATCCTATACGTGCATTGCATTGCATTTTAGGATGGGAGTCTTTATGTTTACTCATATCAATGGAAACTTGACTTAAGATGTACAGATGAAAGATGTATGGTTAGATTTCCAGATAATCACCACTTGCACGTGTAGATGCTAGCTATCCCGCTTGTGGTGCTTGTGTTGGTGTTTCGCAAGTGCCCTAGCTAAGATGGAAGGGTAAGATGTTTCCTTTAAACCACCAAAGTGAGAATGTACCTTTTGAGATGGACCTAGGGATTGGGTTAGTTGCATGTGCATTCATTACATGCATAATTTACCCCTTTTTATGATGAAATGAAATTTTGATACAAACGATGCTTTATGATGACAATTCGACTAAATTGGCTTTAGGACAAGTCCCTAACTATATAAATGGTGTTTTTCAACGTTGCAAGTTGTTCTTAAACCTAATGCGGATAAATATGATTCTGGGGACAACTTTCCCCTCAAACCGTTTTCATGACGTGCAGGTATTTAAAAACAGCTTTCCCCTCGAGTATGTTGATTGACATCACCTACTCTTAATGAGTTGACTCCATGTATTCCCACTAGGTATTTTCATTGCCTAACTTATTTTGACATGTACTCAGGTCAATGGTTAATGATGACTTTATTATAGCTTGGAATTTTAGAAGGTCACTAGTTGTGTGGTTTCATTTGAACTATGTAATGGTATTCGGATTGTAACGACCTTGCTCTTTAACAAACGAACTTGATTTTTTTTATATTTGAGACCGTTTGATTTTTCCGCAACCTAAAACTTGCCATGTTTTAAAGTAAAAATTTTAATGGTTTTAACAAAGGGTGTTTAAATGCAAATTAACTATTTTTGAGATGTTTTGGAATTAAAATACCACATTGAGATGATTTTATAAACAATAATGAGAAATTGTGGGTTTAAATCGATGTTTTATGATTACCCTTAGCGATTGGATGGAAAATGCCTTTTTACCCAAGAAAATATTTTAATGAAATTTGATGGAAAATGCGATGCCATCATTTCGACTAAAAAACGTCAATTTTACCTAGACCTGGCAAAATCAGACACGACACGACAACCCGACACGAACCCGATACGAAATTAGCGGGTTTGGGTAAGAGGTTTCGACCCGTTTAAGTAAACGGGTCGACACGACACGACACGAAAATTTAAACGGGTTGGGTTAGGGTCAAGACTTTTAACTCGAAAATGACCCGAATAACCCGTTTATATATATATATATATATATATATATATATATATATATATATATATATATATATATATATATATATATATATATATATATATATATATATATATATATATATATATATATATATATATATATATATATATATCTGCGTCACTAACTTTATCAGTAATATATCTGGAACTTATTAACAAACAACAAGTTGGTTTAGTGGTTAGCGCTTATGACATTAGAGAGTGAGGTTCGGTGTTCGAACCTCGTCCAAGGCGTTATTCATTTTGCAGCATGAATATTAGATATCACATATTTTAGCTAGCAAAATATCCATCCCACATCGCTTGTGGGATGAAACTTAGGTGCATCTGATCCCCTATATAACAAGACTAATGGAGCGACTTGGATAAGAGAATAAGAACCATGGGTAGCACCGGATTAGTCTGGGGCGACTTGGATAAGGTTCAATTAGACCCATGGGTTAAACGGGTCGTGTCGGGTTGAAACGAGTTAAACAGGTCGAGTTCGGGTTACAACTTTCAACCCGTTTATGTAAACAGGTCGTGTCCGGGTTCACCCCTCTCAACCCGTTTAGTGTCTCGACCCGACACGAACCCGACACGACCCGACCCATTTGCCACCTCTAATTTTACCAAAGAAAATATCTTAACGTAATTGGATGAAAAATGCCTTTTTACCCTAACAGAAATGGTCCATTTCTGTTAAATAGAACTTTTTAAGGGAATTTCCACCATGGCTCACGTTAACAAGTGATGACTAAATGACTTTTAATAGATGATATCATTTATGCTACATGCCAAAATCTTAGCCACTTTTCATTAAACCCTAGCCTCCAAATGTTTGCAAAAAAACCTTAAATCCAAGTCGATAAATAGTCAAACATTCTTTCAACTTATCTAACACCCTTTTATAAGAATTACAATTTGGAGAAAATTTGTGAGCATCAGTACGTGAAGTTTGAAGATCATGGAATTTCCTCTTTAAAAAAATTGTTTATATATTTTTTTTCAAGGAGAATGTTCATTAATTTCTTGTGAGTTGTAACCATCAAGTTCATAATTTGTCAACTTTTCAAGATTATTTCAACGGAAAATATGCGGTGTTCCAAAAGTTTATTTTACTTGTTCTTCATCCTCTTAAATTATTCATCTTATGGTTGTTTGATACTCACAACTTAAATTAATTTCTGGTTTTGTCATTTATGATTGAGAAATCTACAATCCTACACACAAATATCCAAGCCAATCCAACAAAGTAAACACAACATATAAATTACTTTAATTAATATGACATTATTTAAATAAAAATATTTTACCTAAATATCAAAGAACCACTTTATTAAATTTCTTTGATATAATAAATAATAAATAAACTATTTGTTTTCATATTTATTTTAGTTGATAGGTAATAACATTTATCTTAGAGTTACTTATTATGGATATTTTATGACTATTAGTGTGTGACTTCATAGTCTCACACACTTTTAGTAATAACGACTCTGATACCACTTGTTGTAATTTCGTTCAAAAGATGGTTTCCAAAAACACATAAAATCATAGAATTCGAAACAACAACTTAAAAGAAACTTGAAAAAACATAACTTTTATTCCCAAAAAGGATCAATTATATGCATGAAAAGATAATACAACAACAAAATAAGTAAAAGTTAAAGACTACAACCTTGAAGTCCTTTGAATCCAACTTATGGATTGGAAGTTGTTGAAGATGGCAACAATAGGCAAAGAAGACTCTTCTCTAGAACTATCCACCACAAGTTTCCAACACCTTTGGATGCTAGTCCTTCTTATATTGCAACAATCTCTTAAGCTTGGAAGAATAAACAACCTTTAATCTATCAAGAGAGTATATTGCATGAATCATAACCAAACCGACAATTAGTTAGAATAGAGTGTGGAAGGAGAGAAGTTTC
>CM042009.1:124201318-124211318 GCA_023525715.1 Cichorium intybus
CATAATGTAGATAAAAAAATAAATACATGTGTTATCGTAAATGAATAAAGAACAATGTATAGGTTAAAAAATCAACAATAATTGTAATCATAAATGAATATAGAACACAATATTGATAAAAAGTATAATGCATTTTTAATCATTGATGATTACAGCACAATATATACAAAAAAATACAATGCAACTTTTATAAAACATTCGTGATCATGATTCCTAAATTTCAAGTTATATTCATAAATAAATATAACTGAAACCATAAATGAATTCACACATCTTGTTTTTACTTCAATTTTTCTCACCAAACTCGAAAACAAAGGTGGTCGCCCCTGATCGCCGTTTGACTAATCAAGGTGGTAAAGATGCATCAGTTTGAACTAATGCAACCCATGAAAAAAGTAAGTGGCGCTACGTAATCATTTATGATTAAAACTAAGACACGGATAAATTATTACAACTAAGTATAAAATGAATTTCTTCCTAATATTCATTAATGATTACAAGTAAAAAAACAAGTGACGTTATATAATCTGAAATGATTAAAGTGTAATTACAAGTAAAAATTGAAAGTATATTGTCATTTCTTGCATTTTGCCCAATCAGGGGACAAATACAAAAAAATTGAAAGTACATTGGCATTTCCTACTAATCATCAACGATTAATACGTGAAATCAATTATTTTTATCAGTGTATACTTAAGTATTAATGATTAACACATAAATACATAAAGATATTTTCGACACACAAATATATACAGTTACATTGTTAATCACCAATGATTAACCCTACTTAATCATTAATGATTACCATAAACACATAAAGATACTTTTAACACACAAATACATACAGTTACGTTTTAAGCATTGATGATTACCACAATGTTGTGTGATTACAGGATCTATGTTTGACTAGAAGCAATTGAACATGCACAATATCAACACGATTGCAAGTAACCATAATCAATTCCTATCACTTGAGGTTCTAGAAAAAATTGAAAAAATGATCTACAATTAACATTAAAATATCTAATCGGACCATTTGTAAACAACATTTAGTTTCAAAAATCATATGGTTCACATACATCAGATTTTTCACGAGATCGCGATTGATTTGGGTCGTCTTCGATTTTTCACGCACACTAGCAATTGGATTGAGAGTCTTTTAGCAATTTGATTGTATCAAGACAACATTATCGATGACTAATCAAAAAAATCGAGAACTTACAGCAACTGATTCTAAAAATGTTGTTCATGGGATCAGGATTGATTCAGAGACGTCTTCGATTTCAGACTTCGAGAAATTTAATCGTAAACCTTACATACCTGGTATAGACATTCTCAATCTTCTTGATTAAAATTTTTCCCCTAGCCATTTCGATTGAATACAGAGGAACCCACGAGATAATGACCTGAAGCAAATGTGTGATGGTATCTCGGCTTGGAGGTATGCATGATGGTACCCATAGATTTCAATCAGCTATGCTGGGAAACCCTAATTAAACGAGAGAGATATAGAAAGAGAGAGAATAATTTCATATTAAAAGGCTAAAATCATGGAACCCAAAAAAATGAAATACCCTTAATACCCTTGACAGCTTTTTAAAATCTTTCAATTGGTCACATTACTTTTATATTTTACATAAATGACACATTAATATCAACCTTAGATATCTTATATGTATGCTAGAATATCAACAAAATCAGAAAAATATATTAATCATGAGAAGATTTTATGATTAGAAATTCATAATAGAACAAAAAAAATTCGTAGCACCACATACCAATTCATGACAAATAAAAAACATATATTCATCACCTGATGCATAATAGATTATCAACAAAACACATATTTATGATAACAATTTCATAATAGAATATCAACAACATTAGAAAAAGGGAGTTTAGTTCATTGAGTTCGACGGTGGCTAATTGGCTATGGGGAGTGGACCTCCAGGACTATGAAGAACCAGAAGAAGAGCACTGATCAGCGATTTTGCAGAATTTTGAGGACTCAATAGCTTATAAGTTGGGAAAACAAGACTGAAGAGTGATTGAGTCAAGCCAAATATCTTTCCAAAATAGTCCAGAATTTCTAGAGCCAATTTTTTAAGTCAGAGAATAGATATTCAGGAATTATATTTAACTAGCCAAGACTAGTGATACTTTTTGCTATATTGCTCCAGACTCCCGTGGCAGTTTTTTTGACAATGTTATGAACCAGCCGTTTGGCAATGTTATGGATACTGTGGATCGTGTTGCACCAGAGAGAATTTTCACCCGATCTTAATCTCCACCACTACTTAGCTAGGAGTGCATGATTTTGTGTTTTTAGGGATCCCACATCTAAACCACCCTTGCATTTAGGAGCCAAAACAGCGTGCCATGCCACCCAGTGAATCTTCGACTTATCTCCATTGCTTCCCTACAGAAACCTGTGTCTGAGCCTCTCAAGATCTTCAATGATACCTGCAGAATCTTCAATGATATCTGATGGTCTACTGAATATATGGGATGTCAATCTTTTCGCGGTCTCTAGACACTTCATAGCTACGGTTGGATATTGGAAAGCAGGCCACTTCATAGCTACGGTTGGATATTGGAAAGCAGGCTTACAGAGACCATAATAATTGTCAACGTATATGCTTCCCAGTCCAGATCAAATTTTATCATTAGTTTTTCTTTCAACCTATTACTTTTTTTATTTAAAGCTCATGCAGGTATTGAAGATCAATGATACCTGAAGTTATCATATTAATTAATTTTAGATTGACATGAGATCTGAGACGCAAATTTAATCATTAGTTTTTCTTTCTTAACAATTTGTGAACCGTGTGCTCCAACCTCGCAATAGTTTATTGGTACGTTGAAGTTCGTGGAAAACTAATATATTTCATTTATTACATTTCGTGTATCAATTTTCATATTAGGTATGCTATTTAATTCGTATCACTCCAAATAAGAGGAGAGAGGGGGAGATCACATGCATTTGCGGTATCAATTTAGAATAGCAGCTAGCATGATCTTATAAATGAAGCCTTGCAACATGAAAGGGAATTACTCAATGACCTATCCCCATCCTTTTCTTGCAGCTACCATGATTAACATCTAGTACAACTCATGCATTAATACATTGTACTCGAACGAAAGGGACTCTTAAGAGTGAAACAGGAATTTACAAATCTTGATCCAGGAAGTATTATGAAAATCATAAGAACAGTAATAGTAGGGGCTACCAAATAATTAAGATTCCTTCAAAGGTATTGCTGATATAATTTAAAGAAACAGTAGAGTGCTTTTCAATTAATTATAACAGTAAGATGATTCGTTTTCTTGATGATCAATCTCAGAAGCAGCTTCTTCTTCTAATTCGAAGCAAGATTCATCATCTATCCCATAAGCTGCATGCCCATTTCCAAATGCTTTTATATGATCTTTCAAAGACCTCTTGTGCTTGAAATCCGACCCGCAGCTACAATACCAAAGCTTCCCACAATTCTTCTCGTGGGTTCGCCAATCCCCTTTCACTGCAAAGGCCTTACCGCATTTCCTACACATGAATGGCTTGATTCCATGTTTTCTTTTGTAATGTGTCTGGAGGGTTCTGAAATCTTTGAGTGGTTTAGCCCTGGGGTGGTCGATGTTGTTATGGCACCTTGGTGCACAGCAGTAGCATGGAAGTCTTAGCATGGCTGTTGGTTGTATTCCCTTTAGGGATTCCGGACCTCTTCTATATTGAGATCCATGCCCCCACATATGCATCTGTTATATTATGCCAATAACATGGAGTCCGTTAAGTATGGAGGTTAATGAATGTATTAGTGGAGCTAATGAATCAATAGGGACCATAGGAAAAGTATTTAATGATTGTTCAGCATAGCCACTGTATGAAACAGTGAAGTCCTGATTAATATTATATGACGTACGCAACAGTGTTCTAAAAAGCCGCAAGCAGACAAAAACTAATATGATAATTTCAAGATTATGTTAATATACGAATCGGTTAAGTTTTAATGACATTTGTTTTCGTTTAATTGCTTTTACAAAAGAACAATTTTCGTAGCTCTCATGTTGCAACCATTCCAGAGGATTTCACAGGTTCTCGTGGAGAATAATTGGTCGATGAACATGCATGCTGAAAAAAATCAATTAACTCCCACTAAACTATTTTAGAACAAATAGTGCTATTTATGGCTAAATTTGCATTATACGTCATCACAACTTAAAATGGTTATAGATGCATGAAAGTGTCGTCGTCTGGCGCAAGTTAGTCACATCGCTCTGCAAAACTTGTTTTCTCAGATAAATTAGTACTGAACGTAACACAAAGAAAAAAGATTCTTGAAAATTTTCGGTGTTTGGTTCATCTCTCAAGTGGTAATGGTTTCATGTCCAGAAACTATAGTTGTTGAAGATTTAGACTTTTGAGAACTGAATTGCAGATGAGCTACCAAATTAGTTACTACCACTTTGACATTGTATGTTTTCTGTACAGCCCTGACGGATCTGTTAGGTTATAATAGGTCCTTCAAAAAAGAGTTCCTTAATTCATGATACAATAAATAACTCCTAACTATGAAACTAAATAAATTCATGTAATTAAACGAAGATAAATATGTGTATAAAAGTTAAACCAGGAGAAAGGGGATCAAATAGGTTGTGCGCGCGTAATTTGATCTCCTTAATTAGAGAAGAAAAGCAAAAAATACTGTACGTGGTTCCAGATGAACTTAGAAATAATACCACAGAAAGCTCCCAAAAGCAGACCGGGTATGTGGGTGTGAATTTCTATGTAGATTAAACCTGGCTAATGTTCAGAGCTATGCAGATAGACGATCAGAGGAAGGTTTCTTTTCTTTATTTTATTACTGTGGCTATTTGGACATGAAGATCACAAATCCCTCACAAATTATCACTAAAAAATTTGCAGATAATTTTGACACAGCTGCCAATGTATTTAGGGAAGGAGAAAAAGAAAGAAACCAAATTTCAAGGAACAAAAAGCATAATCCTTGTCTTGTTAAATCAGATGTAAAGTAGATATACTTTTCATATAGAAGCAGTAACGCTGACCAATATTGGATCAGAACAGTTGGACCAAACTCTGATTTTTTCACAACCCCACATATAATGGAGAATTCAAAGCAGAACACAGTAGTAGATTTTAACCCTAGCCTTAAACAGTGAAAATTGTCGAGAAAAGAAATGAACATTAAATGAAAGAAGAATATGGGTTTTCTTCTTCATCGTTTTTTATTTTAATAAAAAAAAAAAAAAAAAACAGAAACAAGAGAGCGTTCATGGTATGATGGTAATAATATACCTGCATGTTATTGTATCTGTTGAAGGTTTTGAAACACAGAGGACAAGAGAACTGAGTTGGACCAATCAGAATTTGAGAAGGAGTAGGGATCCAGTATTGGCCCTTGTTCAGTGTGCTTGTAAGATACTGATCGTTGTTATTTGTACCTTCATCCTCCTCATCAGCTACTCCTTTATGATCCATTTCAATACTACTATGTGTATTAGTAGACAGTCTTGAAATTAGATCAGCTTCAGAAAAACTAGGGCTTGGGAGTCCAAGATGTAGAGCCACATTCACAGTCTCATGATCTTCTGAAATCTTACTATTTGGATCAATATCCATGGACTTTGCACATGAACCATTAGTAGTCCTGATAGGGTTTTGCTGATCATGGTTGAGTAGTCTTGTTGGGCTTAAGCTGAGGAGAGGAAGAGCTTCTCTGAGAGGTGGAGACGGAGGTGAAGGTTCATAGTAATTGTGAGCCAGAGACGAATAAGAAAAAGGAGGAGGAAGTGAGGATGATAACGAAGAAGAAGACAGATAATGTTTATTCAGATTGAACAATGATCCATCGTAGTAACTGTAGTAAGGGTGATCATTACTCATGATTCAGTATGCTAGGAAACAAAGATCGATCAACTGAATAGCTAGATAGGTTAATAATGCAGAAAGTGATCACACACAGAGAGAGAGAGAGAGAGAGAGAGAGAGAGAGAGAGAGAGAGAGAGAGAGAGAGAGAGAGAGAGAGAGATGACCAAAAAGGTGAAAAGGTAAAAGACTGAACAGAACACCGATGAAGCTTTGTTCTTTAAGGCCCCAACATTAGCTCCCTCTCACTTAGAGCCCCCCTGTTAATTATTGTTGACTCTCTCTCTAGCTACCATGTTTCTCTCATGTTTAGTCACACCACAGAGAGAGCTACTGATATCTTGTCTCCCTACTTTTCTGTCGTCCGAAATAAAGAGTCCTTTAGAAACTAAACACTTCATTAACCTCAATATTGTTCAAATTCATATCATCTTTTCCGTAGTATGTTCATTCGTGCGATAATAATTATTTAACTACATATAAAGTCTCCAATAAAGATAGAAATTTAGATATGATGCATGCCTTAATTGACCTAGCTACTAATTAATTGTAATTTGTATTATAAATGCGAGTCTAATTATACTTCCTTGGTCCATCAACTTTGATAAGTTGAGTGTTGTACATACCCTGGAGGTTGTAATCCTTGGAGCCTTGCTCTTCCTTATTCATGCCATTACGTTTTCGTAACATAAAAAATTAGCGCGAATTAAATAATCCCATTAGGGATGGTTCTCATGGTTCATAATTTTTTAATAATTCTTATTTGAACCTCTATCTCTATCTCTATATATATATATATATATATATATATATATATATATATATATATATATATATATATATATATATATATATATATATATATATATATATATATATATATAGTGAGAGAGAGAGAGAGAGAGATAGGTACTTGTAAGAGCTCAAAAAACCATGAGATCCTGAGAACTCACTATCAACCATTAGATCAAAAAAAAAACCAATGATTGAGATGCAATATGGTATTTTTTGTAATTACCATTAAATTTGATGGTACATTGGACTTTCTAAATAGGTACCCGAGGATAGTTTCGGAATAAGAAATTAAATTTGATTAGGAAATCTCCCGATTCACGTTAATATTTCCTTTGAAATAGGAAACTCCACAATTAAATCATCTCTCTCTTTCTCTCGCACACATACCGTCCGCTCCACTGCCTCCCTAACCTCTGCATATCAAAACACGATCATCCATGGTGCGATTTCCCTCAAGTATTTGGATCGGAAGTTTCATGATTAAAAACTCGATGCTCTGGTACTTTCTGATTCTCGCATTGCAACTGTTCCGGGCGATATCGATGTGGTTTCTTCACGCCGTCGGCTCCACTAGCAATTCTGATTTCTGAATCGATGTTATGGTATATTCTGATTTCTATCATCGATTTCACGCCAAACTTCCAATGAAATAAGAATCCGAGCAGATCATCTCTCTTTCTCTCTCTTGTCGTGTTCCTCACCACTTGATCCTGAAATAAGAATGTGATTTCCCTCAGGTCTGTGTTGATTCCTACAATTGATCCTGAATTTCTGCAATTGATATCCCTTGCCGCCGTTTCTCCCTCACATGTTTATCCTCACTACCTGCTTATCGTTGTCAGACACTCTCCACCAGTATCGATCGCAGCCAGTCGCCATTCAGAAACCCTAGTCGCCATCCTGCTTTCTTGAACTTACATTCGACATCCCCACTTCAGGGGTTAGGTAGATTGCTTCCTTATACTATGTTGGAGGAGTATGGTAGCGCAATCCAGGATGCATCCAAGGCTGTCGAGATTGACCCCAAGAATTCCAAGGCATGTTGATTTGTTTTCGTTTTTAACTAGATTGCTTAGAGTTGTGTTGAATCTCTAATGATACTTTTATAAGTTTAGGGTTATTACCGGCGTGGTGCTGCATATCTTGTTATGCTTATAATTTGATCTTCAAGTTTTTGCAATGATGGAATGAAGGATTTATTAGAACTTAAGGTATGATATAAATCGTATAATCATCTTGCATTTCTAATATATAATGCAAATTGTTGATTTATTTTTGCTGGAATATGTTAATATTTTATCTATGATTTGATTTCAGCTACGGACATTAGTACCTGCCCAACTGTCATTCACAGAGGACTCTGGTTAGTGTGCATTGCCCTTTAAACTAACCATATATTTTGTCAAATATGAAGCTATGTAAAATCTTTTTTTTATCAAATTTATATTAGAACTTATTTGTGTTCTTCCATTCAGCAAGAATACTTCGAGGTATAAGAATTGCTGCTCGTTTAGGATTAACATTGTCAAAGGAAATCAAGAGTGCAATTTTTAAACAAACATCATCTATTTCAAGATTAGGACAGGTGCTATTTGGAAATTTCATGTGTGTTGATTTAACGAAATAATTGTTTTAAAATTACGTTTTTAGTCTAATATTTGTATATTCAGTTCAGGACAATGATGGAGATAAATTATATGCTATCATTTTATAAACTTTTAAAACGTTATAAAATTATAGTGACCTCAAAATTTCTGGCTTAATGTGCAGCAACAACACATGATCAAGCCCTTTTTGATTTGGATAACGATCTAATGGATGACATTGAGTTCTCAAGATCTCATGAATATTTGAGTTCTTAAAATAACCTAACCGTAATATAAATATATATATATATATATATATATATATATATATATATATATATATATATATATATATATATATATATAGACACACACACACATATACATATATATAGGGAAGGGTTCAAATGAGAACCACTAAAATATTAAAAACCGTGAGAACCACTAATTCACAGTTTAATAATGTTGTATTTTATATTTTGAACACTTGTTTTTTATCAAAATAAAACTACCAAACACATACAAATATATAATTATCATTTGTTTGATGTTAGATACGTATTCCTGCGAAAGCTTAACGTACATTTTCCATGGATTCACCATCTATTTTGAGGTGAATCCTGGTAAACGTATGAGTGTTAAGTATACGAATCCTTGTATGAATGTGAAGTACCATCCGTAGCTGAATTTAAGCCTATTATATACGTATTCATGCGATAAAAAGATGAGAAGAATGATTCTGTGTGAATATGTGCAAATTATGAATGAAATTGAGAAAACGAACCACTCAAATGTCGTTCACGGGATACCCAAAGAAAAATCTAGAATATCAAATGAGAAATTATTGTCGTGATGGTTTATCTATTAGCGTAATCCCAAAAAAAGTCCTTATATGATCTTCTCCCTTCATCTCTGTGACAATTCATCAAACACCTAAACTGCAGAAGAACGATAAAAAATGGGGACTAGCCCTTTTGATTCTCTTGCTTTTGTAACCAAATTAAAATCGTTTGGACAGGAGAGGTATCAAAACACCGTTTCAAGCTAAAAGTCTTGTCTTGAACTTTTTAATTTCGAAAGAACCACATTCAGTTTTCTTGTTTTTGTAGTTTTGACGAAGAAGTTTGATATGCAAATAGATAACGTGGGAGAATTGAAAGAAACCCAATTGAACTTTCTCCCTGGTTTATCTCCTCTACAATATGCATCTCTCACGGTGGTCGGTGGAGGAGATGAAGATTGTGGCAGGAGGCGGTGTTGTATATGGGAAAGATGGAGCGGTTTGGGGAGTTTGAGATCGTGGGGAGGGCATGTAGGACGAGGGGGAGAACAACTGTAATAGTGGTTAAGAATTTATCATGCATCACATACTTGTTCATCTTAAACTCTTAGTGCTTAAGAGTTGTATAACTGAGAATATGTTTAATAAGGTATTATAGATATAGGGGAAGGTTGCATTGACAATGTAAAAAAAGTTGAGATCGAGAGAATAAATCAGGGTCACTAGATTTGTCAACATTGTCGTGCCGCTCTACGACGACGAGAGGGTCATAATTATTCATATATAAATTATTTATATATAATTGGGGTATATGATTTATTCATATATGATTTATTTATTTATATAATAATACTAATATATCAATTTCGTCGTTAGAGCGTCAACGATCCGGCGGCACCGAAACACTGGAGCGGCAAAGAAAAATATGTGTTCTAAATTTAGTTTCGTAA
>CM042009.1:124213818-124426318 GCA_023525715.1 Cichorium intybus
CAGGATCTCACACAATTGAGGTCGTTCCTCAATTGTCCCATCCGCATGGGCCTATCCACAATTGATCTTTCACGCTATGAAGCCATCAGTAATACCACCGAGGCAAGTCCTCTTCATGGTCACATGGGCATTTTTTACCCTCATCCCCCCACGGGATGTATGTATAGACATACCCTTTACTCGACCTAACTGTTGCTCTAGTAGCTCTAGGCACTAACACTATCAATTAGTTTATGCATACACTAGTCCGGTCACACATTTTCCGAAACCGCTCAGTGACACTTTCGATTTTTTGAGTGACTAAAGGTCACGTAAATTTTAGACTACTTTTAGATACATTTTACAACAGTAAGCGTGTCCGTTGGTGTGTAGATTGTAATAATTAATAACGATTTAACGTCAGACATTAGCTTTTCACGACGCACAATCAAACAAGGTGGCCACATATCACCAACGGCTACAATTTTTTTTCGAAAGAACCAAAAATTCTGTGATGGTTTTTATATGAGACGAAAGATGCACATATGGTCACATAAAACATTTGTTTATGTGTCTAAATCGTAGGGTGAAATTAGACACATTATTTTAATATAGCTAAAATCGAGTATATACGGGCCACATAAATGATTTCGTGTGACCATAAGATAGTTTTTTTATTACACACTTAGTAAAAGAAACAAAATAAATAACTATAAGAATTCTATGGTCATGTTTTAATTTTTATGTGTCAAAAAAACAAAGAATTGTCATGATAAAAGAGAAAAGTTGTGAGTATAAGTCTTATATGGTCACGACATACTTTATTATACGTGTCTAAAAGAATGGGTTGATTTCATTGAAGGTAAAATTGAGTATATATGACCACATAAATGATTTTGTGGGTGTCTAACCATGTTATGATCACGTCGTAATATATTATGTGTGTGTAAAACAAACAATTGCCATGATAAAAGACAAATGTTGTGAGTGTAAGTATTATATGGTCACGGTATATGTGATTATATGTGTCTAAAATTGTATATAATATAATTAATTGGCCATAAGGAAGGAAATGATTTGGCCACATAAATGATTTTTTTGTGTCCATAGGATTGGGTTAGCCATTTAGTAAATGAAACAAAAACAAGTAACTATAACCATTCTATGGTCATGTTTTAAATTTTTATGTGTCTAAAAATAAACAATTGTCATGATAAAATAGAAAAGTTATGAGTACACGTATTACATGGCCACGGCATACTTTATTATACGTGTCTAAAGGAATAGAGTGATTTCAATGAAGATAAAATCGAGTACATATGACCATATAAATGATTTTGTGTGTCCATAGGTTAGCGCTTGGACACTTATTTAAAGAATCAAATACAAGTAAGTATAACCATTTTAGGTCAAGTCGTAATATCTTATGTGGTGTCTAAAAACAAACAATTGTCACGATAAAAGAGAAATGTGGTGAGTGTAAGTATTATATGGTCATGGTATACTTGATTATATGTGTCCAAAATTGTATATAATTATATAAGTGGTAATAAGGAATGAGATTTGGCCACATAAATGATTTTTTGTGTCCATATGATTGGGTTAGCCACTTCGTAAAGGAAATCAAAAACAAGTAAATATAACCATTCTATGGTCACGTTTTAATTTTTTATATGTGTCTAAAAGCAAACAATTGTCATGATAAATGAGAAATGTTGTGAGTGTAAGTATTATATGGTCACGGTATACTTGAGTATATGTGTCCAAAATTGTATATACTTATATAACTAGTAATAAGGAATGAAATGATTTGGCCACATATTAAATGTGTTAAATTTAGATAACCAATTCTTAAAATATTCTTATTAAGTACTAACAACTTTTTACATTTTTTGGCCCTAAGTTTAAAGATGTCAAATATGAAAGTTGATTGTTATAAATGGTAGTAAGTTTATAATCAGTTGTTATAAACAACACAATTAGTCTTTTTTTTTCAATTGAGGCACATTGTATGATAAACAAATTTGATCTGCTTTTCCATACACATATTTACATTGTATTAAACAAAATAAAACACAAACATAATAATTGAAAATGAATATATATAGACTATACAATTGCAAAGGTGTAAGCAACCACTTTCTGTCTTGCAAATGTGATTCCTTTTGGCATGTGCATTCCTTAAGGTGTTGGGGTAGAAAGAAGTGAAGGTTTAAGGAGACAATAATCGCACAATTGTACTTGTCGATCTTGGCCAGATTGAAATCTAGTTACCCTCTCAGTGGTGTGCCCCTGCTTTCGGAGAGATTGCATAATGGGCTCAATATTAACGAGAATCTCAGCGGTGAACAACCCAACCTATGCCTGGTGACGGTGTACGGTCCACCCAGTCTCGGTCCCCATCCTTCCTTTTTCTATCACACATTTGCATAAGCCCCTTCAAACTGTTTAGTGAAAAAACGCAAAAGATGAGGACAATGCTTATTAATCGAGTTTAAGCAGAAACTTACCACATTCTCAGAGAAATCAGGCTTTGCAGAGAGGAAGAGGAGACTAGAGCAACAATATACAACACTAGATCTTTGGCATAAATGACTTTAAGCCTGAAAAACATGACATTGTAGAAGCCGTATTCTTCAAAAATGTCCAAATTTGAACTTGAATCTCTAATCCTCCATTGATTGTTGATTCCTAGCATGATTTTCAAGTGGAAGATTACGCAGATGGTTTTTGATTGGAAACGCAGATGTAGAAGAAATATTTTGCAGGTAATTAAATAACAGTAAACTAAAAGTCCATATGAAATGACTGATGTAATGGTAATTAATACATTCAATAAGCATTTGACAGATGGGAATCATTATATTCAACATAATTTACCTAATTTGGTATTACTTTAACATATTATCATATTTAATTATATTTTATATTAGTTGACATTTAATTATATTTTGCAGTAAGGTTATAAAAAGGTGGGATTGTGTTAGCCAAATATATATGTGTGTCAAAAAACAAACAATTGCATATAATTATATAACTGGTAATAATGAATGAAATGATTTGGCCATATAAATGATTTTTTGTGTCCATAGGAATGGGTTAGCCACTTAGTAAAGGAAAACGTGACCATTCTATGGTCACGTTTTAATTTTTTATGCGTGTCAAAAACAAACTATTGTCATGATAAAAGAGAAAAGAATAGCACACAAACGGAATAATTGACCATAAGACAACATATTTATATTGATAACCAAATATATACATTGTTTCAACACTAAAATTATACAAAAAATTTGTACAAATTCAGTCGTTTTCAAAGGTGTAAGCAGCCACTTTTTGTCTAGCCAGTGTGTTTGCTTCGTCTTGGCTGCTGAATTCGTTATGAATAACAGTAAACTGAAACATACGAAAGTACAATATTATAAATAACAGTAAACTGAAAGTAAGATGTTATAATTGAGACAATTAGCATGCTTTTAGAGTTTAGAGGACATTTTACCAACAACCTAGTCAGGGGCAAGGATCAATTGACAAAGATGATATTGCAATGTTATAATGGAAGTAAAATTAAAGTACAATGATTTAATTGACACATGTACCCCTGTTTTTATAGTTTAACAGACATTTTAGCCATAATGTATAACAATCTAAAGGGAAAATGTCATAAAAGGGTAACTAATAACATGAAATTGGCTCTTTAGGTCATCAAAGTTTTAATTGGTCTTATTTGCCCATCAATCTTTTTCTTTTTGTTCAATTATACCATTGGATACCTTTTCTACCGGTTATCACAGGTTAGATGCCCCACGTGGATCATTTTCCCAGTGGCAAATGTCGACATCACCATTACAACTTTGCACTACCTGAGGATAAAAACGATTCAGCGGTTCCAACAGTGAACACCAGCATCACCACCGTCTCCTTCATTTTCCGGCAATCATCGGAAATCTTTGCACTGCCGGGAATCATCAGAAATCTTCGGCATCAGTCACCCTTTCCTTCCTTTCGGTTCTAACAGTGAACACCAGCACCACCCCCGTCTCCTTCATTTTCCGGCGATGTAACAATGCCAGTAGCCAACAACTACTCTGGCGCCTTCTCCCTTCTGGCAGATCTCTTCCGACAATGGCAACCAGTTCCAACTCCAAGTCTCACACAGCTATAGCTTAGCTTAATTATTTCAGTCATGCCATCTTGGGAATCGACCCCATCCCTCCGTTGCTAACGCCTTCTTCGGCACCCCATTCTTGCAGGTGATGATTCTCCACACGAAACGTGTACCAACTTCTAACCCGACAACCCTCTCCATCACTCTAGCTCTGGTTCGGAACCGACCTCATCTCTCTCTCTCTCTCTCTCTATCTCTCTCTCTTTCTGGTTCGGAAACACAACAAGAGCCACCACCAATGGCGATGAGGAATCTGTCAAGTTTGACGATGTACCAACTTCCCGTTGAATTTGACGATGAGGAGCACAAAACGTGTTCTCTCTTTCTGGTTCGGAAACACAACAAGAACCACCACCAAAACGCGTTGTCTTGAAGAGCCAATTCCTTTGCAAGCTTTCTTCTTTTATATTTCCACCATGCGGCTTGTATAAAAGTTGCGCCCCATGTCCGCTATTGATGAGAGTAATATCGGAATGCGTGTTGGAGCTTTTTGCTGTGAAGATATTTGAATTGATTCGCGACGAATTTTAAATCTTCCGCATGTAACGCGAAGCCTTCGACTTCGGTTAAGGTTCGGACGGATCTTGTGGAGGAAGGGTAGCTTGTGGGGTTGGGGAGTAGGGCCCAAGTGAGCAGCTCTTTGCCGAAAAAGTCGCCGGGTCGGAGAGTGATTGAATTGAAAAATCCCAATCTTCCGCCGTCTGTTGTCGAGCTTTCTAATTGTCCTCGGATTATGAATAGCATTTCGTTTACAGGATCGTCTTCGCGTACGATGTATGTATAAAACAGTGTTTTAAGCTGACTTGGAGTCCATGTGTGAAAGGTAACCGGTGATAACCGGTAAAAAACACGTCCAATGGTATAAATGAACAAAAAAAAGGTTAATGAGCTAATAAGACCAATCAAAAGTTTGATGACCTAAATAGCGAATTTGATGTTATTAGTTACCTTTTATGACATTTTCCCCAATCTAAATAACCAATACTTGAAATAAAGTCATACCTTCATTGTTGACATAAAAAATCATTTGTCCTTACATAACACTTTATTTATAGTTATACATTCACATTCGGTCAGAAAGTAATCATCGGGGGATTCCCTACCCAAGTCACTTTGAGGTACTTTTGGCAATATGTTAATATGCTGAGGAAGAATTATAGTACTAAATTCCTCATCGCCATCGCCATATGTATCACTATAGTTTTTGGGAGGTGCAATAAAGACAATGGACTTCTTTTTATCAAGCTGATCCTTCACATAAAATACTTGTTTTGCTTGTGACGCCATTATTAAAGGATCATCCTTGTGGCCAATTCAACCAAGTTCAACCAAGGTGTAACCAATAGTATCTTGTTTGACACCATTCATATTATCTACCCAGTCGCACATGAAAAGGGGTATTTTTTCTAATATGATAATCTAGTACGCATATCTCTCTTAAAACCCCATAATAAAAATTTTGGCCAAAGGTTACACATTTTTTAAAAATGTGCATGTCAGTTGCCTCTACAGCAACCCCACTATTCTGGTAAACTTTACCTTCACGATCTTTTGGGCGAAATGTGTATCTATTGATGTTATATGAAGAGTATTTCATTACAATTGTGTGTGGTCTATGTGAAAGCCACCTTATTGTTTCAGATACACTTTCCTTGGAGATTGCTAACTCATTCTCAACTTGGATTTCATTACATAATCATGAATTAGACTTTCAACAAATAATATTGATCAATTTCATCACAAAGTATTTGATTACCTCGTTTCGTAACCACTAACCAAATGTTGTATTGTGCTCTTTCTCCAACAATGCTTGTCGTTTATCGGGATGTTCTTTTTTCAAAAAGACCATGTGTCAACTATACGTACATAGATGAATATTAAATTATATATATTATAAATATAGTTATATTTAAAGTAACAAAAAACATGTAAATAATACTCACTCGATGTACGGGTAAATTTCAGTTATATTTTGCAATACAAAGAAGTGCTTTAGAGAATTGTTCTGGATCAAATTCGACTAGTTTACTGGATGACATATGATTTCCATCCATATTATCATCATCATTCTCATTTCCAAATCCGTTATGCTTATTCGGTAGCATACCAATTGTCTTGATGTTTTTTTGAAACTCAAAAGTTTCTTCTGCAATATTCTCCTCAACAATGCATCATTCTGGTCTATTTTTGTTTCTTACATGCCCTTTAATAACCTTCATAAAACTTTGAAGGGATACATCCACCGAAAGAATATTGTCCCACATAATGTGACCTCCCTAGTAAGGTGTAGATTTAAATGCACGATAATATCAAAAAACGATGGAGGGAAGTATTTCTCAAGCAGACATAGTGTCACACAAACCTCTTCATGTATCTTATCAAGTTTATATACATTGATTTCTTTGCTACATATTGATTTGAAAAAAACAAAACCTAATAATAGCATCTCTTGTGGGTTGGTGCATAACTGACCTTATTGCAATAGGCAAAAATTGTTGCATTAACATGTGATTTCATTCTTATAAGCTTTAATTCCTATACTTTCGACTCATCAAACTTGAAAAGTTGGAACAATACCCTTGTGGAACCCTTAAGTTGTAAAGTGTTCCACAAAACAAGTCTTTTTCATCTTTTGTAATGTGTAACCTGCTGTAGGGAGTATTGTTTTATTGTCTTTTGTCTTAGCTTGCAGATGGACTTTTACACCAAATTGTTCCAGGTCCATTCTAGCTTTCAACCCATCTTTCATCATTCCAGCAACATTAAGCAATGTTCCCACAAGACTCTCCCACATTTTTTTCAATATACATGAAATCAATACAATTTTGAACAGAATTATACCGCCAATATCTAAGCTTTCAATACCATATGTTGACTTTCTTCCAATAGGGTTTTTCTTGGTTATCATTTATTGACCTGCTAACTTGTTTTGATGTTTTATTCCTTTTTCTCTTTTTCTTCCCACCTCTTCCAGTCGACGTTTCTTTGATTTCTGATTGGTTATCCTTATTTTCCTTTCCCCACTTGTTCATACAAATTGCACCTCTTCATATATTTCTTCCACTATCAAAGGATTTTGAGCTTTTAGCAACTCTTGTGATCCATTAAATGATTTTTTTCTACTTTCTGAAAGGATGTCCATTTGGTAGATATCTTATATGTCCAACATAACTCTGTTTAGCTGAACATGGAAGCCTAACTCTATGAGGTTCTTTCCTACACACTACACAACCTTTGTAACCACTGTACATAAGGGCAACCACATAGTGTGCCAAGAGCAGGGTAATCGTTTATTATCCATAAAACAACTACACACAGAGTAAATTTCTCTTGTGCATGTGCATCATATGTTTCGACCCCTTCATCGAATAATAGTCCGAGATCATCAATCAATGGTTCTAAATAAACATCAATATCATTTCCTGACGACCCTGATATTAAAAGTTAAAGCATTACTAACCTTTCTTTTCATACACAACCACAGAGGAAGGTTGTATATGACAACTAAAACTGATTATACACTATGATGTCTTTTTCCTGAGTTAACAGCCCCATTAGCCGAAATGCCTAGCCGAATATTTCTTGGATCATTACCGAATTTCGGAAAATTTTCATATATGGCACACCATATGGGTGAATCTGATAGGTGACGTAAAACACCTTATTTTTTTGGAGTGGTCGCGTGCCATCTCAAAATCTTTTGAAGTGTTCTTCACTTGAAATAGCCTCTTCAATTGTGGGATAATAGGAAAGTACCGCATTACCTTTGCAGGGATGTTTTTATACATTTTTTTGGTCTTCTTATCCACCTTCCACCTTGATTCCCTACAAGTGGGACATTCTTTCAAGTCATTATGTGTGTTCCTATAAAGAATACAGTCATTGATACATACATGTATCTTTGTGTATCTAGAACCTATTGATTTCAGTATTTTCTTGGCTTCATATGTGCTATTTACCATTTCATTTCCTTCGGGTAACATGTTTTTTTATCAAAATCAAAATTTCAGTAAAGCATATATCTGAAACTCCATGCTTACTCTTCAAGTTTAGTAGTTGAACCAATGTGGATAACTTTGTGAAGTTTGGACATCCTTTGTAAGAGGCTTCTCAGCATCTGTAAGTAGTGATTGAAATTTGTCATGATCCTCTACGAAATTATCTTCTGTTGCTTTAACCATTTCAACTGTCTCTGTGGCATCTGTTGAAAATTCCATTGTAAAATTTTTGTAGTCAACATTATCATAATTCACATCATGACTTTTAGGTGGCTCGTCTTTTTTCTCCATGCTTGATCCATCTTGTATATGTTTTATCGATTCCCTTGATGATCTACCTTGTCCACATCTAGTGAATAGTAGTTTAGACAATTCACACACGGACATGGAATTGGAATTTTTTTTCTTCGTGTCTTAGTGTATCCATGTTCTTCTGGATCTTCAAATTGCAGACTACAAACTTTAAAAACGCATTAACTCCTTTAACATAAGCTTTTTTGGTTCTACCCGTTACCATCCATGACTTGTCTATTTGTCAATAACAACGAACTGCAAATTAGACCTCAGTCTGTAATTAATAAGATCTAAAACCAATAATTTAAAATACATAAAGCATTTAGGAAAGCTGCTTAAAATAATTACCTTATCATTTATGACCATAAATGATGATAACCCATCACAACCCTTTCCAATGATCCATAACCCATCACAACCCTTCATAATGGTCCATAATCCACCACAACCCTTTCTAATGGTCCATAACCCATCACAACCCTTAACAATGGTCCATAACCCATCACAACCCTTCATAATGGTCAATAACTAATCACAACCCTTAACAGTGGTCCATAACCCAACACAACCCTTAACAATGGTCCATAACCCATCACAACCCTTAAGAATGGTCCATAACCCATCACAACCCATCATAATGGTACATAACCTATCACAACCCTTAACAATGGTCCATAAACCATCACAATCCTTCATAATTGTCCATAACCTATCACAACCCTTCATAATTGACCACAACCCATCACAACCCTTCATAATTCTCCATAACCTATCACAACCCTTTTCCAATCGACCATACCCAGCATAACCCTTTCCAATGTATACATTAAATCAATAATGTTATGTAATGTGATTAAAATAGAATTGTTGTATTCATTATATTATAATTATGTAATGTATTTATTATATTAATTTATAAGCTATGTATATTTTAAAATTTTAATATGATATAACAGTTGATTAATAATATGTATTACAATTTCATTTGAAATCCTATAATTCATCGTCATTGCAGATAACAATTATAACCCTACTCCGCTAAATTGTTCTTCCCCATTTTCTTTCCCATTTCCTCTATTTCTTCTTTCATACGTTTACAGTGCTAGAATGATAACCAACATTCTGCTTATAGCCGACGAATTTCTTGTTGACATCGTCCCAAGGGTTGGAGCATCTTCCCTACAAGACCTGCTAAACACATCAGCAAGTATTTTCATTGAAATAAATACCCTCATTCTCTATAAAATGATTTTTCCCTTTAGGATCAGTTACTGGAAATTCCTTGAGTTATGTAAAGATAATCATGTATTGGAAAGAGTTTCACTTCATAACCAACCAATAGACCCATTCATCCCTTAGGAAGTAAAGGAACGACAATTTTGGAGTAAATGTGAAGTGGCTGAAAACCCTGAATCACTATACAGAGCAGGAATGGTATAGCTTACAAAAGCTAATCTTTCTTTGTTATTGTTTGATTTTCTTAATATTCTAACCCTCTACATATTCTAAATTGTTTCTTTACCACATTATCAGTACTTCGAATTATGTGAAATGATAGAAGCCTTACAGAAATTTAAAAAAGCTTCATGTAAAGGTCATAATGGTGCGTCGTATGTTATTGGGATGTTTCTTATGGCGGAGCCAAATGAATCAACAAATGAAGGATTATCGATTTTGAAAGAATTGTATGTTGTTGAAAGAGTTGGGTATAAAGACTTAGATTATATCGGAATTCTACTTAAGTTGAAGGTTAATTTGAAGATTACATTAGACATTGTAGATTTAAAATGTAAGGACATATAACACACTTATGATCGTATTTGATCTTCATTTTGGGCACCTGATCAAGGCATTGCCAGTTGCAACATATGTAGGTGGTTAAGAGAATTTCATTTCTTTGTATGGAATGTGAATAGAACGTATTAGTTAGTATATTTTGTAAATGAATATGTTTCTATTAAATTTTTTATGGTATTTATTTAATATTGTTTGTTATATTTAACATTTAAGATTTTGTAAATGTAAGGTATTGATCCTTTAAAGGAATGTCATGTTTCAATTAAAAAAATGGTTTAACATTGTGTAGTATTACTTTATGAGAAATAACATTTTATATTGTATGAAAAAAACTATTACAACCATCTATATATTTTCCTTAATTTTTTGAAGTTGTTGATCATGTAACTGTTGTATGCACACAATGTTTAACATTTAAAATTTACATTACAAGTAATAACAATATTGTTTGATGAAAACATTTTAGGGACTCAAAATGTAAATTTTTCTAACATGTCAATTGTTCTATATACATAATGTTGAACCTTATGGGACTAAAAATGTAAAAGTTTTTTCTAAAATGTCAAACATGCTGAGTTGTTAGTAAAAGTACAAATTTGGTCATAAGTATCAATAAAAACTTCCACGATTAGAATAACTGAGCGGGAATCACAATCACCGCGAATATTCAATGAAAATTTTCAAACAGATCCCACAATTAAAAAGATGGGCGGATCGGGTGGAATAACAAAGTTTGTTCTTGTCCAGCAGATTCAGGGAAAAATGGAAACCGTTTCCATTTTTTCAAAAGAGATTTCGATTACACAACTCGGCGGGATTTCAGAATCACTCTCGCCGCCAATAGTAATTTATGAAATTCGTAATACGAGATTTAAGGTAACCGAGTATCTCCTTCGTCAATCACCAGGCTGCAACGAGTATCTCCTTCGCCAATCACCAGGATGCACACAGTATCTCCTTCGTCAATCATCAGGCTGTTATGCAAAACCTGCTATTTACCAGGTTTTGTGAAGCTTTCTATGAACGATTTCATTTATTTCGATTTAAGCTTTCTATGATTACTAACTCTAATTTTGTGTTGTGATTAGAAAATCTGGTAAGGGACGCATTAGATTGAGGTGTCTTTCATGGAAGACGGTCAAGAAAGAAGACCGTGATATGCTTTGGGAGAAAATTACAGTAAACCTTATATACCTATTACATTAAGTTGCATTTCCATTCCATATGACCAACTTACTTTCAATATTTATTGCAGAGATTTTATGAAATTGAATATTGCAGGAAAAGGGGGTAATGGTTAAGCTTGGTACCCTCCTTCGTAATTTTAAAAGAAAGGGAAGATAATAGCTATGTGAATTTTTTGGAAGGTTTGTAACCCTTATAGATAATAAATTATAGATATTATATTAGGGCATTTTAACAGTGATTTGTTTCTGGAAACCCAAACTGCTTTGTTGCTTCAAGGTTCGATTGAGATGTGTAGTCGGGAGGTTCCGGGTCGGTATCTCTGTTCTTTGTTTTTCCGTGCTTAGGTGTTCATCTCTCAATAGATGTAACTTTATTATCCAATGAATATGTTCATTTACAATATAAGGTTGGATGTTGACACTATTGATTTGTAGTCTATTGCTGCTTGTTTGTGTGAGGCATGATATGTGTTTTATGTAAGGCGTGACTTGGATAAACAAGAATTTAATGCTGAGCTATCTGAATTAAAGAGAGACACGAAAGAATTAAAGAAGAGTGAATCAGATAAACTTGATGTTATTGAGAATGAGAGGAACTTGTTCTTTGTAAGTGACTACGTTAATTCAAGGTCATTTTGAGATACTGAAAGTCTATTATTTTCTTCTTCTTATTTTTAGTGGTTATCTAATATGTTTTTTGTTTGAACTAAAGTTGTTTGTTGTAAGAGATTTACAATTAGATCAAGTGAACATCACTGTCTCAACCATATAGGATTCTTGATTTTCATTTTCAATTAACAAATTAATTTTGAAAATTTGTTCTTTCTCAGCTTTTGGACTCTCCTGGCTCGCCTTTGGACCATTATTTGAGTGTGGTGTTTGTTTTTAATCATAAATTTATCAGACTTTGAACTCCATGCAAGCGATGGGTGAAGTGGTATAAGGTAAATTTGCCATCATTATATTAAATAATGCAAGAGTTTAAACTATGTTTGGAATTTCTTTCATATTTTTGGTTTTCTTAGTTATTTTAACTTGCCTTTTTAGTTATTTCACTTTGCAATGATACTTTTAACAAGTGTGGTTTTGTTTCAACCGTATTAATTATTGATTAGATTCAGTTATGTTTTCTAATTGGATGTATCTTGGTTTTAGCTTCAGATATCGAGTTTTTAAAAAAAATTATTAGTACAGAGCTGCTGAAATGTTAAAGTGTTGCATATTTTTTATTTGATTGTATGATGGTAATTTCCCTATAATTTAATTTCTTAAACACTATTGATGTAGGTGAAATATCGCATGGAGAGGATGTATTTGTACAACCATCGTATGGTAAATTCCCTCGAATTTGCACATAGAATATCTCTTATCATTTATTGTTTTTAATAATTCAAAAATTCTCACCAATTTACTCTTTAATTGACCTTAGCATATGTTTTATAGGTTCTCTTTCCAATTGTTCCATCTAAATTGGCACTTGCTACAATCACTTAATACGCCAAAATCCCTTGTCTTGGACTCATAGGTTTGTTTCTTAATTAATTATAAAATTACTTAATTGTTGATATTTTAATTTTGTTGCCAAAATCCCTTGTCTTTTTGGACTCAAAGGTTTGTTTCTTAATTATTTATACATGAAACTTATAATTTTTTAGTACATGCAGGTATCTGATTCGATACCGATTTTTCGTTGATCATAATTGTCTCGTATGATGTCCAAATGTTACAAACTTTATACCCTTAGAAAGGTGGGAATGGTCTTTACAACTTTCCGTACTGACTTTTGTTTGAATCTTAATAGATTTTCCGCTATTAACCCTTGAAAATGACTCTTTGGTCATTTTTGTCACTTTTGGGCTATTTTTAAATCTTCATAACTCCTTCGTTATAACTCCAAATGGCCTGAATCTTTTTCGTATATTTTTGTTTTCTCAAATATTACAAAAGTTACTTTGAGGACTTTTTCTCAATTTTGAGATATGAACTTTTAAAGAAAATCCTTATAATTTCCTTATTTTATGCGATTTTATTTCTAATCGGGTTTTCAAGGGTTATTCTTATCTAGCTATAGATACTTTCTTATTTCTATGCACATACAAAACATTATATTCATCAAAAGACTAAAGTTTCATCATAACGCTTCATCTATTTAACTTGTCATTAGGGTTTACATTTTACTTAATTAAGTTTACAAAAATTCAAGAATGTTTCTTATTGTCACAATTCCTAATAATAACAGGGTCCTTTTGGGTTGCCCTTACCACCTAGTAAAACTAATAGTGACAGAAATTAAGTGGGAATAATCTGGTTATTAATTTTGGTTGAAATAAATTAATTAGAAACTAATTAGTAATTAATTGGTAAATTAATTTGGAATTAATTTATAGAAATTAATTACAGGGACTGGATTATAATTAATTAAAGTGTTCAATTAATGAAAACAAGTCCAGGGGTGAAATGTAAGGAGGCTCCTTTAGTTTGAAACCCTAGGAGCCCTCCAATACAAATAGAGGCTTAGGGATCAAACCCTAGTGCATCCATTCTTCACCAAAGGAGCCACCAATGCTCCTCTCCCTCCCTTTGGCAATTTTGGCCAAACCCTTTTAGGGTTTGCGCCCTTGCCTCCTTCCATGTGAAACTTCTGTCAGCCTGGTTTTCTGGTGTTCTTGGGTGTGAATCATTAGAAGGATTCTGGTTTGGATCCTTACATCCAAATAAAGGTATGAATTTCATAATTCATATTATTAGTTGATGCAGTTGCTATGAACTTATGATCCTAGATTATGAACATGATGATTCTTCTTTTGATAATTTGTTTGAACATATGATTTGATCTTTTTGAATCTTCCACTGCATAAATGTTTTTTGTTATTATGATCAAATCCCTTCAGAAGGCTAAAACAAACGGTATGAGTCATACAAGAACGCAACATTGTAGAAGCAAGATGGTGCATAGACGATAAGGATGTGGAGTGAAGTGCGGCTTGGGTTCAGTTTAAGAACGTAAATAGAGACAGTGGATAAGTCAAGAGACGTCATAATAAGCAAAAGGAAACGGATAAAACCCTAGTTTCTAGTGCACCCGTGCATGCCTAAGGTGAGAAGTTTTAGAGATGACCGTTGCAGGTGGTGAAGCAAACATCTAAGGATAGGATGAGATGTATGGAATGTTTAGCGTGTTAGGTGAGGATAGTGAGGCATGTAAGTTGGTACAAGGTCTGGTGATGGTAACACCATCAGAGATATCAAATTTCCCAAAGTCAATGGAAGTATTAGGTCCAGTGGTGAGTCAGAAGTGACTCGTAGAAATGAAATGAACATCCTGCATTAGCTTTAGGCTGAGAAGGTAGGGATAGCACTTGAACCTCAATAGTAGAATGATAAAAGTAGAAATAAAAATTTTTGAAAAGATTATATAATAACAAGTATAATAGAATAAATGGTTTGATAGTATTGGCTTATTAATCGAATAGCCTAAAGAATAATTGGGACAATATGTTTTAAAGCAAGGTCAATGTCACTAAGCTTTAACAATCATAATGATTGATTTCAGAATTGGTTTTATGCTATAAAACAAAGCTTTATTCCAAATTTATAAGTTGTTAAACAAATTTTTGAATTAAGATATTTTCAATGTTTTGTGTTGAAGTAATATTATTTTGCGACACATCATGTTTGGGAATATGTTCAAAGTAATAAAAACATCTTAAAGGGGATTTTTAACACAGTTATTTTCGTTATGATACTATTATATTGTACATAATTTTTGTAAGTCCCAAATCCTCACTAGATCACAAGGTATCAATCACAAACATGTTTGGTGCGGAATCCCAAACGTATTATCAATCAAATCAACAAGACCAAGGAGATTATCAACCTTCAATGCACACTATATTGAATATAGTCTAGTACATAAGGTTCTTGATTGCTTGAATGCAAGAACTTTCTCTCTCTACTTAGCACAAACTTCAAGGCAACCAACAATGACAGTGACAGCTACACATAGCCTTTATACCCTACGCATGACACAAGCAAACCCTAGGCCCACATCAGCAAGCCCACCGAAAACAGACTCAGCCCAACCGAAATCCAAGGGGATTTCGGTCAGACCACCACCGAAATCCAGGGGGATTTCGGTCCCCAACCAAAAACCCAGTTCAGCCCCTTAAATCTTGATTTTGTCATTTGAATGCCAAGCTTAAACCATCAATTTTAGGTCCTAACAATCTCCCCCTTGGTTTACTGTTTGCATTGATCTTCAGGCTTCTCTTGGTATTGGCTTCAGTTGAACACTACAGCAACATTCTAACAATCTCCCCCTTCACGAGTGACGAATGTAGACATTAATGGCTTTGAGCACGTTGCAGAGACAACTTCTTCTTTGGATTGGACTATCTTCAGATATGACTTTAGACGCATATTAGGTGAACATGTTACATCATAGGTCTTGAAATCATGACATCCAACTTTGATTTGACTTTGACTGGAACTGGAGTCTGACTCTTCACATTTTCACATCTGATCACTTGAGGTGTAAATGTAGCAACGAACTGATTGAGGAGGAATTCAACGCAGCTTGTCACATGGAGTAACGCTTTACTTTCTTCTGGGAGAGGATGTTTGTGTGTTAAAACTCTCGAACTTCACTTTGCTGGCGTTTCTTGATAGGAACGATGACCGCAAATCCTGTGGGTCACGGAGTCATAAAACTCTCACCACAGTTGTTCAAGGACCCAACATTGGCTCAGGACGAGACTTCTCGTAGTATCTATGTGAACCCGGAGGAACGCACTATGATTATTTGAGAATCGGAGAACTACTCGTGGCCGTTTTGATTTTGGCCCCTGCATATCCTTGATCAAAGATCTCAATGCAGTTATCAAGTCAACTAGTTGACTTGGCTCTTGGCGAGACGTTCAATGGTATCTAAACTCTGCGGAGTGTACCATCCTAGTGCCAATTTTGGTTCCTGGTGAAGTTGATGGGGGTCTCACAGCTATTATGGTAATCAACAGCGATCACTAACCCAGATTTTCGATGTTTCATCAATGTGAGGTGAAACCACATTGAGTCACAAACATCTTCATTAGAAGAAAAATTAGGATAAAGAGTGGTATGAGCGTTTAATATGTCTTGGTTACTAGACATACCCATCGGCTAGACTTTCGAATTGTCATCAATGTATGGTTTATTACACTGAATCATCCAACTCTTGAATTAGAAGACTTGTAGGTAAGAATGGTTGTTGATTCGTCACATCTACTACTGGTGTTGTAGCATAGATCACTGGCATAGAGTTTCGAAATATTCTTGGTTTTAAATGGTGAATCGTCTATTTCTTGCAATAGAAAGATAGAGGTGGTTGAGAATGGATTGGTGCGTGTGATAGATTACGGTACGTAATCTAACCATCGGCACAGAATTTTAACTCTCGACTCAAAGTGGCTTTACTCAAAGTGTCTAGAAGTTTGTGTTGCAGAAAGAACTTTAGGTTGGTTAGAGAGAAAGGTTGTTAGTACTTCATACTCATTGTGGTGTACCAATAAGAATCATTAGCACAAGATGTTTTGTCTCAGCAGTGAGTGGTATAGCTCAGTGGGTCGTCGACAGGTAAGGAATGTCTTAGTAAATCATGGTAATAGTGAGTCACATCTTTGACATTAAGTTTTGATCTGTATTCTTGATTGGTATTTATCAGGAACATTGACGATCGTGCAAATTGTGTAAAAAATATTTTTTGATTTTTAATTTTCTAAAAAGTAAGACATGAAAGAAAAATATTTTGGATTTTTAAGTTTTGTATTTTTTTTAATTCTCCCCCTAAATTTGTGCATGGGAAAGAATTATAAAAATTAAAACATGAACAAATTTAACCAGAAAAAAATGTATAAAATTTACATGAACTGATTTAACAGTCATCGAAGCATATCATTTTTAAAAGTTCAACAAGCACATCGAACCGAGCTTTTCCAAATGGTTTTGTGAACAAGTCCGCCACATTGTTATCTGTGTGGACTGGTTCCAAATGAATCAGTTTATACTCGTAGCAATCTCTTATAAAATGAATTTTGATGTCAATGTGCTTGGTTTTTGAATGCTAGACAGGGTTTTTAACTATTTGGATAGCTGCATCATTATCACAAAATATGGGAGCATCAACAAAGTTTATACCATAATCAAGAAGTTGATGCTGCATCCAGATGACTTGAGAACAGCAAGCCAAGGAAGCAACATATTCAGCTTCAGCTGTAGAGGTTGACACGGTTTGATGCTTCTTGCATTGCCAAGAGATCAGCCTATCTCCCAAGAATTGACATCCAGCACTTGTGGACTTTCTGTCAATGTCGCATCCTCTATAATTGTTGTCTGAAAATACATACAAATCAAATTCACGGTTCTCTGGATACTAGAGACCCAATCTAGGTCTCCTTTTTAGGTATCGAAAGATCCGCTTAACAGCAGCTAAATGAGAAAGTTTAGGATTAGCCTGATGTCGAGCACATTGGCAAACTGCAAAGACGATATCCAGTCTGCTAGTCGTCAGATACATCAGGGATCCAATCATTGAACGATAATCTGTTTGATCAACAGATTAACCATCTGGGTCTGAAGATATGAAAGGTCGCTCAGACATCGGTGTGTTAGCATCTTTAGCATCCTTGAATCCGAACTTCTCAATAATATCCTCCACATACTTGCCTTGGTGAAGCAGAATACCTGTTGAGCTTTGTTTCACTTGCAACCCCAAGAACATCGTCATTTCACCCAGTGAGCTCATTTCAAACCTTTTCTTCATCACTTGCTCGAACTCTTTACACAGCGCCTCGCTTGTAGAACCAAAAATGATATCATCCACATAAATCTGGACGACAATTTGGTCTGTCTTTTCACGCTTAATGAATAGAGTCTGGTCGATCATGCCTCGAGTGTAACCATGCTGCAACAGATGATCAGTCAATGTAGCATACCATGCACGGGGAGCTTGATGAAGACTATAAAGAGCCTTATCCAGCTTGTAGACGTGGTTCGGAAACTTTGAGTTGACAAAGCCCGGAGGTTGATCAACATAAATCTCCTCCTTCACTTCATTGTACAGGAATGCAGTCTTAACGTCCATCTGATACACAGTAAAGTTCATATATGAAGCATATGCAAGAAAGATCTGAATTGCCTCCAACCTCGCCACCGGAGCATACACCTCTGTGTAATCAAGACCTTCGATCTGTTGAAATCCACGGACAACCAGGCGTGCCTTGTTTCGCACTATAACTCCAGAGTCATCATGTTTGTTGTGAAATATCCATCTTGTGTCAAGAGACTTTTTGCCCTCGGGTAATTCCACCAACTACCAAACGTTCAGCTTCTCGAACTGGTTCAGCTCTTCATGCATGGCGTCTACCTAACTTGGTTTATTAAGTGCCATTACCACATTCTTCAGCCCGATCTGAGAAATGAAGCATGAGTAGAGGCACTCGTTGACATGAACGCTCTGGCTTCTGGTTTGAACCCCATCGTCGACAGAGCCAATAACCTTATCAATCGGGTGATCGTGTTGTATTCTTGAAGGAATGGCATGCTCGAGCGTAGCAGTAGAAACCGGAAGGTTCGTTATATTTTCAACTCCGCCTGAGCCTGAAGCACCTCTGTCTGAATCTCTGAAATCATGTGAAGTGCTTGCCATATACTCATCAGGAATTCTTTCTAGGAAGAGAGAATCCATGATAGTAGAATCGAATAAATCAGCAGGTTCAGAATTGATAACGCCTTCTTGGGTAGAAGATTGTTCAACAACTGGCGGTTCGCCAACAATCTGGGATGATTCAGCAGGAGCATCTTCAGTTACAGTAGTGGAGGCAGAAGATGCACCGTCATTTATGATAGGATCTTCAAAGATAACGAACGGTTTGATGGGATCAGGAATGATTTCCCCATCATCATCTCTGTTGACTCCACTTGGACCTGGCTGTGTGCTTGAAACATCATTAGAAAGCACATTAAACGATTTAAATAATCAGCATAATTAAATATCCAGTCGGGTCCAACCACAAGCATCCGTCTCATTCTCTTCTAGCCACCGCACGTCGAACGATTCCACAATCTGCTTGGTCACCTTGTTATATACCCGATAAGCAGTTTTACCTACATACCTAACAAAGTAGCAATCATCAGCTTTTGAGTTGAACTTTGGAGTAGCCTCAAGATGAAGAAGGGTGCAAGGACAACCAAAGGTGTAGAAATGTGCAACAGTTGGTTTGCGGCCATAGAGAATTTCATACGAAGTCTTCATTTGATTCTTGTTGATGATGACTCGGTTCTGGACATAACACGCTGTGTTAATTTCTTCAGCCCTGAAGAACACCGGTAGTTTGGAATCGACGAGCATGGTACGCGTAGCATCAATTAACGTTCTATTTCGGCGCTCAGTAACACAATTTTGTTGAGGTGTACGAGCAGCACTATACTCACGCTGGACTCCCTTATCTGCACAAAATTTATCCAACACCGTGTTCTTGAATTCAGTCCCATTGTCGCATCGAATTTCCTTCAGCTTCTGATTCGTTTGATTCTCGATGAGGGTGATGAATCTCATGACTGGCTCTGCAGTTTTGCTCTTGTTCTTTAAAACGAAAACCCAAGTAAAACGTGAGTAATCATCAATAATAACTAGGTAGTAAGAGCTTTTATTAATACTGAGAACGTTGACGGGGCCAAAGAGATCCATATGAATCAGTTGAAGGAGAGAATCAATAGTGTTGACCAATTTGGGCTTGTGTGGCTTCCGATGATGTTTGCCTTGAGCACAGGCAACACACTTCTCAAATGTGATGAAGTCTTTAATAGGAAGCCCTCGGACAAGATCGTTTTTAGCGAGACGAATCAAATTCTTCGCATTTGCGTGACCAAGACGGCGATGCCATAACATGGCATTCAGTTCAGAGGATTTTGAGAACAGGCAAGTGACGTTTTCAGGAGTGTTGTGATTCATGTCTATGATGTCAGCGTTGCTTTTGCGTTCTGATTTAACAAGAATCCACTCCTCAGGAATGACCACACCGGGTTTAAGAATCATACATTCTTTCTTCGTAAAGCGGGTTGAAAAAACTTTGTCAGAGATTTGAGAAACGCTCAGCAGACTGTGCTTGAGCTCAGGAACAAACTTAACGTTCTCAAATTTCAACACGCCATTCGAAACAGTCCCTTTCTATGTGATCTTTCCCTTTTCACCACCCGCAAAGCAAACATATCCACCGTTAAAGTTTTCAACGTCGTGTAATTGGGACATGTTGCCTATCATGTGCTTGGAACAGCCACTATCAACATACCAGGGTCTGATGATATTCCTCCATAGCTATTCCTGCACAAGTTGCGGGATTAATTAGATTTAGGGACCCAGTCCATACGGAAACTGGGTTGACCCTTACTATCGATACATGCAACAGATTCTAAACTCATATCCGTTCATCAAATAATGAAGAAGAAATTTCAGAAGTCTTTCGAACACTGTCTTTAGGAACCCATCTATAATTAGATTTAAATCTTTTATCTTTAGACCAGATGGGAACATTTGCATTTGATTTTGAAACAGGACTACTGTTTGAGTCAGTCCTTTTGTCTTGGGCAGTTTGAGTTTTGGTGTTGAAACGTTTCGATTTTTATTTCGAGAACGTGACCTCGAGGGTTTTCTTTTATAAGATCTCCCCCTTGGCACGTTCTGTCAAAACTATTCATGTTGTTGTTGAGCATACAAGTATCGGGGACAATTTCTGGCAATGTAACCAGCAATTCCACAATTAAAACATGTTTGTCTTTTCAAAGGAGCATTGGAAGTTTGTCCAGGTCCTGATTGTTTCAAAGCATTTCCACACACACACAAGCATGCAACAGAATTTTTAACAGAACTCTTGGTCCTAAATTTTTAAAAATTAACACCACAATAATTTTTTAAAACATTAAAAGTCTTAGTCTCACGTCGCACACAATCATGAATAACAGGAAAAATAGAAACATCAGTCTTCAAACAGTTTTTATCAAAATTAAGAACAAGCTTGTCTTCCTCGTCCTCATCCTTCTCTTTTAGTTTATCTGCACATGAGGTAGAAGCATCAGTAGAGTTCATTTCAGTACTCTCAACGATGCCAGATTGATCATTCTGAATGGAACTGGATGTAACGGGTTGTTCTGTCTCTTGGTTATCAATGGAGGGATTAAAGTTATTATTTAAAGGTGGTGGAACCATTTTGTAACCAAAACCTTCACTGTGTTTGTTTTGCCATTTTAACTGATGTTGAATTATAGATTCAACAACAGTACTTGATGCATCGAATTTCTTAATATTGAAATCAACATCATTATATTTTACCTTCAGTGCATCAAGTTCAGAAGTTAATTTGGAAATATCCTCATTAGCAAATCTAAGGTGACAACTTTTTATACTATACTCTTCTTACAATTTATTAAAATCCGAAGTTTTAGCATCTAGCATTTCTTGAAAGGGTTTTAGTTTCTTTTTAGAATTATAAACGACATTTTCAAGATCAAGAATTTCTCTAACTAATTTATCGTTTAGCTCACGGTATTTAGCAATCTTATCATCACAAGACTTAGAGCAAGAAACTTCACTAACCACATCATTGGTAGGAGTAGAAGAGACCATGAATGCAAACTGGAGTTCCATCATCTGGTCCTTGGCATCATCAGCATTAGCATCTTCGTTTGCTTCAATCTGGGCCAAGTGAGCACCCCTTTCTTCAGTCAAGTTCAAGGCCTGCATTTGATCCTCCCACGTGAACTGCTGAGCCACCATAGCTCTTTTGGTATTCTAAGGAGCAGCTTCACCATTATTTCCAACTGGCACCAGATTTCTCTCAGCATTTGCATTCTCCATTTTGGGCTTGGTGCACTCACGAGCAAAATGTCCAGGCTCTTTGTGAACTTTCTAGCCCTGAATACTGCCATAGCAATATGCCAGGAAATGTCCATCTCTTCAACATTGTCAGGGTGAATCTGGTCAAGATCTCCAATCATCATTGGCTGAATAAGTTCACCAGAAACGAGAGCATTGTAACAATTTAGGAGACTGGCTATCATAGCCATGTTTTTTGCAGCTCCCTTAGGAACAGCTGGAGCTGGAGCAGTCGATTTAGTAGCAGGACCACGGGCAGAGGGGCTGGAGATGCCATCGGTATACTAGATGAAGAAGAAGCTTGTTGTGCTGGAAGGGCAGAAAATGCATTATTTGTGGAAGTACCCAGATTTGCAGATTGGTAGGAGCTGACATGATTGATCTCTCTTTGCTTATCATCCATGTCGCAAGATTTGATGATAGCCATCACATCAGAGAGAGAAAGTTTGCCAATATCTCTTGTCTTCTTAATCACCGCTACATTCATGTCCCAGCTTCTTGGCAGAGAGTTTAGCAACTTCTTGTTGACTTTAGTTTTCGACAGCGTAATTCCAACAGTGGTCATCTCAGTGTTTAAGGTAATGAAACGTTGCAACTGGGTCTCAAGAGTTTCTCCAAGCACATGATTGAACATGTTAAATTTTTGGCGAAGGAGGTCTTGCATGCTCTGTTTCATATCATCGTTTCCTTCGTAAACCTCAATCAACGCATCACATAGAGATTTGGCAGACTTGTACTCTCTAAAACCCTGAGCAATGTTCGGAGAAAGTGCCATAGTGAGAGTGGCAAGGGCTTTTTCATCATTTTCCACCTTGTCAAACTCCAAATCTATGTATTCTTCGATACGCTTTTCTTCCACAGTACCATCTTGTCGAGTGACTGTAATTTTGACGGGCTCACATAAAAAACTTCTCCACAGTTTCACATCTTTCATTTGAATATATTGTTTGAATCTGTATTTCCATTCCGAAAATCCTTCAATGTTTAACAGTCTAGGAATGCGAGTGATCGTACCCATAACAGAATTGAGATCATAATGCATAGTGGTAGTAGCTAATTCCATTGGAAATGAACTTGAGGTTTGAACCGAAAAGCACAAAAAATTGATCTGACTGGACCGAAATCACCAAACCAACCGAAAACTTGAAACCGATAACCAGCAGAACCGAAAACGAGGCTAGATCCTGACCGAAAACCTCAAACTAAACCGAAATCACCAAAACCCTAAGGAATGCACCGAAAACGAACTGGGCTTGACCGAAAACTCACTTAACGGACCGAAAACTCCACGAAACCCTAGCTGAAAACTCGCGCCGCCACCGAAATCGAAGCAGCAGACCGAAATCCTCCAGATCTGGACCAAAAACGCCCAGCAGATCCAAAAACGCCGTTTTTTGTAGAAAAACTGAGTTTTGAAGATCAAAAACTCAATTTTACCAAGAACAATGAAGAACAAACAAGAACACAAATACCCAAAATTGATCAAAAGGTCCAAAAACACCCAAAAGCGTCCAAATCTCAAAGATCCAAGCGAAGGTATTGAAAAGATTGATACCAAAACACCCAAAAACACAAGGTTTTGAGGCTCTGATACCAATTGTAAGTCCCAAATCCTCACTAGATCACAAGGTATCAATCACAAACACGTTTGGTGCGGAATCCCAAATGTGTTATCAATCCAAACAACAAGAACAAGGAGATTATCAACCTTCAATGCACACTATATTGAATATAGTCTAGTACATAAGGTTCTTGATGGCTAGAATGCAAGAACTTTCTCTCTCTACTTAGCACAAACTTCAAGGCAACCAATAATGACAATGACGGCTACACATATCCTTTATACCCTACACATGACACAAGAAAACCCTAAGCCTACATCAATAAGCCCACCGAAAACGGACTCAGCCCAACCGAAACCCAAGGGGATTTCAATCAGTCCACCACCAAAATCCAGGGGGATTTTGGTCCCCAACCGAAAACCCAATTCAGCCCTTTAAATCTTGATTTTGTCATTTGAAGTCCAAGCATAAACCATAAATTTTAGGTCCTAACATTTTTATATCTTGGCAGGTCAACCGATGTCTTATCAAGCAGTAATTCAAACATTTTAGCTTTTCAATAATTTTTTTAGGTTACCTTTGCATCCCATAGGTCAAAAATTCAAATTTTGAACATATAAGGTTTTTTATGGAAAATGTATAAGTTATTGCAAGTTACAATTTATGTATACCTTACTAAAAATGATATTTTGTTAAGTGAAGTAAGAAATACTTATGTTTTAACATTAGTTAACTGAATATTTTCGAGCTTTTGAATATGATAGCAGTTTTGAATTATGATTTATGCTAAATAACCTCTGGAATGAAAAAAAAATTACTCAAAAAATTTTGAACTAACATATTGAAGATAAGTTACTAAAAGTGGTTGCAATATATTATAAGAACATGATGAAGCTTTGTAATGCATGCTCGGCATAAGCAAGTGGGGTTATGGCATGATTTCAAGAAAGGATGACTGAATAAGAACTTGCTGACATGTATTTGATGAGTAAACCCCAAGAGCTACATGTAAGCCTTCCATGGACGAATCAGAGTGGTGAATGTGTAGCACCAGAAAAGGTTATGGTTACTACGTTGTAGAAGGAGTGGTATGTTATAAAATTGATCTAGGGAGATAAGTTATAGGGAGCAGTTTAACGTTGGCGCCATCCAGTAAGATTTGAGGAAGTTTCCTCATCCAAACTATCTAAATTGGTAGTGTGCATTAGATGCAACGTCCTTCACCTCCTCAGCTTTCTCTTGCTGTTTCTTCAACATACAATCCTTGATCCTCACCAGAATCTTTTTGTCGAAGCAAAAATTATAATCATATCCCGAATCAACAAGTAGCTTCTTCTCTTTCAAAGCTTCATTTTTCTTCTCATTTTCTTTGTAGTTCGAAGATAAATTTCTTGCAGATTGTTAGTATTTTACTTGAACGAAAATTTGAGTTTCCATAACTTGGCTTTTGATAAAACTTCTTTGATCAATTGTTGGTTATCAATTAATGATCTTCTTCAAACTCCTATTCTTCTTCAGCTTCGTCATTAGATGGTTCAGAAATCACAGCATTGTGGCCAAACTTCAAACTATGCTTCGATTAAAAATTGACTTCATGTTACACCAATACCAGGGAAGCATTATATGACTTCTCTTTCAATTCTTCCAACATATCCTTTTCGTGAGATTTTAAGACTCTAAACAGATTAAGTAAAAAAAATATGAATCCATGTTCTCCTATCCTCTAATCACCATCAAAACAAAATTCATTCTTTCTTCAAAGAATGCAAAAAAGTGTTATTGATTTCATGTTGAGTTTTATATATTTATGCTCTTTCAAATTTATTTAACAATAAAGAAATTTCTCAAATGTATGGTAAAGAATTTCATCGGGTTTTTGCTTGAATCATGAAACTCAGCAAGAATTGCAGTTATTTTATTATTCCTCTACTTACTAGTTCCTTCGTACATACCTCTCAGACTATTCCACATATCTTGAGCAGTTTTACAAAATTGAATATGAATGAAAATGTTTGTTGGAAGTCAATACCAAGATCAATTTCAATTTTGTTTATGTGTTTAAAAAGAATGTTAGCATCTTGATTTGAAATTATTAGACAAGCAATAAGACTAGTGAGACTTGTAGTTCTAGGATTATGTGGTCCAACTTCAATAGATCTCTAGACATCTTTGTCGAGTGCATATGGATAATCTTCCATTTTGATTACCCACTGATCGTAATATTCAAGAATTAGAACTAGAGCACGAGTGTTTGATTTGATGATATTAGTCATGTTGTATAATGCTTGAGATTTATAGTTGTTTTCCACTGAAAAACGAAATCGAATTTTCCAAAACTTCATAAATTTGTGAATTCAAAAGGCAGAACACGATTGAGAACGAAAACGGATTTGAAGATTGAAATGGGATGAAAATTCCTCAAAGCTTGAACAATCATGCTCTGATACCAATTGTCGATACACGAATCAATGACAAGAAATGTGGAATGTAAAGAAGATAAAGTTGAAATACAATTTGGCACATTTATTGATCGGATAGTGAATACAGTTCAACTGATACAATGTAATATATATATATATATATATATATATATGGCTAGGTTCAATGGAGAACCAAAATTAAACAATGAACAAATCCTACCGCCAGAATGCAAAATATCGACGGCCAAAGAGAATGATGTAAAATTCTTAATTGGACGTGCATGTAGCAGATCATAACAAAAACCCACTTTCGTTTTTTATGTTTTTTTAATTTTTAAGCTTATTCTTTTTTCGAAAAACAAAAACAATTATACCAAAATTCATAATTTTTCATCCTCTATAAATAGAGATCTAAAATAAAACAATGAACCAAGGATATTTTGCATAATTTTGGTATAATTGTTTTTTTTTCAAAAAAATGATAAGCTTAAAAATTAAAAAAACATAAAAAACGAAAGTGAGTTTTTTGCTATGATCCGCTACATGCAGGTCCAATTAAAAATTTTACATCATTCTCTCTGGCCGTCGATATTTTGCATTCTGGCTGTAATATTGGTTCATTGGTTCCTTGTTTAATTTTGATTCTCTATTGAACATACATACATACATACATACATACATACATACATACATACATACATACATACATACATACATACATACATACATACATACATATATATATATATATATATATATATATATATATATATATATATATATATATATATATATATATATATATATATATATATATATCGACAACCAACATAGATGAGAAAGAAGACGACCTGGAGAATGAAGAAAGAAACCTTTAAATAAACAACGAAAAAGACTAAAAACAAAAATAGAACTTGTATTTTGTTTCCGATTATTCTCCTTTTTGTAGTTGGATTACTACTCTTATTCTTTTTTGGTAGCTTCAATCAAATATATATTTAACAAAAGTTAAATAACCATTGCAAATTAGTTTTATTGTATTAATTAAAAAAAAGGATAAACCGGTTTTTTCAATTTCATTTTCAACCGTTTGCATTGCTTACATTTTTTTCTTTTTTGTCAAGAAGCCAGTCTCGATCCATTTCAGAATGCGAAAAACCGGCTTGCGCAATAATATCAAAAGAAAACCGTTCTGGTCTTGAACCAGAACCAGAATGGTTACAAAACCAATCTGATTTTGACCATTTAGTAAGACTGAAGGGAATGGGAGTGCAATGTCGCCGGCATTGCCTATGTGGCACTTCCATGCCGATCGGCAACCACTCCGTATTGGAGGCATCGTCAAAAGGCATCACACATCTATACCGGAATGCCGATGAAATGTTGGAGGCATCTTCTCTCTCTTCATTTATTCTCTCTATCTCTCTCTTCATTTATTTTAATATTAAATTCAGAAATAATAAAATGTTGGTGGTATCCATTCTCTATTGTAGGCATCAAAATGTATTTTCGTAGGCATCCTACATGACGCCTACATGGTAGCCGATGCCGATAGTTTCGTAGGCAACCACTACTTTTAGCCTAACAAATGTAAAATGTGTGACATTTTATCCATTTTTGTTGTTATCCCACATAAAAATGATCGACTGTTTCACATACACTTGACACACGCAATGTCATTTGTAAGGTCGTAAGAAAGCGACCATATGTCAACGCATGGAGTCAAAATAGTAGTGTGGCAGTCTTCATTGTAGGCTCCAGTTGATTGTACTCTTTGCCTTTATTTCATTTAATTCAACTACGAAACATATAATCAAGTTTCAACCATACATATTCAAATAACCAGATCAATTCAGTTTTATTAAATGCTTCCATTATATCTAATCTTATGCGTTTTTTATATCAACAATTTATTTTGGTAGATTTTATTTAAATTAAATATAACCGACTTAATTGTCAAAAGCTGATAAATTTCTTTACTAAAAACGTTAAGAACATAGAAATATATGAAGCAATGAGTAAATATAGATCATGTGGGAACACCAACAAAACCAAAATGCGTATTTTCAATGAACTTGGAAGAGATTAAATACATTGTTCTTTGTAATGGTGAACCAACCAAGAACTAAATATCACAAGTACATGTGCAAGAGATCTAAACTCACGTGTGCCCAAATTCTTCCTTTTATGTGTTTGTTTTCTTTCAAGAACTTCAAGTAATCATTTATCCCACCCCAAAATATATCAAAATCATGCTTAAAAGGATTTAAGACATGTTAAGGAATGAGCTTTTAGAACTTTTAACTTTTAACTCTTAGAACGTGTTCGGCATGTAGTTTTTTTTAAACTTTTAGAAGCTTTTAGCTTTTAACAAAAAGATCAAAAAAATAATAATTTCATTTGACAATAAAAGCCTTTAGGCTATAGGGTATGGGAGGGATGCCCCCTCCCCTGGTTCTCATTGTCTTGCGTCCTTGGGTTGTCGTCGTGGGAACGGGCTGGAACGGCAAATAGCCGTTGAAAGTGACCGTTGGAGTAATTACAAAAAAGTATATATATATATATATATATATATATATATATATATATATATATATATATATATATATATATATATATATATATATATCTTTTATTTAACACAAACATTTTATACACTTCCAAAAACATTACACATGATATTTAAAATATGGAGCACAATTTGAATCTTATGTCATCGGACTCATCAGGAGACGATATGTTTTTCAGGGCAACGATGCAAGCCGTGAGCATCATTGTGACTGAAGGGGAAAGCTCGGTCAAACGACGTAGAATACGCGCAAAAAATAGAGACCGTGAAGAAGGGCACAAGCATTTAATTCAAGATTACTTTGCTGAAAATTGTGTGTAACGACAAAGATTTCAAACATCGGTTCCGTTTTTGTAGAGATATGTTCCTATGGATTGCACACGACTTGGAAGATAAGTACGAATTCTTCCAATTGAGATACACAGTCAAGGCAAAAGGGGTTTCACGTCATACCAAAAATGTGCAGCTGCTCTTCGTATTATGGCTTTTGGCATGGCAGCCAATGCAGTTGACGATTATTTGAAGATGTCTGCTAGAACCGCACAACAAAGTATGTATAATTTTTGTGAATATATTATTGAGCTTTACGGTGATATCTATTTGCGGAAACCCACACTTAACAATGTTGAAGAATTAAATGCGGCACATGAAGAATTAAATGTGGCACATCACGTGGAACACGGTCTACCAGGTATGCTTGGAAGCATCGATTGTACGCATTGGGATTGGGAAAATTATCCAAACGTGTGGAAATGACAATACACTCGTGGTGATCACGGTAAAGCTTCACTAAAACTAGAAATCGTGGCCTCACAAGATTTATGGGTTTGGCATGCATACTTTGGAGTTCCAAGGTCGAACAATGATCTAAATGTTCTAGATTTGTCGCCATTATTTAACTATATTTTACAGGACAAGTCGTCTGACATTCCATTTGTAGTGAACAGCTCAGAGTATCCACGTGGGTATTACCTTACCGACGGTATATATCCTGATTATTCTACATTTCTAATGCGTTCCAACATCCGGCACGAAAGCGCAAGAATCGGCAGGGAAAGATGTCGAACGTAGAAATGGCATATTGTGAAAAAAAAAAAAAGGCACGAGCATGGTTTCTGAAGAACATACGCAAAGTAATGTACGGTTGTATCATATCACACAATATGATTATTAGAGAAAAAGATCGAGCTATTTAATGGGCGAAAGACTATTAGGGCCTTGAGGGGCCATGGCCTCCCTGTTTTTTTTCCTTCTAAATATTACTGTTAATATAGTTTCAAATACCAATTCATTAATATACTAAAAAATCAGCTTATAGAAAATTGTTTTCTATTGCTTATGCATTTCTTTTTGTGGGTCTACAACTTCCCGTTCCTTTCTTTAAGACAATCTTCTACAATTTTTTATAATTATCTTACCACTTTTTGTGTGTCTACAACCTCCCTTATATTTTGATTTTCAAATTGAATTTAATATTGTAAATAATTTTATTAGATTTTATGTTTATATGTTTTTAACATAAAATAGGCCAAATTGAGCTTCTAATATAAAGCATTTTTATTAATATCAAAACTTTTTTTTTTAGAAGCATATAAAATTTTCTATACACATTTCAGTGTAGTAAAATGACAACTAAATATCAACAAAATGTTTAATTTTTCTTAAAAATATTTTTTACGATGTATTAACAACGGTTAAGTATTTTACAATTTTTTGTGGCTTAGCGAGTTAATATCAGTTGACGAGTTCCACTTATACAAGTGATGTAAGAATATTTCATATTGTGACAATTGTAAATTTGGTCAACAAAAGTCAACAGTAGTCAAACCAAGCGTACGTTAATCCATACGTTGAAATGTAATTTTCCAAAACTTTTACGTGTATTATTAGATATTATAATACTACATACGTTGATTCAAATCAATTATCGGGTAAACACTAAAAATACGGATAATAAACTACTGTAGCGTAAAAATTCGATAATCATACAATTATTATTTTGAGAATAATAATATTCATAAAACGATGTATTCGTGAATACGAACCTGTGGATATATAGAATATCGAAAACAGAGTTTGTATGTGAAAGTTACAATAATTAAATCGCTGTGAACGAGTAAATGTACACAGGGTTTGGACCCAAAATACAAAACGTGGTGCCTTAAACATCAAATATGGGATAATATATTATGAAGTGTAATACTATCTAGATATTTAATTTCAAAGCCAAATATATTTTTCGGTAAAATGCTGAAAATCGCGTAACCGGAAGAATACTGCGCTTAAACGCGTATTTCATCGTTTAACGACATATTATTCAATCTAAATAAATGTTTAACAATGTTTTTATATATAATATTTATTTACGAGTTCATTTCTCCGAAAACTTATAAAAATACGGTAAAACGTTTTACGTATTTTATAAAAATTACTTATTTTTATAAAAGAATGACATTTTTATAAAAACAACTCATTTTCTCTCTAGCCATCGGTTAAAAAAGGCTATTCATAGTCTAGGTTAAAAAAGGCTATTCATAGTCTACGTATTTTATGAATGTTTAACAAAGTTACTATTCATAGTCTAGGTTAAAAAAGGCTAGAAATAAAGAATTACAATAAAATCAACTTAAATCCATTAAATTATGTTACCTTTCATTTGAACCAAGAAAACAACCAAACCCTCTCTTATTTTCTCTCTAGCCATCGGCTCACACAACACCATCCCACCACCTCTCAACCACCCGCCACCACCATAAACCACCGCCGGCCACCACCTTCCACCACAACCATCCACCATTTTCAAGTGTTTTTGAAATCTTTTTGATAAGTTAGCTTCATCTAGTGATTTTAAAACTATTGTACCACTTTCATCTCTTTTGCACACACTAACATTTACGGAAATCCATTGGGTAATAGCTTTGTCCAATGGTCCTCCGAGCTCCAAGGCTTGAATCCTTGTTTCTACCGTTAATCTCTCGAGACCATACTTGTTTCTAGTCAAAGCACGCTTCAAGGGTGAGTTCATACCCCTCATTTTCATCTTTATTCAAGTTTTTAAGGGAAGAATACAAGTTTACACACTAAAAACGACTATTTACACAAGTTTTTAACGAGTTTTTGTGTAAAAAGGTTTTTGACATGAAATATGGTTAGATCTAAGTATTATGAACACTATGATGTAATATGTTCAAATAAAAGTTACAAATCTATAAACATATTGTGTGTAAATATGCTAGATCTTTAAAAGAAAAGTCACAAAAACGAAAAGTAGTAAAAACTACGTTTTTGTGACCGGAAATACGACTTTTCTAGCAAAAATGGTAATAACCAAGTTATTACACCATTTTTGTGGGAAATATCTTAAAAGATGATTATAACCATCTAAATAAGTTATTTCACATATATTCGTAAATATATGCTTATTACGACGGAATACTAAAAATAAACTATTATAGGAATAGTTTATGGACACAAGGGTTATTAAGACATTTTGAACAAGACAAAATAATTATATAAAAAATATATAATTAATATACATTACTATATTATCATGGGAAAATGATAATGGTGAAAACAAAGGCTTTCTTAACAAATATACGTAAACGAGTTGATATACATATATTTTTGTGATACAGGTCTTCACAGTACTTATATAAGTACGCATACTAAAAGTCCTGTAACCAGAGTCTCGGTAAGAGAACGTGATATTTGTGTATAGATCTATAAAGGATTGACAACCCCGCACCTGAGCTGTTAGCTACAGCTAGACCAGCAGGTCTGAGGTGACAAATGTCTAACATTCCGACGCCTGAAGAACATCGCAGCAGGCTTACATGGTCACAGTATGGTTATAGGGCGTCTCGCATGAGAAAATCAACTATATAAATTGTTTACGTGGAAATATACATTTTTAGTAGCTTTTATACTATAAACTACGTTATACATTTTAGTCTTTGGGTTTTTTTTAAGACTTGGACACTTTTATAAGAAGATATTGGATTTTCTTGGTTTACAATGCTACTTTTTACAAAGAAATGGATTTTTCTCATACAAAATACTTATGAACTCACCAACTTAATTGTTGACACTTTTTCAACTACTTGTATTCTCAGGAAATTGATAAGTTAAACCACAAGCGTTGATGAAGGGACGTTACGGCGTCATTTTATGTATTTTTGAATCATATTATAATTGTAATCGAAACGTACAACATTGAACTTATGTAACCTTTACAATTGTTTTATGATGGATGTGTTTACTTTGAATCACTATTGTTCGACATTGTTATGATATTGTTCATGAAGTCATCCACCATCGAACGTTTCCGCCAATTCGATTTGGGGGTGTGACACATATTGCTTTACTTTGTTAAAATTTGTGATATGTCGTAACATTTAACCAAAATAAACTTATTTATATGGTTTCATTTTGATATGTTAGTTTCGGCCCCCTTAGTTTTGGTGCTTGTGTTCCATCTCTGGACTATTTGCACGTATCAATCTCATCATATAGTACACTCGCCACAAGAATTTGTACCTGGTAGCGAACCATAATTTACGAGATTACTAGAAATACGCAATGAGGAAAAGAATGTCAATCTTCGACACGATTTGACCAAGCACGTTTACGAATCAATACGACAGCAAAACCGATGACAATAATTAGGGGTTTTTTAATTGTTTTTTAATGTAATTTTTAATTTTTTTAATGTAATGTTTTATTTTAATTAATTTAAAGTTTTATTTATTTAATTTAATGTTTTATTTTAATTACAAAAAACATAAATTAAATGATGACGTGAAAATCAAAAGGAGCCTCAAGAACAGGAGCCTTAGTGGATGAGCCAATTAGATTGGCATAGTTCAGCATATTGGCATAAGTAGCTGTTGAATCCGTCATTTTGATTGATTTTCAACTGGATCTTTTCAGAAAAACTAGCAATAGAGATTGATAACAGTTGCGGAAACCCAGATCTAGGAATCAATCTAGATCTAGAACTGTAACAATGAAAACGAGACTCTATAAAACTGGTTTTCGAGCTGTCCTGCTCTGATACCACGTGTTGGGTGTGAAATTCAATCAAAGATTGGAAATAAACAAGTATTCCGAAGAATTGATTAAAGCTATGTAATCAACACAAGTAAATATAAAGATGAACAATCAAGAATACAATGGATGAATAACAAGTGCCGAATGCTTTGATTTAACGATTAGGGTTTTACAGTAGTGGTGAATCAATCGCACACTCGACACAGACATGTATCACTGATATTTATACATAATCAGTGATACAAATAGTACATAAAGATATTCAGAATATTCCTACAGTGTACTAGCCAATAGGTATGAGTTATTGTGCAACACGTTGTCTTCTGATCACGCATGCACTCAAAAAAATTGTTACAAGGAAAGCCTTCGGATCCTCTAGAATAAATCCTTCGGAGTCTTCAGGCTTCGGGGTCTTGGCTTCACAGTCTTCAAGGTCTTCGGATGGTTCAGCACTTCAGCACAAAATATACTCAACAGATTTTGACCAAACTACAGTGGTATTTATGTTATTATACCTAAAAATAAAAAACTTCATTTATGTATACATCTTAAAGCTTATATTTTCTTTACCAAAAACTACTTCAGATAGTTTTTAAGAGCCTTTATCTTTTTAAAGCTTTTAGTTTTTAAGAGCCTTTATCTTTTTTTAAGCTTTCATCTTCACTATTTGCAAAATTGCACATCTTTAAAAAGATTACAACTACCTTTTACCAACAATAAAAACTACAGCTTCCAACTCCTATCGTCACTCTAAACAAATAAAAACTACACCATAATGTCCTCAAATATAAAAATTATAAAAAATAAATAAATAAATAAGTTATCATATTGTTACATTTTCTCCCTCAATTTTCTAGACAACATTTTTCCACCATAAACATAATATAATCAAAATTTTGAAAATAAAAATAAAAAACAAAAACTTAGTTTCGTTGACCAACTCCAAAGTGAAACCTTCCTGTTCCTTGATCATTGAAAGCATACTCGAGTCTAAGAGGGCCTAACGGAGACGCTACACGCATACCAACTCCATAACCGTATCCACTTCCCGGTTTTAGCCTTGCACCCGCGGGATCACCTTTCATACAAAAATAAAAATAAAAATAAAAAATAAATTATGTTTGGTTGACATGTAGAAATGGAATGAAACATTTATTGTTGATTGATATGTTATAGTTTATATAATGTTTGATGGAACTAAGGTTTTCGGAACTTCAATTAAGTTATTAACTTTTAATTATCTAAAGATGTTTTTTTGGTTATGGTTGTATGTTGGAATTTCGTGGTGTTTGATTCTATGTTTTTGTAAATGATTTTTTTATGAAGTGGTAAAAAAAAAATTACTATTTGAATTACATGTATTGGTGTAAGTTTCAAACGACAAGAAATATGGTTAAAGATTATTTTTATAGTATTAACACTTTTTAATTGTACATAACAATGGTAAACTACTTCCAAGGCTTATTCTTAGTCAAACAATTAAAAAAAAAAACTATCTTTAAAAAACCTTCTCCAATGCATAAGTTTTTTTTGAAAGCTTTTATGATAATTAAACATCAGACTTCATATTGGTGTTGTTTTATTATGTAGTTAAAAAAATTTAAAAAAAAAAAAAAAAAAACAATACGGCTGTTTTATAATTTTTTTTGCATTTTTAATAAATTAGATTAGCTAGTAAAAAATAATGAAGTATTAAATATACAATATAATTAAAGGGAATAAAATAAAATTGTTATTAAGATTAGAAGGTAAAAAGTCATTCAATAGATATTGAGTGGTTGATGGAATAGTAATAAATCAAAAATAAACTTCCACCCAAGAAGCTATTAGTTATATATCTTTATTTGATTAAAAAAACTTATGGAATAAGATTTTTTTCTTTATTGATTAATTTAAATTCGTTTTTCATTCTCCAATTATAAATAATAAACATCTTTGAACAACTCATTCCCAAGGTTGAAATGTTGAATCGAATAAGATTCAATTCCCTTGCTCATTCATTCCATTCCTTTGTGATTCCATTCCATCATACCAAACAGACCTTTCAGGTTTATGGTTTAGGGTTTAGGGTTTTACCAGGGACGGTTGGGCCGGATGCAAGATCAGTTCCATAGTCGGCAAACATAGCTCCTTCTACGGGCCCCACCTACCAAATATAAACAAATATAATAAAAAAATATCACACTAAAATATGTAACAAAATCACAAATAAATAAATTTACCAAAGGGAAAGAAATTTCTCCACAACCAACAGCATAAGATCTTCCGGAACCAATTGCTCCTTCTTCATAGCCTCTAACACTATTTGTTCCACCAATCGGGAATGCTTCATGTGGAGGGAAGTTACCAACCACGTGTCCACCTGATAAACTGCATCCATGGTGGATTAAATTAAATATTAAATAAGTTACAACAACAAAAGGAAATTTAACTTTTTCTTTTGTTTAGTCATCATTCCTAAAAAACATATATAAACCAAAGGGACCCAAAATGTAATTTAGTCTTCTTGTAAAAATTATCAAAATCCGTACCTAAAGTGCAAACATTGGAAATTATAGGGACCCAAAATGTAATTTAGTCTTCTTGTAAAAATTATCAAAATCCGGACCTAAAGTGCAAACATTGGAAATTATATGGACCCAAAATGTAATTTTGTCTTCTTGTAAAAATTATCAAAATCCAGACCTAAAGTGCAAACATTGAAAATTATAGGGACCCAAAATGTAATTTAGTCTTCTTGTAAAAAATATCAAAATCTGGACCTAAAGTGCAAAACATTGCAAACTATAGGAACCAAAATTGTAAGCCACTCATTTCTGGAAAATTAAAAACTACACGGACAAAAAGTGTAATTTCAGAAAATTAAAACTACAGGGACCAGAAATGTTATTCATGCAAATTAAAAACTTCAGTGAGCAAAAAAACTGTAGTTCCGAAAAATTAAAACTACAGGGATCAAAAGTGTCTTTTACTTATTTCCTTCTTGCAAATTACAAAGTACATGGACCAGAAATGTAAATTATGCAAATTAAAAACTCTACGGACCAAAAATGTAATTCCGGAAAATCAAAACTACAGGGAGGACCAAAAGTGTCAGTTGATCATTTCCCGCAATTTAAAAGGTATATAGAATATATAACAAATAACGTACATCATCCATATTGGTAATAAATAAAGTAACATTACTATTATTTGTAATGTGAGTAAAGTAGGTTGCTATTTCATGTAATTACCTCAAATTAAGGCAAGCAGGGCCAATTACAAGGCCTTTTCTTGCACGACAAGTAACTCGATTGAAAACTAGCCATTCTGACCATACAGGAAGTCCCTGCTCCATATTTACTACTAACTGCAAATATAATATAAAAAAACATGAGATTTCTTTTTAATTATAGTGAAATTTTTTAAGGGAAAAAAGTTGTATTATTTCTTACCATTGAAGAACTAGGGTCACTAGAACCAGTATAAACACTTTCAAGCTTAGCAAGTACCATATCGTCATGTATATTGCCACTAAATATTAAAAAAATAAAAGTTTTAAGTATTGTATGAAAGTACATTGCCTAAATTGGAAATATCCAAAGAGTACCTTGCTGTTAGTGGACTGCTATGGAAGTCACGTATTATTGGATTCCCTTTTTCATCACGAGCACCAGCACGCTGTTAATAACCAATAATTAGTTGTGGATTTTAAAAATATTTATAAGTCGATATAAATAAATGAAAGTGATGTTTGGTGTTAAGAGGATCAGGGATGGAATGGAATGGTTAATTCCATTCCTTCATTGCATTCCATCCAACCAAACAATGGTGAAAAGGTTGCAATTTTTTACTTTCAACATGATTTTTTTTAATTATAGTAATAATTAAAATACCTGAAAAATAAGCCCGGCTGTACCACTCCATTTTGGTCTAAAAGGGCGGGAATATTCAATGCCAGCTGTAATTTTTCCAATTGTTAGATTACTATTATTGGGTTGATTGCCATGAACAAGAGTCCCAGGGGTTCTTGAATTCTGAAACACAAAAATGAAAAACCCCAAAATAAAAATCTAATCTTTTTTTAAATATTTTATCAAACGTAACAAAATATAATTCGAATTTAAATAAGAACCTGAATCATTATTGTTCTTGATGTCCGTTTATCATCTCCTTCAATCCATGGATCCGTGTAATTGATCCTAAATATCGAGTCAATTTGTCCCCTTTCTAATGAAAGATTTATCTTTTGATTCCTCCCAAAAAGATTTCGATGATAAAGTGCACAACTTTAATAAACAAAAAAAATTCAAAGTTAAATTTTAATAATCAAGAAAGTGTAAAACAACAATACAAATATGATATAATCTTTAGATTATTTTACCTTCCTATAAGTCCTGCTAGAGGGCCACTTGTGATCCTACAAATGGAAAAACTAATAAGTAAACCTACTAAAATTCTAAAAACAACAAAAATAAAATCAAAAATAAAAATTGATTTAAAAAAAAATCACATACCCACTTGAAATTCCACCACCAGCTGAAATACCACCACTTACACGTTCAACCGCATTAATTGTAAGATCCACCTTCCCGGAATCTGTAAAAAATGCAAAATTATTTATTTTTAAGTAAGATTTTGATATAAAGAAAATGACCCATTTTTTATTTTTGATCAATTTCCATCATTATTATTAATATTTACCTCCAGCAGGCTGTGGAACAATACTAACATCTTCCATAATTCCCATAGCTAACAATGTGTCTACATCTCTTTTTGCTTGAAGCATACTATAAACCTGATTATAGCATTCAACTTTCATTTTATGCAAATTTTAACAAAATAAAAAAACTTAATTGTTAATTAATTAATTACTGCATGTTGTTTAATACCTGTCCCTTTTTTGTATTAAGTTGCCTAAGGATTGTCTCTGGTCTTGTCTTACCCGTAGTTGGCTCACCACTGATAAAAAAAAAAACAACATATAACATTAATTTTAACATATCTTTAAAAATAAATTATTATATAATTAAAAATAAATAAAAAAACTTTCTTACGTTCTACGGAGAAAACGTACGGATATATTGTTAACCTCTGCTTCTGATACTTGTAACCTAAGAATTCCTCCAGAAAGTATCTCAATTCCTGAAACCTGATGATTTTATTAAAACTGTTAAATACCATTAATGAATAAATAATATGCTTTTTTGATAAAGAAGGGAAAATGGGAACAGATGCTAACCAAACCAAAAAGGCCACGTTCCATATACCACCCATTAATGGAGCTTATAACTTCATCTAATCGTCTGATGTTTACAATTTTTCCTGGATAACTTAACAAAAAATGAGTTAAACAATAGGAACTTAAAAGAATGGAGAATTGATGGATTGAAAAGATGCATATACCATATCCATCACGAAAAGCATCTTCTACAAATTTTGTTGGTAAAACATTAGCTCCTTCACAGACTAGCCCTTGAAAATCTTGGTTTGGTTCTACCTTATGCCAAAAGATACTAGTGTAAATAACTTCATGCTATTGATGATTTGATACGTACTAACTGGATAGAATTGGAATCGAGATTGTGAGTTTTTATGCATATTTAATACCTGAAAGACCAATCGAATGCCATCGCGAGTATCTACTGCTACAGGCATGCAAGAAGAGAAATACCCGCTTCCGATGATCCTATGAACATCTTCCTGAACTTCGTGTACAGTTAAAGCTGAATTAGGTCGACATGTTTTCAATGCTGCCATGGCCTCTTCCTCCAAATCCTTCCTTTCAAGCTCCTCGCCATCTTTATTTCTCACTAAAACCTCACTAATTAACACACGCTCGTCGTCATGCCGACTCGCTGAATGGCTCTTACTCGACTGAGTTACTTCACCGCCTTCCTCATCAACCCGTGCCAACGCCAATGAAGCGGAGCAGAGTAGCGGTGGGTTTATGGAGTGAAAAGGGTTTGACCATTTTGGGGGGTTTTGAATACTGGGTTGGAATTTTTTGATAGAAGATATGAATTGAGTGAGCGAGTGTTTGGAATTGTTAAGAATTGAGGAAATAGACAGATTGAGGTCGGCGAAGAGAGGAAGTGGGCGGCGGTGAAGGTGATGGTGCTGACGCCGGTGGTGGTGAATGGGGACAAAAGGAGGGATTTTGATGGAGGACGACCTGAATTGAAGGGATTTGTTTTCCGGCATTGTTTGAATCGATGGTGTTAGGATGCTCGCTAACCTCCGGAAAACCCCTGATAGAAATCAGGTGGGTGCTGGCATTTTCTAGGGTTTTGGTTAAGTATTGAAATTTTGGGGACGAAGTTCTTTTTTTTGGAGAGTTTTGCCGTTTGAATGTGGACTCGGAATCCGTAGGTTTAGTGGGTCGCGAATCTCGGTTTGCGCCGGTAAAGCCAAGGAATCTTATTTAGATTTGGAATTAAGATGATTGAAATTAGTTGTATGTTTGATTGGTAATTGCCTAATTGGAAAGGGATTGAAGTTTTTTTGGATATCAATTGAATTTGTTTCGTAAGTATTTGTAATGTCACAATTTAAAATTTAAATTTGTGATGATTTAGCTAACGAAAGAGGTTATCTAAAGTGTATCAGGTAATGTACGTGTTGGCGGCATTGATTGGCATCGGTGTTGGCTTACCGGTGGGACTGTTGAGTTAGCCGATAGTAGGGATGAGATCGGGTCTGGGACCAAACCGACCCGAATAATGTTTGGGAAGGGGAACCGATAACCGGACCTTATGCAACCTACTCGGTTTTGGGTTTTCACTCGGTCCTGGTTCTGGTTTCCCGGTTCCGGACCGGGTAAAACAGAAAATGTTTGGGCCGGTAGATGTTGGGCCAGGAACCGAATAATGCTTGACATTTTGGGCTAGAAACTTGAATGTTAAATCATTTTGGGCTACAAACTTGAATGTTAAATTATTTTGGGCTAGAATTGCATCCTTGTAACTTTTGGGCTAGAAACAAGAACCGAATAATGCTCGACTCATAACTCATTGTAACCTTTTTTTTTTTCCGAAACTTATACATATATACTCATTTTTGCAATGCTAATAAGAGATGTATACAAAATAATAATGAGATGTATCGTGAAGAAACAATCACACTTTTAAACACATTTTTTATAAGATGTCATTAAAAAATAAAATATAAACCAATAAACTAAAATAATCCAAATTTGTTAGTGTGGACAAAAATAAAACAATTTTTTGCAAACACATTTTTAAATTTCAACTGGCGTTTTTTCTTTATCTTTCCGACCGCGTCCTTGAATTGCATCTTCAAATTCTATAAAAATAATATGAAAATAATAATAAATATTTCATAATTCAAGTTAAACATTTATAAAACTTATAGCAAAATAAAAGAAACAAATGTACCCAAAGCAACGACATAATCTCTTAGTATGTCTTTGGATGGTCTATTATCGGTTTCCTTGATTTTCTTACCCAATCTTGGGTACAAATCAACTGCTTCTACTATAGGGGTGCCATATTTATTTCGATACTCATCTAATATCCGTCTACAAGTACTAAATGCCGACTCGGATGTCAAAGTCGACACTTGTATAGACAAAATATCTAAACAAAATTGGTTAATAATTTGTCAAATATGTATTAAAAAATCGCTAAATAAACATTAGGTAATAATTTTTACCTTTCGCCATACAAGCAATAATAGGAAACGAACCGTATTTTTCTTCCAACACTTCAGAATATCGAACTCTTTATTATAAACTTCTTTTTGTTCATTTAAGTACCTTATAAATTCGGTGTCAATTGAAACCGATGTCGCACCTTTCATACTAAGAAAATCACCCAAGAAGTCATTTTCATCACTATCATCACAAGCCCCTCATTTGTCACAACTTTCTTCTTGAGACGATCCAAGATATTCGAATTTATTTTTGTAGATTGAAAATAAACTCTCCATCTTGTTTTCAACATCGCGCGCCATGACTATCACCTTCGATTGTATTTCCGAGTTTGTCACCATTTTTGTAAACGAATATGACACTAATGAGGACTTAAATTGAGGATCTAGCAACACCCCAAAATACATAAAATTATTCATTTTGTGAAAAGAACCTCAATATTTGTCATACTTTTCCGCATATCCCCACAAAATTCAGTCTTGTTTCCCACTCTCTTTGATGTGTATCTACATCTAACACCTGTCGTACATAGATCAACGGGTTTCATGGATGATGATATAAGATCGGTTTTTGATTTAATTTTTTCAAGAAATTCGACAAATAGTTTCACCACTTCAAAATCGGTACGCTCTGGTACTTTTCCACTTAGATCCCGTATACACATAGGCTTTACAAAATAAAATAAAAATACAACATAATGATACATAAAAATTGTTTTCTAAAGCTGTGTTTTTTTAATGTCAAAAAACAGTTTTTTTTTATTTTTGAAAGTTGCATTTTTTTTAAACGTCAAATAATTGTTTTTTCAAAATCGAGCTAGCGTTTAGGAAAAAGACCAAATCTAAAAATGTTCATAAATTAGCAAGTTAATTGATGTTTTAAACTAGTTTTGACTTCTTGAATGTTATTTTGTTGTAATCTATCTCATCCATTATCTAATTTGAGTATTTGATGAGCTTTTGAAGCTTTGAAGCTTCATCAATGGTGAAATTTGATTTTTAGCAACTTCTAATGAGATTAATAATGTTTCTAAACTTATTTTAGTGAACTAAGACTATATTTGTTCAAATGATTCCATCATTGATTTATTTCTTCATAATTTAGACCATTTTATAGATTTCCTGTTTGAACCTAGCTTCAATGGAGTCTTCTAGGTATAACAATGACCTTAGTGTGCTTTTGATCCATTAAAACTCTATATTTTCTACAAATATGGAGTAATGAATACAAATGTTGATCTATGAGTTGATCATTTGTTGTGATCCCATGATGTTCATTGAAGATTATATTTTGAATTGGTGATTCTAATGGTAAACTACCATTAGAATGGAAAATAATAAGTTTGAAATAAAGTTAAATATCAAAACCTGTCAAGTGCAATGGAATAATAATTTCATAAATGAGAATATATATGGAAAATCAAATGATTTTTTATAACTTACATGTGTAGGTTGCTTGAGACATGTTAGGGTAGGACTACATGCTTAGACTAGTATAGCCTTGATTGTTGATTGTTTGGTCATATGATTCGTTCTTACCATATGATTTGTTATTACGACTGGTGGTGTGAGGGCGAATTGGTGACAGTCTAAGAGTCTAAAGGTATTGATAAAACGGATGAGGTGTGTGGTATGTGGACGGATCAGAGACATCCGAGAGTCCAGAGGTATTGTTATTGTTTGGTCGTATGATTCGTTCTTATAAGAACGACCAGGGGTGTGAGGGCGGATCGAATAAAATCTGAGAGTCCAAGGGTATTGATAAAACAGAGCTGGTGTGTGGTATTGACAGATCGGGGTCAGTCTGAGAGTCATTATGCGGTATGCTTGTCTATGTGATGGAACGTATGATATTTTGGGGAACTCGCTAAGCTTTGTGCTTAATCTCTTAAGTTAAATGTTTTTCAGGTTCTTTGGAAGTCAAGTGGAGGGCGCGACTTGACTGTACATGCTTCTGATTGACTATGCTTTCGAGACTTCCACCTATATTTGTTTTTATTACTCTGATTTTATATTGTGAATTTTGGAATACTTTTACTTGGTGTTGAACAAATCGATTTTATTATATTTAAGATAGTTTTGAAGTTTTAACTTTACTATAAAAATGAAAATTTTGGTTGTGCAAATTGGGACGTTACAGTTAAGGTGTTCAATTGGAATATAAAAGGATTGGAATCATAGCTTGGACTAAGGTGAGTAATATACACGTGTAGATGTCCCTAAACCTTTTTTTAGAAAATATGTAATCAAATTACATTCTAATCATATATGAACTATATCTACTAATTGATCTATGTGTTATATATACAATATTATGTTTTGAAAATGTCTTTATGAGGATTTTTGACTAGTTTATAACTTGTTTTTCATTCATCCTCCATATGCATTCATATATGAAGGGTTTTGAGTTGCGTGATGCCCAGAAACTATTAGGGAAACAATATCCCTTTTGTGATATGGTAATGTTTAATCGTCACATGTCTACCCTAAAATTTTTCGAAGATAAGCGATATTAGCCCCGAAAATGGTTGTAAGCCATTACTTACCCAACTTTAGCCAGAACATTTGAACCTAGTGAAAGAGACTTGTTAGAGAGTAAAAAACTTAGGGATGAGTTAGATGCATATGCATTGCATTAATACTTTTGGTGTGTTTATAAAAGATTAATTTAGTTGTTTCTTAACCGCAACTACTTACAAGTAAAATGACATTTTGGAAATATAAATGTGTAAATGATTTTGTAAAGGTATTGCGAAATTTTACTTAAAATTGGGTTGTTTTTTATCCAATTTCACTAAAAAGTCAAGTTTATTGATTACTCATTAGACTTCCCGAGTCTAACTTTGTTATTTTGATATGTACTTGTGTAACGCCCCAATTTCAAAAAATTTAAAATTCATTTATTACCAAGGTTCCAATAAAATATTTATTCCAAAAAGTAAAACTGTTCAACATACTACTTAAACCAACAGCGGAAACTTTTGAAAATACTAATATAGTTCATTAATATAAATCTCTTGTATGCGATGCGCTGCCATCAAGCCTTGCCCTTCCCTTTGTCATTTGAAATACCTTAATTGTTATAAAATCAACGGGTAAGCTTAAAGCTTAGTGAGTCCACAAATTACCATACATGCCCACACATTAAACAACCCGTCCTCGAGAACGACCCGACCCTACTCGCCATACAACAGCTACGGGCGTCCATCATACAACAGCTATGGACACGGAAGGTTCTACTCATCATACAACAGCTATGGGTTCCCGGTTATGGCCCAGCCCATCATACAACAGCTATGGGATAAGACAATAGTCCAATTCGCCATACAACAGCTACGAGGGGACACACATCAGTATTGAGCCCAACAACAAATAACCACAGATATAGAGCAAATCATATAACTGTAAATAACATATAAGATGCCTAACATGCAACATCATATAGTAAGGTGAGGATACTCACCTGATTCGAAACCGCAAAAATATACTTTAATATCTCCACTAGCTCGTCCACACACCTATATCCCACATATACAACATGTCAAGCACTGACTAAACTTATATAGACTTGCCTAAAGGTTAGACCCTACGTTAGGTAACCAACACTGGTCAAAACTAAGCTTTTGGGTCAAACAGCCGCTCGCTGCGGCGTGGCTTCTCACCCTCCGCGTCGCGACTATCTCCGTATAGTTATGGGGCTTAGCCGAACCCGCGTCGCTGACATAGCCTGTCCGCGTCGCGGACTCGTATTAATCCAAAGTCTTCTAAGCCCTAAATCAGTTCAGTCATCGGCTAGGGTTTCACTCCATACCATTCCTGGGATCAGAAACTACCCTAAGATCACTTCCTTCTGGACATGCAAGTCCATGCATGTCCTTGGTCCAAACCCTAAGTGTTACAAGTCATTTAAGACTACTAATCAAGGGATAACACCATACAGACGGGATAAAATGAAATATCAGAAGGTAGATCCTCTTACCTTGTTTCTAGGAAACAGAGGAATGCACCCGATCGGCTACAAGCCTTTCCCTACGTTGTATCTCTTCCTTCAAAACTTCAAAGCCTTAGAACCGAAGAGCCTCTGCTGAAACCAGTCGACTCCACTCCAGAGAACTTCCAAAACACGAACCCTATGGCTGGGGTCCTTTATATAGGCGTGTACATCCGAATTAGGGTTTTCACATTAGAGGCGCACCGCGCCGCGGGTTCTTTCGAACCGCGCCGCGCGTACAAATCCTACGCGATTCTAGATTCTTCCTAAAGCCGCACCGCGGATTCCTCCGGGCCGCGACTCGGTGGAACGGGTCTTACAACTTGCAGTGAAAGACTTTTGAAAGATCTAGGAGTTACCATTAGAGGATTTAGCATTGGACAATTAAAAGACTTATATTTAAGATTTATGATGTATTTGGTTTATTTGAACCTATGTTATTGATGCATTATAACACCCTCGTTGGACTTGACAAATCTAAGGACTTTATGAGTTTACCATTTGGGACCAAGCTTTCAGCCAATGTGTTTTCTTAAAGACAATGTTTTTTTGTAAAAATTTAGTTAATGGTTTGGAACTGATTAAAATTATCATTTTGGGACATAAATCCACTTTATGTTTGGCTTTAGGGCCTTATTTTTGCAACTTTTTTTCAACTTTGAATTCATTTCAAAACTATGCCACATCCTTTTAAAAGTAGCCAAATGGAGGGGTGTTACAACATTCTAATGGTCCTTTGATGGTAATGTAGTAGGTAGCCAGGTTAAAAGTCGAAAGAAGAAACTTACTTTCAAAATTGATTTTAAGAAAGCAAATGACACGATACGTTTTTTGTATCAAATGTTGGATTTTATGGGTTTTAGCTCGAAGCGGATAAAATGGATTAATTCTTGCCTAAGTTTAGTTAAAACTCCATTTTTAATAACCGGAGCCCTTAAAATGAATTCAATATTGAGAGGGGGCTGAGACAACTGTGGTCTTACCCATTATTGTGATGGAAGGGTTACATGTTGCTATTGGAGATGCTATTGTGGTTGGGATGTTTCGGTTGTTTCATATTGCGACACAAGTTTTTTCCATTCTTACTTCTTTTATGTGGATGATGCTCTAATATTAGGGCCTTGGTCGAAGGAAAACATAGATAATTTAGTGGGTTTTTTACATTGCCTTTATCTAGCATCTATATTGAAGATTAATACTCTAAAATCCAAATAGTTTGTAATAGAGGTGAGACAGGAAGATGTTTTTAAGTTTGCAGAATCCATGGCGTGTGGGTCCGGTATTTTACCTTCTCGTATTTAGGTATTTCAGTTGGCACAAACGTAATGAGGATGGAAAGCTGGTTTTTCTAATTGGAAAGTTCATTTTATGTCGATTAGAGTTAGGGCTATGTTGTTGAAATAAGTTATCTTGCAATTGGTATTTAATTTATGTCTATTTTCATAATGTTGGACAAAGTAAATAAAATTCAAGAGTCGATGTGTTCTAATTTCTTTTGGGGAGGTGATAGTAACACACACAAAAAAAGTTGGGTGAAATGGGATTTTGTGATTGTGCCTAAGGATAGAGGAGGTTGTGGTATAGAGAACCTTACGGATTTCCATAAAGTTTTGTTAAAAAAGTGGAGATGGAGATTCGTGAATAATGGGGATGATTTGTGGGTGAAAATTGTAAAAGCAATTCATGGAAACACCGGGGGGGTCTTGGTTTGTTTGTGGAAGATATTAAATTGAAAGGCATTTGGTATAAAACTATGAGCTCTATAAATCTGTTGGATTAGGTGTCTAAGCCATGACTAATAATTTGTATTTACCTCATTGATAGTAGCAAAGTCCATTTGGGTTGCCCTCATAGCTAGAGGTTGAACAGAAAAACCGGGAGAGAGAAAGGTTGATTTATTATGTGATTAATAAATCAATAGAATAAAATAAATAGTTTATTAATATATTATGGTGATAATATATTAATTAGAAACTATATTAATTAATTAGAAATTAATCTGGAATTAATTGGAATTAATTTGGTGATTAATTGAATTAATTAAAGGTGCAGGGGCTGATTTGTAATGGTTCAATAGTTGAGCAATAGATAATTATAGTATATATATGGAGAACGAAAATTAGGATATTTATATCCATAATTTTCGAATTATATATATAGATAAATAAGGGTTTGAATTTAAAGATAAAAGGTTTATCCGGTTTGAATTCGAATAAGGCTTATCTGTTAAACCCTTGAGGCTATAAATAGGGAGCCCCATTACCCCATAAGGACCATGAAATTTTAAGGGTTTTTCTCCCTCTCTCTGGTTTTTTCGAGTTCCGTAGCTTCTGGGTGTGACTCCATTTGAGGCAGGGCATTTGTGTTGCTTAGCTTGCAAGAAACAACTAAAAGGTTAGTTTTTCTTTATTATTTCTCTTAGTAATTTTTTGTTTGGCCTTTAGGAATTATTATATGTTCAAAGTTAGACAACATAGATCCAATCTAGGTTGCATGTGAACTTAGGCTTTAGTTCATAGATTTGCAGAAAACCTTTCAGTGGTATCAGAGCTTTTTGGTTGTTTTCTTGTTGAACTGCTGTAATTGTTTTCCTAAAAATTAGGGTTTATAGCTTCTAAACCCTAATGGGGCTGAAATCAATTTAGGGTTAGGGTTTTGAAAACCCTAGCCCCTCCACTCCTTGTTTGGCGATTTTAACAATAGGTTTTAGAAGGCTTTCTATTTTTGGTAACTTTAATTATTTAAATGGATAACCTTAAACCTATTATTTGTTATTTTCGATAATTAGGGGGTTTAAGATAGGTTTAAATTAATTTGATTAATTTGTGATACTTATCTTAATTTAATTAATTTAATTAATTGTTTAGATAAAAGATAATTAAGGATTTAATTTAATTTAAATTTAATAGCCTTAAATTTCGAAAAAATTAAAAGATAAATCCCAAAACATTTTAAAAGGTTTAAAATATCAAAATTTAATTAATTTAATTAATTGGTTAATTAAAGGATAATTAAATCGATTTTTAAAAGGTTTAATTTAATTTTAAATTTAATAGTTTAAATTCCAATAAATTAAAAGATAAACCAAAACATTTTAAAGGGTTTAAAATTCATCTTATATATATTATAATTAAATGTTAATATTATATGTATAAGATTTAAATGGTTAGTCAAATCAATAGTAGGCCTCATTCACGAAGCTGATCTATAAAGTGGGTATAAGGAGACTGCCTATAAAATGGCAGTCTAATGGGTGTCCACTCTCACCCACCGCTCGCCTGATCAGTGGAGGGTTGTTAGCCGAACGGGTTTGATAAGACCAACTTAATCTCATTAAAAGTATAATGATATTATTCAAAGTACTGGAACAGCTTAATAAAAACCAAAATCTAGTTACTTTAGGAAAAATGTGAATTGGTGCTAATCTATGAAATTTCACATTGCACTTTATGAAACATTGGTGGAGCGTGTGTGGTTTACCGGTACACCAATAGGGGTTCATAAAGAGTTGCAATGGGTTTCCCGGGTGTTATCATTGTTGATGGAGCGTGTGTGGTTTACCGGCACATCAATTAGAGATGATGATTAACCCGAGAGTACCAAGCTAATTTACATGGTTATTCACATCCAGTTTGTGATCCTCGGCATCCCAGTCACAAACAGTGGAGCACATCCGAGATTAAACATGCCATTGAAAAGTTCAATGAATCTCAACAGATCTAGGAATTTCATTAGATGAAATTGATAAGTGTTTATCTACCTTAATGACCAATATGTTGTGATTACGACATCCCTCTTCACACCATAGTTGGGGTATTTTGGATCCTAGCCTTGTTAAATAATAAATTGGGTAATTATTTAAAAGTATTAATTAAACTAATAAATTCAAATTTTATATATATCTGAAGAAAGTGTCATTCTCCTCCTTCACCCATTTCTGAGAGCTTCAGAAAGCACCTGTTAAATATGGTAAGGCGGACTGGCATTGACTGTGTGATATGGTTTATCAATTAGAGAATAGTTCTTAGTTTTGTTGGCGAACCATATCCGACTGAGTGTCCGCTCCCAAACATTGCATCACAAAGCAGCTTGTGATGAGCATGACTCCTTGACTATTAATTCCAAGGAAGTTCGTTTCCTTATGCTATTGATCATTGACCCCGAGTTCCACAGGGATTTAGAATTCCTGGGGTCAGATAAGTTAGCACAGCTGGTTAAGGAAAGGTTCCGAGAACTGGTTGAATGAAGGGAACGAACTAGGATCTTCAAAGAGCTTGAAGTTGCAAGCTAGAAGGATGTAACACCAGTTTGCGTGTTCCTGAGATTGAGGGATACATAGGCGAACAGTATAAAACTGGTTTCCCTTTGTGATCGGGAGTTAAGCATCAGCTCGACTCGTTGATCTGTTCATCCAGATGAACAGAAAGGGTAACTGGATAACACAATCGTGGAAATGCATTCAATGTCGACTCTGTATGAGTCGTTCATGGAGAAGCATAGTTCCATTGATTCAGCTGCTTCAGGATTGAGTCCAGTATTAAGGTGCATCAATAAATGATCCAGATCGTCTGGACCGATTGTTCAATGTTTCAAACTGGGAATCCATAAGGTGGGACACAGTCACCAAAAGATTGGAAAAATGCTCCAAAGCCAAACCATTTGGCAAACTCAGTAATATCTTAAAACTCAGAATACTTGATCCTCATTTCCTTGATACAGGATATGTTTCTCACATTTGCTCTGTATGCACGGACTCTGTAGGATGCAGGATGTGGTCGCACAGGAGCATATTCGGATTGGATGTGGAGGTCGTGCATTTTTGGAGTTAGGCTAGATATTTGTTCTTGTTATTAGTTTATAGATACATATGACATGGATTCGCATAGTACATTGTTCTGAGGATAATTCTGGTTTAATAAAATATTTTCTTTTAAAACATGATTGTTTTAATTGTCCTTGAAATGTTATGTGAATGTGTTGATGACGTAAATGGTAATAACTTGAATGTTGATACATCTAATGGGATTGGATTTATGAATTGTGTTCCTTATGATTGTTAAAGTGAAATTTTATGAGAATCACTTCAACCAAAGGTCCATTTGGACAGGACTTTGGAATCATTTGACTTAGAGTCACATGATGAATTGAGTTCTCAATAAAACCAGTTGTTGCAAGAAATGCATCACCCAAAGATCCAATGGATAGGATTTTGGAATCAATTGACTTGGAGTCATGTGATGATTGCATGTCTTGAACAATATTAACAAAGTCATAAATTTACATATAGATGTAAAAGACCTTAAGATTTTAAGCAACAGACACATAAGTTACTGTGTATTGCTCAAATCTTTAAACAGAACACGATTAGTTATACTTCATGATAATTGCCAAATAGTTTGACAAATAGGGCTTCGCTTATCGAAATAAGCGATTGATTGGAACCTTGAAGTGTTCAAGGATTTCAAAGGAAGTATAAGATCAACAGAACCTGAGTGACAACATAGACTGAGAAAATGTTTCACAGTTTATCCTCTTCCAAGAACATTAATGGTTATAATGTGTCTTAGGGAAGACGATGGAGCATTAATCAAAATAGTTTTGATCCTTGATGTATAAGATACATTTCCGATTAGTATTTTCAATGAATTAAATATTCAACCTGTCAGACCACAGAAACCATATTCCGACCATATCTTAGACTAAGTAGGTTATGCCGACACTGTCTGAAATGTAAAGCTGGGATCGGCCCGCTAGTACATAGAAAGTCCAGGGTCATGTAGCATTCGTCTGAATCTCATGACAAGCCTGAAACTGATCAGCGATGTCGTTTCATTGGCCATCCCGGTTATCCATTGAAAGAAGAGTCCTTTTAGAAAGAGCTCATGTTCTAAGGAAACAGTGGGAGTAAGAATAATCCTGAAGGAGTTCAAGGATTAGCCAAGTGAAAGAACCTTTAGTCACCACTAGGCCTTGACCAGGAATCAGATTCCTATTAAACCTGGCATACCCTCTCTTCGCTTGACCTGTAGTTTTGGTCACCGTCATAAGGAGATATGATATGGGTGACATACCGATTAGTGGTAAAACACTAAAGATGGTACAAATAAGTAATCCGACTACTAGGAAGCATTGGTGAGCCCGGTTGCTGCCAAATAAGAGAACCTTAGCGCGAGACACAGTCTATGTGACAGTTTGATTGATTTTACAACTGTTCTAGGAACCAGTGGGAGTAATTGAATCATCAAAAGAAGGGAACATAGAAATGTACTTACAGAACATCTGGTTGAATGAGTCATCACTTGGGGTCAAGCAATTGATTTCGAGAGAGGCACTCTCAATAGAAGATCAAATCCGAGAGGATTCTGCATGACATAGTGTGAGTCGTTAGTGGAGCGTGTGTGGTTTACCGACACATTAATAGGGACTCACATAGAGCATGCCATTACAAAAGGTACATGGCCCCGAGATTCGTCCCATGGGCATCTCGCAAGAAAGGATATTCGGATTCTCAAAATAAACCAAAAGGTTTGGATTTTGTGAATAGCCTGAAAGATTTTCTTTAGTATGTCGGAAAGGTTTGGATTTCGGTTTCACAAAATGTGCCAAAAGTTCTGGATTTTGTGAATAGTCTGAAAGAGTTATATAACCGTGTCAAAGCCAGTGGGAGTATCGTTGTTATCTGCTATCACTGTATGTGGGTTATAGGAAACGTCTCTTATCATTACTAAGTGTAATGACTTGGTGTTAAGAAACGGTTCGCTATGAAAAAATTTAAGAGATACAACATACTCAGGTGGTTGTGAACATCTATTAGATAGATCGAAATTCTGCCAATATGATCTTGATGAGATTCAAGATACATAACCCAAGGATAGGAGTTTCCTATCATTGCAAAGTGTAATGACTTGGCATGAAACAAATAAAGAAGGTGCAACATACTCACGTAGTTCACGGACATCTATCAGATAGATGAAACTGATAGTATAGACCTAGCCATTGAAAAATATGATCTTGATGAGATTCAAGATGCATAAGAAAGAGTCTCCGAAAGGAAATGCTTTCCGGAAGTCATGACACAAGGATTATTGGTAATCTTTGGATTTCAAAAGGGTTCTGGAATGAGATTACATCAGGTTCCACGAGCCTCTTGGACCAATCGGAAGTGTTATGAACGTATCCTGATGACTTGATGCTTAGAGCATAGTAAGTTGGATTCAGGATATGACCTGGCTGAGAGTACTAAATGGATTTTGAACACACGTGAGAAATCATTGGGAAACGATTAGGGTGAATGATTTGAAAGGAGTTTCAAATCAGTAATTGTTTACAACAGGACGTAGTGCTATAGGACTTCATGGTTAAAGAGTTCCGTTGGCATTCTGATGGAGCGCGTGTGGTTCACCGGCACATCACGATACCTCGAAATAGTCTTAGGGTGCAGTCATGCAGACTAAAGACCCCGAGAAACATGGGCAGTTACGGTACACATCACCAAAATGGAGTTGTGAGAGAAATAGACAGAATGACAAATTGAGATATCATCGGAAGAGTATTCGATTGGATTATCTGCAATAAAGTGTATAAGTGTTAGACACTTGGATACATAGAAAGAGTGAAATAGGTCATTTAGTTAAAATAGACATAGATATAAAAGGTTTGAATTGAAAGTTTAACAGAGAATAAGAAACCGATAATAGTTATGATAAATTCGACTTGGTGATTACCTCGTGGAGACTTGGTAATAAGCAGGAGTAGTTACCAGTCAGATTTTATGTTTCGCTTTGGCATATTTTACTTCCTGAATAATTGGATTATTCAAATATCCACAGTCGCTCATACTTTTAGGGAGTAAGTATGAAGGAAGACTGTCATGAATTGGTTTGTAGATTGTCTAAGGAGTTAGACATTGCAATAAGATTGCTGCAACGTTCATGAGTACTTGGAAATGGAGATTTGAGTATTGGATAAACCCACGCTCAATAGATTGCTTCATGGATTACATCACGAGCAATGTTGAGACGATAATATCTTATGATCTTGAAGTGGAGAGATATGGGTTATAATTTACGAGGCGGTTGTTCATTGATAGAATGAAAACGCATCGGTAACTCGATGTTATAAAACATGCTGTTGTGAGTAATTTGTCTGGTAAAAGATATAAGCATATGAGTCGAACTTATTCGTCCCTTGACCCTGACGGGAAACAGATATCTGTAGGCCTCTCGATGATTTTGAAGTTGACTAAAGTGCTGGCCAGCCTGGACTAAATTGATGTGTTCAATTAGAAGTCCCATAGTCATAAGCAGAATCGGAAATCGGGAAACAGAGTATCGGACAGAGATTGATCTCAATCCATGTCTTGTGTCTGAAAATATCTTGTTGGACGAAGGATCATATGATCACTTATCTATGGATAGAACTGACTAGGTCAGAGTTCGGCAGCAGTTTCTAGGAAGCTACAATTTGCTTATCAATTAGAAGGTTAACTGGCAATTATAGTCATAGACTTATCCAAGTGGGAGACTATTGGATTAGGTGTCTAAGCCATGACTAATAATTTGTATTTACCTAATTGATAGTAGCAGAGTCCATTTGGGTTGCCCTCATAGCTAAAGGTTGAACAGAAAAACCGGGAGAGAGAAATGTTGATTTATTATGTGATTAATAAATCAATAGAATAAAATAAATAGTTTATTAATATATTATGGTGATAATATATTAATTAGAAACTATATTAATTAATTAGAAATTAATCTGGAATTAATTGGAATTAATTTGGTGATTAATTGAATTAATTAAAGGTGCAGGGGCTGATTTGTAATTGTTCAATAGTTGAGCAATAGATAATTATAGTATATATATATGGAGAACGAAAATTAGGATATTTATATCCATAATTTTCGAATTATATATATAGATAAATAAGGGTTTGAATTTAAAGATAAAAAGTTTATCCGGTTTGAATTCGAATAAGGCTTATCTGTAAGGCTTATCTGTTAAACCCTTGATGTAACACCCGGCTTTTAAAACAAAACACCCCTGAAAATTTTTTTTATTTAAAACCAAGGTTTCAATACATAAAACCATAACAAAGGGGTATATTTTAATAAACACGGGTACAAGTGTATCAAGGAGAGTATAAAATACCATAGTCTCCTTTGAAGCCGGGATGCTACAGACAGCATCTACAAGTCCACTTCTTGAGCCACGGACTTTATCCTTACCCTTATTAGGGTTATACTAACCTGCAGGGACATTTAACAAACGGTATGAGCTACAAAGCTCAGTGAGTAATCATACCTGCAAATAACGTCACACATATATAAGAGAATAATAACAATTAAACTCTTAAAACAGTTTTGTCCCACAATTCATAGTCATCGTTGACCGCACCATATATCGTAGCCATATAGGCCGCACCAAAACATTTAACCTGTTCAGATCATAGCCCTAAGGCCGCACCAACAGTTTCATCGTTTAGATCATAGCCCTAAGGCCGCACCAATTTAGGTTCAATAACCCAAAATCATGGTCCTAAGACCGCACCATTTAATTTCAAAGATATTTATCATATCTAACCTGTTATTTGCACATTAATCAAATCAAAGCTGTTAGTCACATAAATTCACATGTATATAAGAGAAAATAAACATATAAATTCTCAATTACCGTTTCTGTCCCATATTTCTTAGTCACAATTGACTGCACCGTATTTCCTGGCTATATAAGCCACACCACGTGTCATAGCTATACAAGCCGCACCAGAACAGTTCCAACATATAAATCATAGCCCTGAGGCCGCACCAGTTTATCATAGCCCGAAGGCCGCACCAGAATATCATAGCCCGGAGGCCGCACCAAAATATCATAGCCCGGAGGCCGCACCAAAATATCATAGCCCGAAGGCCGCACCAGAATATCATAGCCCGGAGGCCGCACCAAAATATCATAGCCCGAAGACCGCACCAGAATATCATAGCCATATAGGCCGCACCAGTTGGATATAACATCCAAAAATCATAGCCACAAGTGGCCGCACCATTTTATAAAAATTCATTTCATAATCATATAGGGCTCACGAGTTTGCCCCGCTTTTGCCTAGACTCACAGCTCCGTTCTTGTCTTTTTCAGACTCACGGCTTATCTGGTATTGTCTTTTTAATTCATCATTAAGGCTGTCCAATTCGTCCCCAAAACTGTTTCAACCTGTAACAGTTCAATCAACACATATCATATGTGGTATAAGTGAGATTACTCACCTGGATACTAGCTGCATTTAAATTCCGGTTGTTTCTTGCCTTTGCGTGCACCACAACCATTTTGTCCCATACCTATTTATTCATTTATATATCAAATGATAATAGGTTAATAACCATTCCAATTAACTCTAATACAATAGAGTTCAATACATTATCATTATAAACAATGCCTAGTTAATAAACTTTCCGTTTACTAACTTTTTATGAATTTTACTATTCACCGAGGCATTCGGATCGATCTACAGTGCCCCCGAGGGGTCGAAAACTCAATATAAAAATTTTCCCAAACTTTTCAGACCATAACGAGCCTACGGTTCAAGTTTGAGGTAAAACGGACATGCCAAACAAAAGTTAGCATTTTTGATCCCCTGCCTGGCCCTGCTCGGAGGCGCACTGCGCCTAGGACAGGGCGCACTGCGCCTGGGCGCACCCTGCCAGGGGCTTGGGCGCACCGCGCCTGGCGCCTGTGCAGGTCTCGTGTCCAGCCGCGATTTGTGCACTGTAGCACGCAGTTTTAGCCCATTAAGTCCTTAATCCAGTCCTTAATCATTTGGGGTTTGTTTCTAGGCTAAAACCTTATATCAAAACAAGGTTTTCAACCATTCAAAACAACTAAATCAATCAATATGAAGAATTAGGGTTCTTAGTCCCAAAACCCCAAAACTTCAATTTCATCATAAATAGCAATCTACTTCCATTTTCTTGAGTTAAGTCCTTTTAGCATGACTTAATGGAAGTAATAAACTATCTAAACCACATTATCATAACTGAAATGTACAAATTTCAGTTTCTATAAAACCAAACCAAGAACACTTCAAGAACTTGGTTAAAATCAAGTTTACTAACCTTGATTTACATAGGAATCACCAATTCCAAGCTATGATTCCAATTCCTTGCCTCAAGCTTCATGATTTCTGCAGAATTTTGCTCCCAAAATCGTTCCCGTAGCTGCACAAATGGCTAGTCAAAGAGAGAGTCAACTCTCTTATTTATACCTCAAATTTTTACATTTTTAGTCCTAAAGTTCATTTTCTTGAACTTTGACCACAACAATCAAGTTTTATTACAATAAAACTTTCATTCTTTATACATTTTCCACTAACAACAATATTTTTCATATTTGGTCCTTCACATGGTCAAATGACCAAATTACCTTTTTGTGGTAAAATGACCAAAAATCAGTTTTTATAACATTTTAAGTCCAAAACTCAAAATATTATTTTACACTAAATTCTTTTCTGTCCAAAAGACCAATTTACCCTTCCAAGGTAAAATGACATTTTTACCCTTTTTATTATTATTACATAAAAGAGTGTCTTGGCGTTACACTTGAGGCTATAAATAGGGAGCCCCATTTCCCCATAAGGACCACGAAATTTTAAGGGTTTTTCTCCCTCTCTCTGGTTTTTTCGAGTTCCCTAGCTTCTGGGTGTGACTCCATTTGAGGCAGGGCATTTGCGTTGCTTAGCTTGCAAGAAACAACTAAAAGGTTAGTTTTTCTTTATTATTTCTCTTAGTAATTTTTTGTTTGGCCTTTAGGAATTATTATATGTTCAAAGTTAGACAACATAGATCCGATCTAGGTTGCATGTGAACTTAGGGTTTTAGTTCATAGATTTGCAGAAAACCTTTCAAAATCATCTTCATCACAAATGTATTGTTCTTCATTCTTCTCGTAAAATGTATTGGAAATGGGTCATCCACTAGTTTCTGGAAAGAAATTTGGATTAGAGATGCTCATTTGGTCACTAAATTTCCTCTAATTTTCTTACTTGAAATGGAAGAAAATTGCTTAGTTAGTGATGGATGGGGGTTCGATATTTGGAAGTGGAATTGGTGTAGAATTTTGAGAGGAGGCGTCGAGAAAGAGCAATAGCGGCTCTATGTTTGCTGCTAGATTTAGTCACTATAACTGAAGACCAAGATCGTTGGTCTTGGTTGCTAAATGGCAGTGCTAGTTTTTTGGTGGGAATGGTGCGAAACGTTATGGAGACTGCTTCTTCTGGCTTAACCACTCCTCCTTCCAGATGGTGTAAGTATTTCCATTAAATTGTCACAAGGAGGATTCAGCAGATCGCCTTTATGATAGGTTTTCTATACACTATTCCAACACTTTCTACTAGAGGAAATCTTCCGGCTAGAGGGTTCTAAATTTCTTCTATTTTATGCTCGGTTTGCAACAAGTATTCGAAATGTGGTAAGCATACTTTCTTAGATTATGAAGTGGCTCCTCAAATTTAGCTTCAAATGGTGAAATGATGTGATGTTTTGATCCCTTCATGAGTGAAGTGTTCAAGTGGGTGGATGATTTAAGAATGCATGTTTCAAAAAGGATATCGTGGAGGTTATAACAATGATTGTGGTGGATCATGCGAGACTATCGAAGCTCATTGATCTTTGGAACAAAGATTGTTAGAAAGAATAGTTTGTTTGATAGTATAATTGCAAATTCTTTCAATTGGGTAGCTTTTTGTTTTCGTAAACTAAAAGTTGGTTGGGTTTCTTGGTTATTAAACACAATCATGACTTCACATTTATGTTCATTTTTAGTTTCTTGCTGGTAATATGTTTCCGCCGTTTTAAATTAGATAATTGAATGGAGGGGCAATTATATACTTACGAACTTTGAGTTTATGACAAAAGTAGTGTAGTTTAAAAAAATATTTAACAAACAGGTGTAGTTTTAAAAATATTTATCAAATAGGTGTAGTTTTAAAGTTTTGTAATTTTCTAAACATTCCAACTGTTATTCTATTTTTACTGTTTTCTTAATATATATTTTTGACTATTTTTTTTAACTTTTTGTTAAAATCTTAATCAAAACTTTTTTACAAATACCATTTTTACCTTTTATCATGGATAATACATGAAAAAATGTAAAAATGGTGTAAAAATATATAATAATACATAAGAACCGGTTAGAAACGTTATGTAACTAGTAAGAATATCCACGCTTTGCCGCGGTTTGTTACTTCATTTTTTATATATCTAAATAAAAAGTTAAAAGAAAACATAATTCAAAAAACAAAACAAAAGAAACATAATTCAAATAGAAGTGAAATATATATAAATAATGAAACTGTAGGGATCAAACTTGTAACTTTTCAAAACAACAAAATTTGAAAAGAAATGAAAGATGGGTAAATATTGAATAATGGAGAAAAATATAGGGATGATTTATGTAGAAAGAATAATTTAGGTCTCATTTTTATAAATTAAGTCCATTTGGTGTAAGTTAGCAAACCTTATTGGTCATGTTAGCACCCTTCAATGTCAAAATGGTCAGAATTATATATATATATATATATATATATATATATATATATATATATATATATATAATATATATATATATATAATAATAATAATAATGTACACGCTCAAAAATAATTTCCAAACTCACTGGATGCCTACACTATTATGAAACATTTCGAAACTTAGTGTTGTTTCTATTTCTTATGTTTTGATTATTACTTTGTAGAATAAATGTTAGATATTGTTTGATAATTGGCTAAACATGTTTCTATTTCTTATGTTTTGATTATTACTTTGTAGAATAAATGTTAGATATTGTTTGATAATTGGCTAAACATGGTATATAATGATCTTTTGTTGTCCATACATAAAATCGTGCCAATTAATAGACAATTTTAGAACTCTTATAAATTATTGTGATAAGTTCATTTTTATTTTAGTTTTTACGCTTTTAGTGAGTCATGTATTATGTATATACCACTATTTTTGCTTAGCGATTTGCTAATCTTGGCATATAGAGGCATTCAGTTATGTATATATATTCCAAACTTGTTCATTTCTAATAAAAAGTTGAAAAAGAGAGTCAAAAATATATATTAAGAAAACACTAAAAATAGAATAAGCGTAGGCTGGGACAAGGTGTGTGCGGATAGAGATAAGGGTGGTCTGGGAGTAGGGAGTTATTTTGCTTTGAATAGGGCTTTGCTTTTTAAATGGATTTGGCGTTTTAGGTACAATCCTAGGGTGATGTGGGTGAAGGTTGTTAAAGCAATTCATGGAGATGATGGTCTTTTAGGATTTAACAGTGGTCCTAAAAGAGCTTCAGTGTGGCGTGATGTCATTAGTTCGACTACAGATTTGATAAAGAAGGGTATTGATCTGATGAGTTTATGTAAAAGGCGGATTGGGGATGGTATGGATACGTTATTCTGGAAAGATGTTTGGTTAGGAGATACTTGTTTCATGCGTAGGTTTCCCAGATTATACAACTTGGAGGATGATAAAAATGCAACGGTAGCTTCTAAATGCACGAAATACTGGGGTGATTCTTTTAGACGGTTGCCGATGAGGGGTGTGGAGGAGGTGCAAAAAGGGGAGTTGGAGAGAATTATGCGAGACGTTTGTATGGATAACAACCGAGACATATGGCTTTGGGGTTTGGCTTCGGATGGTTCTTTTTCAGTTAAGTCCACTAGACGATGTATTGATGACATGGTCAATACTGGTACGGGAGTGCCTACAAGGTGGGTCAAGATGGTTCCAATAAAAATCAATGTTTTTGCTTGGAAGATGATGTTGAATGCTTTACCTACGAGATGGAACATGTCTAAAAGAGGCATAGAATTGGATTCTATATTATGTCCAGTCTGTGGAGACAAAGCTGAAGAGATGGCTCACCTATTTTTCGAGTGTAGTTTTGCTCAAGAGGTGTTTGCTCGAATTGGGAAATGGTGGGATGTGCTTTTACCAACTGTTTGGTCTTTAGCGAATTGGAGGTCTTGGATTCAAGATTTAAGATTGCAAAAGTTGGTTAAAGAAGCTCTGGAAGGAGTGTTTTTTGTGGCTTGGTGGTACATTTGGAGATTTCGGAACGATACTATCTTTGGAGAAACACTTCCTAAAAGAAATATTATCTTTGATGATATTGTTGCTCAATCGTACCTTTGGTGTGATAGTTGGTCTAAGAAGAAGATAAATTGGAATTTGTGGCAATTAAACCCTTCTTTAATTACGATGTAATTGTTCACTTTTATATGCTAGCTCATTGCTAGTTGCTTTTTTATATATTTTTGCCGTTCAAAAAAAAAAAGAATAAGCGTTAGAAGTTTTAGAAAAGCACAAAAATCTAAAACTACACCTATTTGGTAAATATTTTTAAAATTACACTTGTTTGGTAAATATTTTTTTAAAATACATTTTTTTGGTCAAAAACTCTACGAACTTCATTCTAACTTCGCCGCTGCTTGATAATATGTACAATGACGTGGAAAAAAAAAACGATATTCGTGTCCATAATTATATAAAAGGGACAATGCTATTTTTTCTATTACACAAATGATTTTGATACTTGTCACGAGCACTTTTGTACATAGCATTTCATCTTTTAAAAGCTATAATGGTACCTTTACTTTTATAAAGAGCCCAATTCATGTTTCTTTTCACTCTGCATATGTTTAGGTGACACAAAAAGACGGTTGGTAATGTCAAGAACACAATAAACCGAACTTAACAATTGTCATAATTTCATAATTTCGTTTAGTTTATTCATAATGCATCAAAATCGCCCAAGGTCATGGGAAATGTTAACATTATCGTGAGTGTGACACCGAACCACGATGAATCATATGCATATGACGCCAATAATTCTTTTTTGGAGTGTGTTGGATGTCGTTCTGTTATCCGCATTTTAATCTTTATTCAACTTTAGTTATATTGGCGTTATTGCGTTATTAAGGTTTCGCTTTAAAAAGAAAACATAGAATATAGTACAAAAAAGTAGGATATAAACTAACATGAGTAAATGTAATATTTAAGACCAGTGTGTTAGTTATAGCAATAAGTATTGATAGGGTTTAGACTATATTTAACGGACTAGCTGAAAAGCTAGATAATAGTTGATAAAAAAAATAGCCTTTGGTAAAAACTATCTGATAAACTAGTTGAGAAATTAAAATAACATACAAAGGTATGTAAAAAATGAATTGTTAAGATGCATTAGGAAAAATTCTAAAAAAGTTTCATAAGTTCGTTAAAATGCTAGTCTAAGGTTATGTTGGTAAACTAGTTGAAAATGTAGTTGATAACCGATAAACTAGCTGTTAGATGAAAAAACTAGTTGATAAAAAATTACGTTTGGTAAAACTAGCTAAGAAATTAAAATGACATAAAAATATATGTATATAAATGAGTTTTTTTTATAATTAATTAAGAATATATCTGAGTGAATTCTTAAAAACATCAATAAACTAGTCGAAACGCTAGTCTGAGGCTATGTTTGGGACGCCAAAGCTAGTTGATAAACTAGTTTATTTTTTGAGCTTTTTAAGATTGTCATGTTTGGTAAGTCAAAAGTAGTTTCTAAGCTAGCTTTCTAAAAAGCTATTTAGAGTAGTGTTTCAACGAGTTTATAGAGTTTTTTTTTTTAATTTTCTCAAATATACGCTTAATTAATTATATAAAACTCATTTTTTGACATACTATTTTATGTCATTTAAAATTTTCAGCTAACTTATCAACTACTTTTACCAAACACCATTTTTTATCATCTAGCTTATCAGCTAACAACTAGCTTTTCAGCTAGTCTTATAAGCCTCAAACACTAAGAATATGTTTCGCGCCTCACAACAAGTTGATAAGCTAGCTTATTAGTCTACGGATATGTTTCGCGCCTCACAACAAGTTGATTAGCTAGCTTATTAGTCTGTCAAACATGACCTAAAAGGCTAGCTTATAAGCTACTTTTTGGTTTCTCAAACATTACAACCTACAAAAACTCGAAAAATAAGCTAGCTTATCAACTAGTCGTGGTGTGTCAAACACACGAAGCTTTTCAAAAAGGTAGTCTATAAGCTAGCTTAAAATCGACGTTTTGGTTTGCTAAACATGACAACCTCGAAAGCTCGAAAAATAAGCTAGTTTATCAGCTAGTTGAGAAGCGCCAAAACATATCCTTAGTGTTAGGAATGGCAACAACTTAGGTTCAAGTCGGAGCGAGGAAACCTAAACACGAGCCGATAAGTTTCGGGTCAGTACCATCAGATTTTGGATATTTCGAGTTTGGTTTCGAGTTCTTATGAGGTTTACCAAACACCTTAATAATATAAACATACGATAAAAAATATAATGCCACTGATATATATATATATATATATATATATATATATATATATATATATATATATATATATATATATATATATATATATATATATATATATATATATATATATATAAAGATATATATATATATATATATATATATATATATATATATATATATATATATATATATACTAGCAGGCGTCCCACGCGATGCGGTGGTGGTGGGGGGGGGGGGGGGAGAGAGAGGTAATGGGTAGACGGTTAACTGTTTTATTTGGTCATTTTCATTCGAAAAAGAAGTTGGTTCATCGGATTGGTATTAGCATATTTGCAATTAATCCTTAAAATAATAATGATTATGAAATATATTTGTCCCTTTAGAAAGTACATAACATATTCCAATTCTTTTGATCGATTCCATTCCTTCAAAAAACATTCTACAAACCAGACGATAAATTACAAAAGTAACCTTGTAATCGGCGTATCCTAGTTCCTCATTATTAATGCTCTTAGGACATGTTAAAGCTGAACCGTGTGTTCCAAATGTGATGAATCCATAATCTTTTCGTCTTGAATAAGGCATATTACGGGCAAGCTCAATTACCACTTCCCCGTATTTGTTTAGTAGGTCCCGCACTCGACCCTCAGCCCATGAAGCTGGCAGGTCATCTATAAAAATAGTCTTCACCTGCCAAAAGATAGTCAAACAGTCAAATCCATAGAATATTATATTTATAAAAAAAACAAAAACCATCATTTTTCAAGATAAATTTTTGAGCTTTATTACGATTTGCAGACTTTTAGCTAATTTTGAACTTGAAAATACATATAGGCCTTTTTTCCTTTTATCCATTAATTCATTATATTAAATACATATGCTAATACTTGTAAATAATTAAGATTTTGATTGTACCTTACTCATCATATAGGACTTCTTTATACACCACATTTGATGTGTAGCATCCATCCTGAATGAATTTTTTGGCCGGCTTTACTAATACCTTTGTATTGACGTGGGATATTCATGTGGATAATGCCACATAAAGTTGGCCATGTGAATAGACAAATTCCGGTAGATATACACCAACATTTGGAATTGTTTGTATTGATCGTCATAGAGAAACTAAGAAGAACTGTAAATTGCTTTCTTTTCAGCTTGAATGGGAACATGTCTTCGTCTGAAGGGCATACTGGAATTCTTGGAAAATATACTATTTTGCCGGCATGTTCGTCAACGGCTATTTCTACGTCAATCACATTTTGCTGGAAAGCTCTGCATATCAACCTGGTACCATTGCATAATCCATTAAAGGGATCGATATTTCGTAGCAGCATCACTGGGAAACCAACTTTTAAACGAAGGTAATGAGGAGGCAGACCACTAACAATTAGAGAGTTCAAGAATTCAACAGGGTATAAGTTATTCTTATAATCTTCAGCTTCATTGAAGCTATAGTAAACCTTTTGACCTTCAGAAAACCGTTCGATAAGTTTATCATTAATGTCATCAACACTTATATTTTTTGTTGACAGTATCGCTCTTGAAATGATAAAATCCATCGTACCCGTTTGATTGCAAAGATGGAAATACTGCATCAATTAAAGCATCAAGTGATTTACCTTCACCGGTATATGGAATGACCATGTCATCAGGTATCCGAATGAAGCTCCATTCCACAGTTTTGAACCAATGTCATAAGTCAAAAAGTACAAAGAGATGATTGTGACCCATAAAGATACATCACTGAAACATTATGCAAAATAACTTATTAGTCAAACTATAATGTGGTAATAGTAAAAAATGAAAGATCAATGCAACAATATCTCTATTTTTGTTCTTTTAGATTTCAACAGTGATTAAGCATAAGTCAGTCTTTTATTCTAAAGTCTAAACTTTGGCGATTCTGGGTGTGTGTATCTGTTTTTGTACATGCTTTGTGTGTTGGGTGGGGGTGCGGAGGTGTGGCTCGTTAAATCTCATATATTATCTAAAAACTTGTAAAAAAATTGATGGTCAATATTTTAATTTAATAATCATTTTATATTTTATGCAAAACAATTGTAAAAGTATTTAAAAAGTGTTGTGCGACATTTCTTAAAAGTTTTCGTCTCAACATATTACATCTTTTGCACCCATAAATGGTTGAAAAGCCATTAATTTTAACCATTTCGAATGCAATAAATAAATTAAACACCAAACTATAAATGTATTTTTAATTTTAACCCAAAAAACACAACAATAAATTGTAAATGGTAAATTTTAATTGAAAAATATTATGGTTAACGTAAAGTTGACAAATTCCAACAAATTATTTACCCGACAAATTCGTAGGAACAAAATCCGACTCAAAGGGAAAAACTTTAATTGTTTTGTGAGCCCAAATGCTTTGTAGAAAATCATATCCTCTGTAGAAGGAAAGTTTTATGTTGTAGAACCAAAATTCATTTGCATTTGCATGATATATAAAATCTATGAAGCTGATGTATTAATTTAGGCATAAAAAAGTTACATACATACGTAATTAGATGGTTCATATCATCCATCGTCTCCCGTTCCAACACAAGCGGTTTCCTTATACAGGCTAAATCCAAGACCACGCTTCATAGGCTGCAATAACAAATCACTTATAAATTTTTTCCGTTGTAACTAAAATCATCACATGGCCTAAACTCACATAAGCCAAAATAAGATGTGACCATATAGGTTTGAGAAACACCATATTGGAAACACCAGATGATAAGAACATGCCATTGAATTTTCTTTAAGTTTGGCCCCTTTTTTCTAGTTTTTCAAATACAAGGATCCTGCTCATATGATCTTGAGTTTTCTTCATCAGATATTAACTTCACTGCGATGTAAACTTTTATCCAGGACTTGGTCGGTGATTAGTCTTCTTTCCGATATTAGTTTCATTTGGGTATGAGTTATGAGTTATTTGGTTTTCAGGTAATTCGGTTTGGTAGTACCGTAGTATACGAATGTCATTTACAATAATGCAGAAAGTTTCTTTTGATGTATAGTTTAGTTTTTTTTTTTTGGGGGGGGGGGGGGGTTGAATAATTGTTTTTCAAGGAATAGTTATTTTGGGTGCCTACCTTTGGATAAGAAGTTCGTAACTGGATACGTATATTTGGTTTTCGGTTCTTTAGATTTCAATTATTTGGTCTAAAGTGTGTTTGGTTTTAGTTGAGCTAAATACAAAAAAAAAAAAAATAGACCAAACTTATTTTCTAGTTTTACCACTACAAAATTTTAATACGATAAAGTTTTTGATAGACATAATAAATATTTTTAAGTTTTAATAATTTTATGTAAATTTTGATGATATAACTAATGGATATTTTTAAGGGAGGTCTTTTGATGCCTTGCCTTGTGTATCAGATTATATATAGGAACTGAATTATAAACCTAAATTATTTGTTGCATCTTATCCCGATATTTATCCATATTTTCCTAGCCGTAGTAGATTTATTGTTTTTAATCACTTTAACAATGTCAACACTACTTTAAACCCATCCACCCATCCACAGAGTAATTTAATGAAGCCCCTGGACGTTAGCATAGGTTACGACCATTTTGGCTATGGTTGCTCTTGTTAGTTTCTTAGAACCTTTTTACTTCACAAGCATTCTGTTACAGATAATGAACCAAATTTCAAGTTATTAACATTTACAAATAGCAAATTAATAATTCAAACGACAAATGTAGACTACGTAACAAGCAAATACAACCACTGAAAAGTTTATATGTTTACGTAATTAAACATAAATACTAATTTAAATAAATTCATATTAATAGCAGCAGGAAACTATGACCATTAATCCATCATTCCAAGTTTTATACTTTTTTTGGATTCTCTTTCTCTGCATCTCAGTTCACACACTTGAAACTGAAACACCACAGAAAATCAGAAAGCAATTTTATCTTTAGTCTAAATAAAAATGTCATCAAAATAAATAGAAAATGCCATCGAAGTGAATATAAAACACCACCAAATAAATATGAAAAAAAACGTTTTTGACAAAGAAAAAAGAATAAACGTAATTAGGGGATGGGGCTACCAATCATACCCACAGAATGTTCAATAGTTGTAGCAAAACCTATTATAAGGGTCAGCAAAATGCATAAGGAATTATTAATTATTAAAATGAATAGTATCTAACAAAACTGAAGTCAGACGTAAAATGGTAATTAATCCCTCAGCCGTTCAGATGTCACCAAATCAAGTACTCCATCCACTGATTGCATCAAAATGTTTGCTGTAAACTGAGTGATGCTGCCTTCCTCCAACATTGCCCAATAAGCAGCTTGCACACCTAGCATCTAATATATTCCACAATAATATGCTTTTGGGGTCATAAAAGTCAAATAAGGCATTGTAGAACTTTTCCGTTTGCTTCTGAAATTGAAATAATTCTTTTTAGCTTTTAATTTGTTAATTACAAATTGAAATGGTTATTTTGTTTCAAATTCGTTACCTGGAATTAAAATGTCACGTAAACCAAGCATAGAAAATGTTATTGGGAATAGAAGCTGGAAAAGGATTAAAAATTTAAAAAAATAGTGAGAAATAAGAACCACCTAATTTCAACCAAAATTGCTATAATACCTTTCAAATGATTTGGAGACGCTGACCATGACAGGGGTAAAAAAGACCAAGAATATATCATAAAACAAAAGTCCAACCTGCAGAGTGAGTCTCAACTCTCAAGAGCTTTCTCATGCAAAATGAGTCCCAATCCAAGACCATCCATTCATGAATACATTAATACAACCAAACATATAAATTGTTTGAACCTCAAATTACAAAATATCAAAAAAGGGTTGCTTGCAACTTTGTAAATCCAAATAAAAGTATCCATATGAACATGAACCTGATATTACTATAAGATCATTGGAGTAATCATCATCATCATCATCATATAAGATTACACTTGGGCATGGATTACAAACAAAATGTTTACTGTGTTAATTGAAGACTATCTTGAAAATTTGAATCAATTACCAGGCAAATACAAAAAGAGGTGACTCCTTCAATGGTATACCACATAAGATGGGGCAAAACCACCGTGGTGGTCCTCCGTCTGGTTTAATAAAATCCTTAGCCAATTTAAAGAAATCTTTACCACTCTGAATCCCAAATCCGTCATCCCATAAAGAACTTAAAGTCAGTCAACAATTGTTTTATAATTTATGGTTAAAACTTTTTTACCTTGGTGTAAAATCTAGGTTCATGATAGTGTGTAGGATTACTCTTTCGTTTATGGTCTCCAAATTGGTGAAAGCATGACTCTCTAAAGAAAATATGCCCTCCAACTTTCACCCATTTCAATAATCTTTCAGCAATATATTCAACCTGAAACCAAGAAAAATACAACAATATTTATTCCAGGAAATTAGTTTACTTAAAAACTCAATTCTAGCAAAAAATGGAAACATATAAAAGAAACCAGAATATGGGCGTTTCTTTTTTACTTAATTCAGAAATAACAACTTAATACATAAAGTCAAGGAAATGAAGTTTTCCCCATTAAGCCTTAGCTCTTTACAAATTTGAAAAAATTTGTTTTTTTTATGAAGATGGTTCGGATTTTGATCTTTAATCAAGATTTTTCTTTAATGCTAAACATGTTTATGGAAGATTTATAAATAGACATCATAATTACGAATTTTATAGTATGAGATGATATACCAGACCGACAGCCCCTGAACAGCTTGTTGGTTTCCATAATAATTACATCTTGAAGGTGCCATTAAGTTAAGTTGAACCTGAATAAACCACACAAAAATATTTAATTACAAACACTACAAATCAAAAGATTTTACAAATAAGGAATGCTTATAATTTACAATGAAACACTACGATTCCTTGCATACTTGGTTGTGGACCAAAATACCCATCTAGAGCTGTTGATGATGAGCTCAACATGTCCTATAAAAGTGAGAGCAATGAAGGATAAAATCACCATTTACCGGTAAACAAAAGATAGTTAAGGTAAAAATGAGTTATGAAAAAACAAACCAATTGCTGCAAGTGGTCTTGGGCTCCAACAGCCATAATGTCATGTTCCGAGTTTACCTACAATAAAAAGAATCATGAAAATTAGCAAGGTTATGTATAACTGTAGATATTGACCTATTAGATTTGATGAATATCATGTGCCTTTACTGTTAAAAGTTCAGACCATTCAATAAGATAGAATTGCTACCTTTGCTGGTGTGACGATCATTGTGAAATATCCAAAAATCGATATATTACGACCTTCAAAACAAAACACTATCATTTCCATTCACTGCCATAAGCCCATAACCATTATGCAAAAAAAGAAAACAAAATCAGAACCACACTTTACCATTAAATGTCTAAAAATAGGGTAAGAACGCGTTATCGCTGTTTAAACACATACCCTTTTGAGCATTGCGTTCATTTGCATCTATCCATCAGATCCAAGACCTGTTGCATACCCTTCATCAATTCATGGAAACAAACACAGATTAAATATAATTGATATAAAGAGGGTTTTAAGTAGTAGACAGAAAAAACGATGGAGAGAAGAAACTGTATGCAGGATTTCAAAAGAAGAATATAAAGAATACGAATTTCAAAATGAAATAGCCCACTTTTACCATATTTCCGCACATCCACCATTCAGATTGCAGAAAAATAGATTTCAAAAACAACAGATTTTAGAAATTCAGAGACGAAATAGAAACTTACCCGATTCACCGAGAATTTTGAATCTCGATTTGGTGTCGCATTCACAGTTTTGCAATTGTAGGGGAAACAAACGATGTCCAATTTAGCGCATTCAACATCGATGCCCGGTGGCTATTTGGTGTTCAGTGCAGATGGTGACACCGTCTTTGGGCAACTTAGGGAGGTTCCATTTGTGAATTGGAGTTGGAAACTGAAATCAAACAAAACCAATAATCAAAAAACCGCATAAACAGGAAGTAAAGCGGGAAAAGTGTACGTACGACTTACATGTCCAAGAGAGATGGCGTGAGAAGGTAGGTTGGAGAGAAGCAGGAGGGAGAAATTGGGTGGCGACGGCAACGAATCTGGTTGATTGTCGATAAATAAAGGCAACACACAAAAACCAAAATACCTACAAGAAATTCGACATACCTAATCGATTACCTTGTTCATCGCTTGCGTTTCTGCAAGTTTAGTCCGATATTACTTTTAGAGAGCGAGAAAGAGGCATATTACCTTGGTTTATCGGAGACGGTCGTAACTGGTGGTGGTGGCTGTTGGAGGGTGAGAATACGGGGTGAGCGTTCAAGAGAGACGACATGGCGATGAAGGCAGACGATTCAGGTCGTTGGGGTCCGGCAGCAGCGTTACTTGGCGACATAGGTAGAAGTGGTGATGGTTGGTGGCATCGGCTGGATTAGGCGTTAGTTGTCCTCTGACGCCTCGTATCTCCTCAAAACTGCAACATAAAATTCCAGGGATTAGAGAGGGATGAATGGAGAGAGACCGTGGAGAGGAAGATGATGGCGTTAGTAGAGTTTGAGAGGGTAGATATAGATCATGAGCAACCACCGGTTGAGATTGAGATCGTGGAGGCCGAAATAAGGGGATAGTGGGGAAAAGGGGATGGTGGCCGGTGAAGAGGAATCGTGGGAGGGATTTTTGAGATCGTGGGAAGTTATCGGCAAATTGAAAACCGATTTTCATTAGATCGTGGTGTAGTCGTGTATCGGAAAGTGGGGAGAAGAAGAAGGAAGTAGTGGGGTGATGAGGAGAAACCCGATCGATTTTGTGCATAAGAGGTGTTGTAACTTTTGTGTTGAGTGCTTTAGACTTGTACATTAGCCCAATACATTTTATAATATACATATATATATATATATATATATATATATATATATATATATATATATATATATATATATATATATATATATATATATATATATATATATATATATATATATATATATATATATATATATATATATATATATATATATATATATATATAGGGGGAGGATCAATCGAGGCCAACGAAAATGTTGAGATCGCGAGGCCAGTTCTAGACCAATCAAATTATAAGTGCATATTAGTAATTATGTATTTCAATTAAAATATATCAAAATTATAGTTTTCTAAAATCTAGGATTCTGATTCCTAAAATCTAGGATTCTGAATGTTAGTTACCAAAAAAACTAATAAATTAATTTTTATTTTTTAACAATAACATATTATATAACGTCAATTTATTTACTTATTTTTTATTTTATTAATAGATAGTAATTATCATTTTCGGTCAAAAAATATTTTTCATTGTATAATTTGATTTATACGATTTCAATCATTAATGATTATAAACACAATGTAGTTTAATATTTATATTGAATTAGTTTTTAATATATTTGTAGACGTGAAAAACTTCGAATACAATTGTAATCATCTATGAATATAGTTGTAAATATCAAATGAACAGAACACAATACAAAGATAAAGAATGCAAATATTTGTGGAATAAAATATAGTTTTAATCGTAAATGATTACAACAAAATGTAGAGAAAAAAACACAATGCAGTTTTAATCATCGATGATTACATCACAATGTAGCCAAAAAAATACAATGCATTTTTTTAATCATGAACAAATAGTGCGCACACGTGATCATTGTTATTCTTGGAATCACACCTGCAAAATCGAGTTTAATGATATTAAAAAAAGTAATTTACAAACTATATTAAAGTTGCACAAAAGTTATAATTGGTGTTATAATCATCTATGCAGCCTTAGTTATAATCATAAATGATTATAACCGTATTAAATCTGTGGAAAATTATAATCTGAAATGATTATAACTATTGTTCTGTTTATTTATGCAATGATGATTAAAAATGATAATAAAAAGTGACTGTTACAGTGTTAATCATCAATGATTAACACTGCTTATCATCAATGATTAACATTGCTCATCATTGATGATTAATGAAACAAACAACTGTTTTGATTCCATAATCGTTGATGATTATTGAAGCAAAAACACATTTTGATCCGGAAAAAATGTAAATTGAAACAGAAAAATTGTCATTTTATATTTAGCATACTCTTTTAAAAGATACCAATAAAACGGTAAATATTACACACTTTGAAATTTCTGGTATATTTTACCATTTGACGTAGTTTTTGAATGTTGGACGAAATACTAGAACACGTGTTTTAAATTAATACCAATTTTCCTTTAATTTCTAATGTTTCTTCTATGAAGTTCAAAGATACACATAATCGTTGCCGTTAAAAGAATAAAGATGTTTGACTTTGAAAAAAGCATGGTCATGGCATCCACCATCTCCATCCAAATTCCAACATATAGGGTTGTATCTGGTTGATAGCAGGTGTAGAGATCAAATACAAAATAAAACTACAAATTGGCACACAATAATATGTCATCATTTCATTAAATTCTAAAGCAAAATCCAATATTTCATCGTAAAACACTAGAATGGAATTGGTTCGTACACATAAATCAAAAGCCAACTTTCAATATTTAATTTAAATCATTCATAAAACGGAAATTGCTTCCGGCCGTAAAGACATGGTCGCATAAATCAAAAACAAACTTTAAATATTTAATTTTCATCAAATTCATAGAATTAAAACAAGGAATCAACCACTTACATATTACAACTATTAGGATGTATACGATAAACCTAGCGCCGACTGTTTCCTTTAGTGTACGATCTCCTCTTTTTTGAATTGTATGTTGTCGATGGCTGGCTGTGGAATGGTAATGGTGAAGACGGGAGAGACAGAGAGAGAGCAAATTAGGGTTTGATACAGACTTGATTATGGAAGACGATGAATCGATTATATGGTGATTTCGGAATGGTGATTGTATTTAATACGTAGCTGATTTTAAGGAAGCGATTCCTGATTTTATGAAACACCAAATAATCAATTACCTTAATACCCTTTTGGTAAATTTAAAAATTACAAATTGATTCAATTATTTTCAAAATTTACATAAATGGCACATTAATCCTAGCCTTAGATATGAAGATTTAGATGGTTATGATTTGGCCTCGCGATCTCAACCTTTTTTGATCCTCAATTGATCCTTATTCTATATATATATATATATATATATATATATATATATATATATATATATATATATATATATATATATATATATATATATATATATATATATATATCTATATATATATATATAGATATATATATATATATATACATGTATGTATGTATATATATATATCTTCTATACCTAATAAATGAAAATAAATTATGCCAAGTGTCAACTTATTAAGCCAGCTTCTCCATCCTCCACGTGTATTATGAATTTTATTGAATTTTATAGAATTTTGGATTTTCTGGAAAAAAAACGTCACTTCCACAGTTTTCTCTTCCCTAATTTCCGTTTTCTCTCTTATGCGTTTGTTACAGAATCGTAACTGCATCCTTCAATTCTTGCTCAAATCTTTGATGATACTACTTAAAATAGATACCATGAAATTAATTTGCAGTCATTTATCATGGAGTAATCATCTCCTTTTGTGATCAATGTAAATGAAAACTTATTTCTTTCTCTTCGTCCTCTCTAACCTTAAACCCATTCACAAGAACACTTTTTAAGTCTTAGTTTTTTCTCTCCAAGGTGCTTAAGGAACCTGCCGCCGGTGGCTTCCCATATTTCGTTTATTTCAGAAGCGTGATGTTGAGCTTCACACATGCAATCGGCTCTAGCACCATCGATTGAGGGTTTGTTCCAATCGACAATCATCAATCGAGAATAATCAGGTTCCGATTCGACAACTTTTAAAAAAAAAGAAAAAAAAAGTTTTGAGGTCGATTAATTCCAAAACAAACCCAAACACACTTAAAACTAAAAGAGATTCCAAATTTCCAATTCCTGATGTTTACTGGAGTCCGGAGGATTTGTTTACGATATCAGGTGCCACTCGGTTCTTGAAATCAGTTTTTTGAATTGTGATATGTGCGTGATTAATCTGCTTCTTGAAATCAGTTCAATCCAAGTTGTTTACTGTGGTAATCGGTTTCTTGAAATCAGTTCAATCCTAATGGAAATCAGTTTCTTGATTGCATTCCTTGGAAATCAGTTAAATGCGAATTCAGATTACATGTGTGTACCTCAACAGCGGGATTCCGTTTCACAATTCAGATTGGATGTATTTTTATATGTGTGTGATTAATCAGGTATGCTTGAATTGAGATATGTCTGTGATTAATCAGGTGTGAAGTAAGTGTGTAAACCATGATTTGTGTGTTTATATATATGAAATTGAAGTTTTATGGGATATTTGTGATATATGTATGATCAATTAGGTAATATTGAGTAGGTATACCAAGTGTTCGATCATATGCTTGAAAGACAAGTAAATTTGATTTAAGGTATATAATTTTGTGTGATTTGTAGCGTACTTGAGAAAGCGACAAATTAGTAAGAAAAATAATTTCACACAGGAAATAAATCGAGTTATACATCACTTTAGTACCATTGACATTAAAGTGGCTATTAATTGTATGAGAAAACCAATTTTTTATGTAACTTTGTACCATTTGTATCTTAATCAATTTCCTTAATCTCTATATGGTGTTTATTTATCCAGTTTGCTGGTGTGAAGAAAAATATAGAAACTGTTCACGGAGATGTTTATCCAACTGCACAACAAATGCTTATTCATCAAGGCAAAGTGCTTAAAGATCCCACCACATTGGAAGAAAACAAAGTGGCTGAAAATTCTTTCATTGTCATATTGTTATCCAAGGTAAAACCAACCCCCCTTAAAATTTTCTGACACTATTGCCCCTACACCTTTTCTTCATCCAAATTCTTTCCAATTTGTAGACCAAGGCACCATCTGGTGAAGCTTCAACAGCCGCAACCGCCCCAAGGTAATGCCTTTTTAATTTTTTTATAAAGTTCGAAAATCTTATCTTATTAACTTCTAACTTCTTTCACACTGCCATCTAGGCACCTCAGACAAGTGCCACACCCCCTGCACCAACACCCACTCAGCCCCCGCCACCTGTCACACAGTAACCATGGAAAAACACTCCATCTTTTTCTATTTATTATATTCACCAACTCTAACTATGTACCCACTAAGCAACCTTGGTCCTTATGTGCTGGGCCGTCGCCCAGGCTTTCAAGTGCTTGGGCCAACCTTGAGTCGGGTCATACACATTATCAAACAGGAGTTCAGTTTTGATGACTGAATTGACTGAAAACCAGAATCTTGTGAACCCCAGTGAGGCAGTGATCCCAAAAATGTCCATTCCATGCCAATCTTTTTCTCTTTTAGTTCCATGTCCATTCCATGCCACCATCTCCCCCGCATGTAGTCCCTCCCCCCGATTTCACTTCTGTATACATAATAAAAAGACCCGCCCATCTGTTTTTTCGACCCAACTCGGACATGATATTTCCCTCATCACGAAACACAGAACAATACCCACCATTGTTAATGCTCAAGTTCAATAATGCCACTTAAGGACCCCACTTCGTCACCCCCTCAGGTTCTTATGCTTCATCCATGGTATTCCTTGGGACTTATTGGTTTATTAATTCTATGCTGGCATTGTACCTTATGGGTTTTTTGCGATTTTAAGGATATCTTATGAGTTATGATGAGTTTAGAAATACTCACAAAGTAGTCGTCATTTGTAATCGGTGTTTATATATAGTGCAAATTCACAAATTTAAGTAGTTGTAACAAGTTTTTAGATAATAGAAAGTGTGAATTTTTGTAATAAGTTCAAATTTCTGCTTGAAATTGACCATGTATCCACTTGTTGTATGTTTTGCAATGACCAAAAATAAAAGTTAAGGACAATCGCTATCCAAGGTTGGTTTGTTTTTAAAAGAACCAGTTTTCACACATGGTCAGCGCTATGTTGCATTATCCAGAGTAAAAAGTAGACAATGACTTAAACTACTGATTTTAGATAAAGAAGGTAAAATTACAAATAGGACATCAAATGTTGTATACAAAGAAGTATTTCGAGCATTTTGAATTATTATTACGTCTTTCATTTTTAACATTATTCTTTTATTATTTTTGGTATTTATTCTTCATTTAATCATATTTTATTTAAACATAGCGTTCGTAATTTCTATCTTAAACCAGCAAATTTTATCATATAATACAAAATATCAAAATAAACAAAATTCACAAATGAAAATTTTATCATCTGCAATATTGATATTTTTCATATTAATTTATATATTTTTTAATCAACCCGTGTATTACACGGGTTTCTAACCTAGTATATATATATATATATATATATATATATATATATATATATATATATATATATATATATATATATATAACTAAAATTATTGCTACCACAACTACGAACACTAATACAAAAGACGCGTATGATAACATTAACCCTACTTTTTTAATCAGTTCAACTATTAAACTATCAATGCAGTGATAAAACATAACATTTTACTCTCTAAGGTTATGAAATATTGAAAATAATTTGTCTTTTTCTAAATTCCAACCAAATTTAAAATGACCTCTTCGACCATATTTTCAATCCTATTAATGGCTATTTTGATGTATCAAATCAAACGTATAGTTTGTAGGAAAAATGTAGCATGTGTATTGGGAATGGAAGGAAGCAAATGTACTTACTCTCCTCAAGTGTATTACATACAACACGTCTCAAGAAATCGTCTTCTAGGCATTAGGGCAAATTTTAGTTGAATATCTCTTTAAGATTTAAATGCAATAAAACAACAATGCACTTCCATTCATTTCTATTACACCATTGTACACTCATTTATTTGATATCAATCCATTATACATTTAAAAATCTACCATACTAAAACATTTCACTTTCAAGTTGTTTCTCCTTAAGAGATTATATGTCTATAAATCTATCTGATATGTTTTAATTTGGTGGATTTTCCAACAACCATACTTTGAAGTGTTATAATTTACAAATAAAAAAAAGCATAAGTAACAAAGGACTCAACTACATTTTACAAAGAAACACTCAATAGATTCATGGATTGTGTGTGTGTGTGTATATATATATATATATATATATATATATATATATATATATATATGTACATATTTATGTATGTATATATGTATGTATGTATGTATGTATATGTATATGTATATGTTGTTGGAATAGTGTCTAACGTCATAATTAAATTGTTAAGGATTTTCCATTAATAGCAGGGTCTTGTTTGGGTTGCCCTCAATAGTTCAAATGGTATTAGTGTTAATTAGGGTAGAGAGATAAATATTTTATTAATTTGTCATGTGACAATAAATTAATTAGAAACTAGTTTGCAATTAATTAGAATTAATTTGAACTAATAAATTGATTTGGGATTAACTAAAAGTGTAGGGACTAAATCTTAATTTTTCAATAGTTGGGTAATGGATACTATTGATGGATGAGGATATGGAACGATTTTGAAAAGGGGTTATTCTTCTAAAATCGTCCACCACCATGAGTGGATTGGAGATTAGATTTGAATTAAAGATAAGTTGATTATCTAATCAATTATCGTTATTCGGTTTGAATTCAAATCAGGTTTATCTCTAAGCATCCTTTGAGGCTAGAAATACACCTCCCCTAGCACCATAATCTGCGCTCCATTCCTGCATCCTCTGAGATCTGGAATTTCTATTCTCTTTCAGCAGAATCTACAATTCCTCTATAGAGTTTTATAGCGAGCTTTCTGAATTAAATAATTAACCTAGTTATTTGGACTTACCGGGTGTAAACCATTAGATATATTCTCTTTTGGGTACTGCATTGCCTAGCTTGGATTTGATCTACATCAAGGGTTCTTTAAACAAATTGGTTTTGCTAAAAGGTTAGTTATCTTGATCTTTCTTGTAGTTGTAAATATCATTAGGGAGCATCATTGTATGTTTTAGTAAATGTTACTCGCATTTGATAAATTTTGTGTGTTTCCGTTGCCATAATTGATGTATCTAGGATATAGAAAACCTATCATATGTATATGTATATGTATGTATGTGTGTGTGCATATATATATATATATATATATATATATATATATATATATATATATATATATATATATATATATATATATATATATATATATATATATATATATATATATATAGGGCTAGGATTAAATACATTTAACAATTATTGTGTGATTGTAGGACCAAATGTGGAGCGTCCGATTGAAATGATCAACGGTGTTAGATTCAAGGGCCTAATTGTAAAATTATAACAATTAATTAATCAGATTTTGCAATTAAACCCTTATTAAGAGTATTTTAGTCTATTAATAAATATTTAAAAAAGAAAATATCAAATTTATCTCCTAATTTTGTAGGATTACGTGAATAAAAACTGCAAATTAAAAACTGAAAATTACAGTACATTCGAATTCCTTCGAATTCTCAAAGAATAATTTGTGGGTTTTTAAGTTAATTATAGTACTTTCGAATTCTTTGAGAATACATCAAATTCCTTGAACCATTCTCAGAGAATGAAGTTACTTGTGACAAAAAAACGTACCATTCTCGTAGAATGACCATTCTTATGTCAAATACACACAAAGCCCTCTTATACATTCTTAAAGAATGTGATACCAAAACACAAACCAATAAAAACTAATACCCATTCTCAGAGAATGGGTTTTGACACACAATAAAATTGACACTGCTCAAAAACAATTTCACATTTATTATCGCACATCCCAAAATCCAAAACAAAAAATAAACATTCCAAACAATTGAACTTCTAATACATGACTATTCATCGTGTGATTACACAATTATTCTCAAAGAATGGCTTACGATAAAAAAATTGAACTGCTCACACTTTGAATGTAACCTGTACATTCTTGGAGAATGTAACTTATGCTGGACTGGATTAGAGCGAATACTGCAAAGTCTTGAACCAAAAACGAATTATTAACATAAAAAATTGAAAACCCAGTTCATAAAATGTGTACACTACAAAAGATTATTTTAGACGAATCAAGATAAACTATAACCAAGGTTGATTAATTAGGACACAGGAACTAATTTCAAAAGTAATTATAATTTTATCGACGTCAATTTTAAAACCAAAGAATTCAAAATTGAAAAAGCTAAGAAAAAGTACACAAACTATTTTGATTGCAAATTGACCCAAACCGATTGACCTGGTAATGTTTTTGCCGATTATGTTTTTGCCGACTATTTTGACTGCAAAGCCTTTGATGTTGTTGCGGATTATGTTTTTGCCGGCGGCGATGGTGGATGAAGCAGGGGAGGAAGCCGGCGGCGATGGTGGATGAGGCAGGAGAGGAAGACGGCTGCCGATTGAAGACATGAGAGAGACAAGGAGTATAATAGGGTTGGTAAGTTACGATCCATAAATATAGGCATTTAATTTGGGCAAATTGATTAATCAATTAATGGAATTAATATTTATATTATATAAATGGACTAATTTGCCTTTATCAAATGATTGGTCAATTATTAGTCCTACAATCACACAATATTTAGAAAATGTATTTGAACACACACACACATACACACACACACATATATATATATATATATATATATATATATATATATATATATATATATATATATATATATATATATATATATATATATATATATATATATATATATATATATATATATATATATATATATATATATATATATATATATATATATATGAATGTAGGTTCTATTGACAATTTAAACAAAGTAGTAATGTTGAGAATACATATATTCATAAGTGATTATGAGTATATGAATAATCACTTGTCAATAGATGTATTAACAAGATCTCTATTTCTTTTTAAATTCTCAACGAAACCTACCCCGATATGTTTGTATGTGTGTATTAATCTCCAACGGTAAAAAATAGCGGGTGTTTGTGAGGTAATTTTATACTGTTATAGGAGCTTCACCTAATTGTGAACACCAAACGGAGTGATATTTGCACACCCTGTGTTGTGACAGATTAGCACCACCATATCCAACAGGGCATCCACTCCGTTCAGTCTTAGAACTTTAAGTTGGATAATCAAAACCGAAAAAGCTATGCGACGTAAATTGTAGCCATCATCTTTTCGATTGTTAACGGCCAAAACCTAGTGTCCACTTGTGATAAAGCCATGCTTTATATCGTCCAAAAAACTTGTTCCTAAGTGCTAAATTCATAAAGGGAGCGAATGCAAGATGTTACTTTTTGTCGTGTGTTACCGGTTCTTTAAAACCAAATATACTCGTTGAAAAATCTACACGTTGTCAAGTCATATGAATGAAGAAGCTTTATATACACTAAACACTAAGTGAATAAAAAGTTCTAGGAAAAAGTATTTGCCAACTTCTTGTCTTGGTACGTACCATATATTGCACGACCTTCTTTTCAATGTCCTTTTATTTTTCTGCAAAAAGGTAGAACATTATTGCTCATTCCAAAATTAGGTTTTACATTTTTTTTGTAACACATAATCCTAAATCCACTTTGAATTGAATATATATATATATATATATATATATATATATATATATATATATATATATATATATATATATATATATATATATAGAGTTAGGATATATTAAAAACTTTAATTATTGTGTGGATGTAAGACCCAATCAGAATTCAGAATTCGTCAAGGGTACTTTGGTAAATTAGTTTATAATTTAATTAATTAAATTAAAATTAAAACCTACAATTAAGGTAAATTGACCTATATTTATGGTAAATTTACCTATAATTAAGGCAACAGAAATAATTATCTCCTTCTTATATGAAACTGACGTTGACTCTTCTCCTACTAAACCGACACCACCATATTATTGCTGCCGGCCACCGTACATCCATCGCCGGTCACCACTAACCACTCCCTGCCACCACCTGGTTATCGCCACCATCACAGATCCTCCGTCACAGCCTCAAAGACCACCGCTCTATCACCATCTCGTACAGCCTAGGTAACAGCCGACCATCGCCTCCATCAAACGCCTCTTGTGAAACTTTGGTTTAGATCCAATCCTACCCTGATTAATCATCCTCATTTTTTGCTGTTCGATTATTGAGGCACTTGCAAACTTTTTCAAACAAATGAAACGAATATGAAGAAACAATTGAGAGAACCGCGTTTTCTGATAACCTGAAGCCACTTTGTCTTCTAGCCCTTTCCTCCATTATCGAGACCCAAGAACCAGGTTTTACTTCTCTATTTCTGTTTGTCTCTCTCTACATATGTACATATATACTAACACACGTATCAGTTTTTTCATCCTATTGAGGTGTGTTGTATGTGCACACAACATGTTTGATAAAATGCTTGATAGAAAGGACTAACGTGTTAAAAGCCACTACTCTTGATCTTGATTTATTCCAGGATTCCGCCACCATCAACCTGCCCACACTCGGATTCCATGATTTATTCCAGGATTCCATGATATTGATTCTTGCATATTCTGGTAATTTTTTGTGCAATCAGAAGACAAAGGAACAGAGAATAACGTCTAGAGTTCGATTTCAAGACAATCATTCACACCAAATGTCATTCTCAACTTGATGAATTACAACTAGAGAAGAACTCTGATGTTGCAGGGCAGATTTTGATGAATTTCAATGTAATTATTCTGGCAGAATGTCATTCTCACAAAATGTCATTCTCAACTTGATGAATTTCAATGCAATTATTCTGGCAGAATGTTATTCTGTTTTGTATACTATGTACTTCATTCTAACAGAATACGGAAGTATGATTTTGTATGATTGTGTAATTTATTCTAATAGAATGTTTATCTTACTTTCATATTTATATGATTTTTATGACTTTTTAATTCATATAAGTATGATTTTGTAACTCATTCTTCTAGAATGGTTAACTTACTTTGAAAATGTGCACTAGTATTCTATAAGAATACCAGTTTCTGATGTACGATTTTGTAATTCATTCTAATAGAATGGAACGGATTAAGAACTCAGGATAAGAATCAAAATTAATTTTACATGTTTGTTAGAATTGGTACAAAACTAAAATTTGAATTTGAAAATAAATTTGAATTCGAATTTGAAATTAAATTAAAATTCAAAATTAATCCCATAAAAATCTCACATTCCATAATTGAAAAAGCATAAAAAGTCCATATTACCCTTTAGAATGATATAATTAGAAAGTTGATATTTCTTTTAATTAAAAATAATTAATATTCTGTTATTAATCACAACCATTGATGATTAGGATTCTACGCTTCTGATTGGGTCTTACGTCCACACAATAATTGTGGATCCTAATGTAACCTAGCCCTATATATATATATATATATATATATATATATATATATATATATATATATATATATATATATATATATATATATATATATATATGGGAGGCCTTGAAGGTGCGCAAAGTATGCGACCGCGCTGGACCTAGTCGTCAATGTACCTGGAAATATTTACATTTAATAATTAGAGACGAAAAATTTATCGATAAGCGTCGCAATTTGTCACTAATCCGCTGCTGATCCCTTGCAAGCCGCATTGCAAAATTCCATCACTAAAAACTTAAGGGCCCCCTTTTATACTTTCTGTGATTTTAATGAGTTTTGCTTATATCTAAAAAGTGTATATTCATGGCTCATTTTCATTTTTCGCATATGACCCTGAATATCAACGAGACACCCATGTAAGTGTGTGTGTGTATATATATATATATATATATATATATATATATATATATATATATATATATATATATATATATATATATATATATATGTATATATGTATGTATGTATGTATGTATACATACATACATACATATATATATATATATATATATATATATATACATATATATATATATATATATATATATATACATACATACATACATACATACATACATACATACATACATACATACATATATATATATATATATATATACATACATACATACATACATACATACATACATACATACATACATACATACATATATATATATATATATATATATATATATATATATATATATATATATATATATATATATATATATATATATATATATATATATATATAAGTCTGTAAACGAACCGAACGAACACAAACGGATAAACGAACGAATTTTCTTGTTCATCTTCGTTCGTTTTACAAATTATCTTGTTCATGTTCATTCGTTTATGTTGTGAACATGCTAAACGAACATAAACAAACAAACATAAACAAACAGAGATAAACAAACATAGTTAGACATATGTGAACATAAACGAACATAAAACTAACCACTAACTAGCCGTTCAAAAAAAATATAATACTGTAATGTAATCAAACACAATTGAAAATATATGAACATAATGATAACTTAAATGAACAAACATAAACGAACGTTCACAAACGTAATTGAACGAACAAGACCATTGTTCATATTCGTTCGTTTATCTAAATGAACGAGAATTTTTATTCATGTTCGTTCGCTTATTAAATAAAAGAACATAAACCAACTGTTGAGTGCAAAGTTATTCATTTATTATGACTTTGTGGCATTAGGAAAGCTCACTTATGTTTATGGGCTTGTTCATTGGGCCCTTTATTTTGTCTAGACTATAAATAGTGTTTTATTCATTATTGTATGGTTAATGATTCTAGAGGAAAGAAACTCAAACAACACTTCGGAGTTAAAGGAAACTCAAAACAAGTTACTCATGTTCTTAATGATCCGAAGTCAATTTATTGATCAAATGATTTTTGCATTTATGATAAATTTCAAAGACAAACATTCCTTCGATATAAATGACCGTTTGTTCTTTTACAGCTGTCCTTAAGAAAATAAAGGGAAATCATAACAAAAAGATCTCATGAAAATGGCGGTTCAAATATCAAATCACTGCAACTGACTGCCGAACGTTTCCCTTTTTGTAGGGTTAGTGGTACGCGCATGTGCTGAGGTGTCTTCGTATTAGTGGGCCAAATCAAACATGCATTTAATGACCTTGGGACCATGAATACTATATAAACCTCACACCGATTCAGTTTCATTCTTTATGCCATCATCACTCCCAAATTTCCTCTGCAAAATTGCTCTCAAGAAACCCTAAAACTCTCTTCATCTTCTTCATTCAATCAACAATGGCAGCTAAAGCATCTTCCCAAAACCACTGAAGCCATTTCAATCCCGCATCTCAAGAGCCAGTTTGCAAACTTGGTTCTTCGCAACAATCTGCAACTGTATCCTCAACCAATCAATGCCTTGGTTGAGTGTCTGAAGAGGTCAGTTCTTGGCTACGCCCTGACCTGCACTCCTTCAATTCCGGCAACTCTTGTTCACAGAGCCCATTACACATCAAACGCTCTGTTCGACTCTAACAATTAAGTAAAATCAGTGGTCTATGAAGTTGTCGATTCAAAAGGAAAGACCAAGAAAGTGCAACTGACTAGGGAAAAATTCACTGAAGCCCTCCACCTTCCCGTCTACAATTCCAAGGAGATGGTTGTTCCCTCCGCTGATCAACTCGTTGACATGTTCAACGAAATGGGCTACTCACCTCCTATTGAGAAGATCAGTACGTTCAAGAATAACCAACTGCCAGATCTTTGGAGATACTACTTCAGTATCTTCCTCAGATGTCTTTCAGGGAGAACTTCCTGATTAGACTCTACAAGTGTATCATTCCAAAGTCTACTCTATGGAATCTACTATGATGTCAAGGTAGATTACGTATCCATCCTATGGGCCTATTTTTGTTCGCACATCAATCACAGCCTGAAGGGAACTGAGATTTCGAATGCTAGATTCTGGGGAATTGTTGTTCACGACCATTATCAGCAAGCAGGGTATGTTACTGACCCTTCGCTCACAGAAATGAAGTTCACTCCCATGCAATTCCAGCCCTAGATGATGTACCTGCAACCTTCTGTGCTCAAATTCCCCAAGCTATGCTGTCCAAGGTACCCATGGAGTGCAATGAGGTAAATACTTACGTAAATACTCTTGTTATTCCATACGCTTCTCGAGACATAACTCAAGAAGAAGCTCAAGTTGACCGCCAAGACACAAGCAAAACTCAAGAGAAAAGCCACTGATGGACCCAATAATCCGAAGAAAATGGAGAAAAAGAGAAAAGGTTCGGAGCAAACCACTCCGAAGAGAAAATAACCGAAGAGGTCAAGAGAACTAACCATCAGGGATGAGTCTTTGGAGTCCAATAAGACTCCATCATTAGTCCAGGAAGAAGAAGAACAACATGAAAACAGACCTCCTTCACCTCCACCAACCACCAGACCACCTACTCCATCGAACACTACTGCACCACCCTCACTACCTAAAACAAACAGACCACCTACTCCACCACATACAACAACATCTCTTCCTCCACCACCCACAACAGCTCAACAAACCACCACAATTCACACTACATCATCTGATGTACCTCCACCACCACCACCTACAACTGCCCCTCAAACGTCTGCTGTTCCTTTCTCTGGTATTGATTTTTCAATACCAGAGTTTGATCTACCTCAATCACCTTCAAGACAAAACCCTACTTCAGCAGCCTTCTTTGAGGCTTTTTATATGGCTCCTTTAGTTGCTGAAGGAACATCCGATGAAGAACTGACAGATGAGGATTTTGTACTAATGAAACAGTACAAGATTCTCAATTCAAAGCTTGATACTCTGATTCAAGCACAAACTGGTTTTGATCCTACAAAACCAACCATGGGTGATATTACCGAAGAGATCGAAACTTTGGAGTTCACACTGTCCAAAGAAATAAAAGAATCAGTGCAGCAGCTCGAGAAGAAATTCGGGGATCAACAGGATAAGATCCAATCCTTGTTCGAACAAAAATTAGCTTCTGCTGTTGTTGATATTGACAGGAAAATCCAAACTTTTGCTGAAAAGGTTGAACGTTCAAACTCCAAAGTCATGAAAGCATTACAAGAACTTCGGAGTGAAACTCAGCAAAGTACCAAGTTTGAAAAACAACTTGATGAGGCTAGAGCAAAGATTGAAGAGCTCACAGCCGCCCAAGCTGCTACGGAGATCTCTAAGTTTACAGAGGAACTCTAAAAGACAACTACAGCTCTTAACCAAGATATGGCCACACGGTTAAGAACTGTACTACTACCTCTGATAAACTTTACTGATCGGCTTACTAGACCACAAGGCAGACTTGCCATTGCTCAACATGCGGGCCATGCTTCACAAGGGGGAGAAAGAGTGGTCACAACAGTAACCTCCGCAGCCACAACAACCACCACTGCTGGTCCTAGAATCTCAACCATCACTACAACTACCAGGGGAACATCTGGACCGGGGGGATCAGCTGGAGCTGGAAGTTCAACAGACAGGTCTGTTGAAAGCATAATTGCTCCACAGATGGAGAATATCTACACGGCCAGACGTGCTGATTACGCCTTAATGATAAAAATGAACAATTTTGCTCGAGATGATGGAAAATAGACCGCAGAGGCAATCAAACTCTTCCGATTTCAAGATATGAATGTACTCAACAGGCTACCTCTTCGGAGTTTTGAGACAGTCGATTTCGAAGATCTTCAACTTGACATTCCTTTCAATCCGAAGACCTTCGCCTTTCTCCAGTTCGTTCAATCAATAACAAACGAACAGAGGCCAACCTACTGGACCAACAAAATAAACTTCCATGCTATGTTCATTAAAAATCAGAATGTAGTATGGAGTCTGAAAAAGATCAAGAAAATCATATCTATCAAGGAGGCAGAGACTTTTGAGAACTTCACAAATTATGAATTTCTTGTTCTTCGTGGTGAACATGAAGTGGAATCAAGGTTTACAATTGCTGACTTCCTAATAATGAATCCAATGGACTTCATTGAAATGCTTGACATCTTGGGAAGAGGTGATCCTAGTCTTGCCTCAGAATCTTTAGTTGTAATCAGAACGGTAAAAAACCACCTCTTGGGTTTTCTGAACAACTACCTGCTGAGATTTGCAAAACACGACATTGAATTATATTCCTACTACCAACAACCATTGAATACTCCTCCAGTGGTAGTTCGAAATATAAGCAGGTTTAAAATGGAGAGATTCTTGATGAACCATATGGTGTAGTCTTCAAAGGACTTGGAAACGAAACCGAAGTCATGATTAAGTTCTTTGAAATAGACTATCTTGGCCTCCATCCCTCCTCATTTATCTCAGGCATGATTCCTCATGTGAACGCCTGCCATGTCAATTCATATGAGAAGAAGAAGAAGTTCATGGATCATATGAACTGGTACTTAGCTGTCAGAAAAACTCTGAAGAGGTCCTATAAAAGAAACTTTCGTGTATAGGCTTCGGATGCACTTCTCACAAAGGGGGAGATTGTTGAGAATATTTGTGATGAAGTGCTGATGTATCCGAATTTCTATTCGAAGATCTCCTGATGTAAAACCCCGAAGTAATAAACAATAAGAAGACCCCGAAGTCTGAAGACTCCGAAGGGTATCACCTTGAGGATCCAAAGACTTCGCAGCCTGTCAAACTTTTGTGTGCACGCGTATAGTACAATACGTGGTGCATGAATCCTGTATCCTATCGGTTCGTACACTGATAGGATATTCTCTGTAAAAACTTGTACTATGCGTATCACTGATCTAGTATAAATATCAGTGATACCATACCGTGTTAGATGCCAGATTGTAATCGTCCATTGTAAAACCCTAAATCAATCAATCAAAGCATTCGGCACAAGTTATCCTATTCATCCTGTTCCTTAACTGTTATTGATTATCCATATTACTGTTTGATTGTTTATTACTTGATCTACTGTTAAATCACCTATCATTACTTGCTCATCTTATTGATTTCAACACTCAACACCAACTTCCCACCGAACAATTTATTGGTATTAGAGGATTAGATTACATTCCTTTTATCTCTCCCGTTCATATCTCCTATCTTTGTGGTTTATTGTTTCCTAGTTTATCTCTTTTCTTTGCTATTATATATAGCCTCCATGTATACTGCTTTGATTTAATCAATGAATACAAAACCCTTATCTGATTATCGATTTTGTCGTGGTATTAGAGCAGGTTGCATCTAAACCCTAAAAGTCTCAAATAGCCGACAGACATGCCCGGCAACGCAGAGTCCTCAAGCAAAAGGAATAATGCACAGGATCCGAACTCATCGTTCTACATCCATGCATCCGATTACCCGAAACAGATGCACGTCAACGACAATCTCAACGACAGCAATTATGCAGATTGGTCGCAAAAGATGATGAATTTTCTCTTTGCCAAAACAAGGTAGGCTTCGTTGATGGCACCATCGAAAAACCCGCAAAGACACATGCCAACTACATGTTGTGGATGCGTTGTGATGCTATGGTGAAGGGCTGGGTCACCATGCCAGCGTAAAGTATGCTAATACCGCTTTAGAAAATTGGACGGACCTTCAAGAACGATTCGGAAAGGAGAGTGCTCCCCGCGCCTACGAGCTCAAGCAAACGCTTGCATCTACCCACCAGAATGGGGCGTCTGTGTCAACATGCTACACCAAGCTCCGAGCCATATGGGACGAGATGCAAGCTGCATTACCCTTACCCCGCTGCACATGCAGTGGATGCAAGTGTGACGTCACCAAAAACCTAAGTCAACTAAGAGACAAAGAAAAATTGTACAAATTCCTCACGGGTCTTGAAAACGAATTCTCCGTCATTAGGACCTAGATTTTGGCTACAAATCTGATTCCTAATCTGGGGAACGCTTATCACCTTATTGCGGAGGACGAGCGTCAAAGAGTTATTTCTAGTGACAAAAGACCTTCAGTAGAGGCAGCATCCTTCAAAACCACCATGCCAGTCCGACGTGAAAGCACTCTAAACCAACGATGTGATAAGATAGGGCCCACCGATGCGAAGAAAGGAGAGGTCCTTCAAAATTCACTCCAAATAGGGTTGTTTCAAAAGGATAGGATATCGCGAGTGTTGGCCGGGAAACAAAAACGAAAGGAATCGAAGCCAAAAGCTGCCTGTCTCGACGCGGAGTTGAATCTCATTCCAGGTCTGAGCATCAACCAATACAGGACTTTTCTGAAGCACTTTGAAGAGAAGGAAGGTACGAATAAGGACGGGATCAACCGATAGCTTACATGATATGTAAAAGGGATGTTAACAACGATTCAGTTGTGGACTCGGGATCAACCGAGCACATTACCCACGACGATGACATTCTTGAAGACATAATGAAACTCATTTTGAAAATCATGTACTTATCCCCAATGGTGATGCTATCCCAATTGAGGGAAAAGGAAGTTGTTCTTTGCCTGGTGGTACTAAACTCAATGGTGTCCTTTACATACCTAAATTTACTTGGAATCCCCTGTCAGTAAGTTGAATATGTAAAGATCTTCAATGCGCAGTAACATTCTTTCCTGACTTTTGTGTAATACAGAAGCTGTACACGAAGAGATTGATTGGTGCAGGTGAATGCAAGAGGGGTCTGTACTGAATGGGAGTCCTTGAGAAGTCTAGAAAAGCAATGATGACGACGGGCGACATTTGGCACAAAAGGCTACCTCACGCTTCAAACGAAAAGCTTACCAAAACCGAGTCTCTTAGTGGTTTTTCTTTTAATAAACAATGTGATTCTTGTTCTAAAGCAAAACACACAAGGCTTCCTTTTTCGAGTAGTGAAATTAAAACTAGTGGTTGTTTTGAGTTATTGCATTGTGACATTTGGGGTAAATACCGTACTCCTTCTTTATCAGGAGCTGGTTATTTTATGACTATAGTTGACGATTTCAGTAGAGCTGCTGTTTGGGTTTTTCTGTCGAAGTTTAAACATGAAGCTAGCAATCATCTAATGAATTTTCACAAAATGATAAAGAATCAATTTGACAAAAACGTTAAGAAGATCAGGTGCGATAATGGCGGCGAGTTTACCTCGAATGACATGCTGAACTTCTATATTGAAGAGTTGATCAAAATTGAGACATCCTGTCTACACACGCCTCAATAGAATGGAGTCGTTGAGCAGAAGCATCGACATCTCCTTGAGACGGCACGAGCTTTAAGGTTTCAAGCAAACCTTCCTAAACGCTTTTGGGGTGAGTGTTTCTTGACTGCCACCTATATCATTAATTAACTGACATCTCGTGTGATTGACAACAAAACCCCATATGAAATCGTTTTTGGTCAAAAACCCGAATATGACTTCATGAAGGTTTTCTGTTGTCTAGCTTATTACAGAAACACAGAAACCAAAGGTGACAAGTTTGAAATGAGGGGGAGACCGAGGATTTTCTTGGGATATCCAATGGGTAGAAAGGGTTATAAAATATATGACATTGAGAAGAGAAGAATGGCGGTATCTAGAGACGTGAGATTTCATGAAACAAAATTTCCTTTCACCGAAACTGAAAGCGAGGCAAGTCGAGATGATTTTTTTGATGAAAATGTGCCTTATGAGGTTCCCAATGATGGGGAACGTGGGCTACACTCAGTCGAAAATCAACATACTCCGTCAAGTGATGATTCTGATTTTTTGCATGACAACAAGGCTCAACACATGCATGAAGTGGAAACTGAGCATAGCTCTACCAGTTCTAGCGACAACGATCAAACTGTTGAATACACACGACTTCAACGAACCAGAACACAGCCACATCACTTGCAAGATTATATCGTTCAACTGCCCCATATGGTCGATGACATCGTCGCAGTCGTCGATGCGGTAAAAAATACTAGATAAATACCTTACAACTCACTAGCTAGTGGAACTAAGGGTCGAACCGTGGAATCAGTGGTTGGCGCTCTGTGTCGATAAACTGATCTATAGTGTCACTCTATAGACGACACATATAAATAACATGTGGGAAGCACATAAAAACTCAAACAAAAACCAAAACAAACTCAGATCTGATTGCAGATCGAGAAAACGAATAATAACGAAACGATAACCGAATGATTACTTTTATAAACTTCAAACCAAACTCAAATCCAAAACCAAACAATCAAATATCAGACCTAAACTACCAACTATTTAACTACTGAAATCAGAAACTACGAATTCAAACGAACATCGAGCAATTGATGGAAATTCCAATTGCGGAATACCTCGATACCGAGTTGAGAAAATAATAGAAAAACCAAATAACTAACCAAACTATCGATATAACTGAGAAAAATCATGAAATCAGCCTTCTGGATCCCTCCTTGACGTCCCAGGATGCTTCAAAAGTCGGACGGGACTTCGGTATTTATAGTGGTGCGAAAACAAGGTTCCCACTCCGTGGACAAGTTTTTTCCGCGACGCGCGTCTCTTCCAGAGCCCGATATCTCGGAGTTTGAAATTCAAAACACTGACTTTTATCATTTTTAGATATTAGCGTCGCTACCTTTAATGTTAGCATCGCTAATATGGCTTCTGGAAACTACCACGTATGCGTACGAGACTTAAAAGCGAAGAAATCCCACGTGCGCGTACGAGACTTAAAAGTGAACGCTAACATATAAGTTAGCGTCGCTAACTTTTCATGCACTGCCTCTTTTGTCCGTTTTGCTCCGTAACTTCTCCCAATTTGCACTAAAACCCTTGTATTTACACTAAAACATTTCCAAGCACTTTGGCACAAAAGTAAGTGATATTAGCCAATTCAGAAGGATAAATTAACTAAAAACCGGCTAAACAACGACTATAATACTTGATATTACTAGGCGTTGTCAAATACCCCACACTTGTGCCTTGCTTGTCCCCAACCAACTGAGTTTTTAACAAATTTTAACTAAAACTCAAATATTTTTGAATGCCTTCAGTTTCAAAGTTTATTGTATCCAGAAGTTAGCTAAAATTATTTTTAAGAAAAATTGACTGGAATATCATTTAGGAATCACGACTTTCTAAAGAACCATTGATTACGAATTTTCAGTCTACAAAACGCAAACTTACTCATTCATATTCTAAAGGCCGTTAAGGAACTATCCATGACTTTCGATGTTGTCCGTGTAACGAGCTTTCGAAAATACTGTCCCAGACTAGACGATCTTAGGTAGTAAGGTGCATAAGTACTCTTTCAGGGCCACCCGTTTCAGACCTACCGGCTCGAACAACAAAGGCCACTGATTGACAATTCCCTCCTGAACCCCAATCCTAAGATGTTCTAAATCCAGAAATTTCTAACTTCTAAAAACTCAACTTATTTTAACTAAATCATAGCATGATTACAACTAAACAGTATTTGTTGAAAAATACCATATGCTATAGCACTCAAAATCTATTCGTTTTCTAATTACAATTTCTTAAAAATTTTGAAATTTGCTAAATTTTTTGAAAATTAGACTGTTTTTGCAAAAATTTCAAAAAAACTCTTTTCGACCGTCCCACCCCACACTTTAAACCGTACAACGTTCCCATTGTACAAAAGAATATTCAGAAACAAGGGAGAAAAGAGTTACCCATTTGGAACGGTGAATTGCTTGATTGTTGGGACCGACTGTAACAGGGTGCGATCGTTCGCGTCATTTTGATGAAATCCGGGAGTCGGGGCGTAGCAGTGAACACGCCAACATAACAAAAGTGGAAGGGTACAGTGACCCCACACTTGCGTTATGCAACTGCCAACTTTTTAGTGCAACAATCACAATTTGGCAAATAATGGTTATCTACTAAAACTATCAATTCATGCAAAAGATGTTAAAGTTTAGATACAGACATAAAAATTAAATATAGAACTAAAACTAAAAAATAAAAAGAAAGAAAATAAAAAGGTACAAGAAAATATCACTCAGGATCATGATGAGTCCCAAATGGTCCAGCCCCATCGCTTCCACCCGTCGGTGGTGGTATCCCAAAATGTACGCCATTGTACAAATTTGAGAAATAGTTGCAAGATTGGTCCCTGGCATCAATAACGACACTAATCAAAAGATCAGTTCCGCTACTGACGAACGCAGCCCCAAAATTTTCGATTTTTCAATTTTTAGTCTGTTTTTCAAATTGATTGCACCAATATGTTCTTAAACTAGAGACTAGCAAAAGCCCTAAGTTTAATTTCGCAAAAATGTAACACCACGTCACTCACGGTAAGTTATTTTATATTAATCGTAAAATGTTTTCAATATGAAATAATATAAGTGTTGGATGGTTTCAACACATTTAAGATTGAGTTGTTGTACGAAAAATGCTAAAAAGGGATAAACCGGGTCGTGTGGTTTAAACCGGGTTAAGTTGAAAGATGAAAAACAACATTAAAAACCATTTCTGAAGAACCCGGGTCGTGTTGGCCAACCCGGGTCGAGTTTTGGTTGTAAAAATATAGCAAAGTAATAAGCAACGTCAAACTGGAGTGGGTTTTTAAACCCGGGTCGAGTTGCACTAAAAACTCGGATCGGGTTTTGGAAACCGGGTCGAGTTGCACTACATCATATTATGACTAAATTGGAAGCTAAGAACTTGACGAATTGAATTGGAAGCTAAGAACTTGACGGATTGAAGTAATCTTCGGTATTTCGCTTCTTGAAACACCGCCAAATCATATTAGGACTAAATTGGAAGCTAAGAACTTGACGGATTGAAGTAATCTTCGGTATTTCGCTTCTTGAAGGTAAGGTTTACCTTTTAGTCCGATGGAGTGGTTGATTTTCCTTGTTTTGGGTTGGTTTCGGGTGGTGGTAAAGAACCACCTGTGAATTGTTAGAACTTGAGCATATACACTCGGTTAGGATGTGTTGAAATGCTTCTAATCCCGAGTCTTAACTATTGTTATCAAGTTTCAAGCCTAGATGGTTGAAAAACAAGGTTTTCACCTCTACTTGGCATGTATGTGATTATGTAGGTACGGGAAAACCTTGAAGGATCATTGTAGCTTCTGTGGCGTTAGCTAGGACTGTCTAGAACTTCAACACCAGGTGAGTAATCTGTACCGTATCGATTATGATATGTATTGGTTGAACTCTTGCAATTTGAAGTAGCTTTAGTATATGGAATGGTGATCTATAAGTTAGTCAATTACCCAATTGATATGGTATAACGGCCCATGTGGCTAGGAGATTAGATTTCGTATCCAAATGTTAACGACCTTCGTGGCTAGGAGATTGGATTCCGTATCCAAAGTAAACGACTTATATGGCTAGGAGATTGGATGTGATATCCAAATAATAACGGCCCTTGTGGCTAGGAGATTGGATTGATATCCAAATGTTGATTCAAACAGGGATGTACATTGTATTGAGTTTTTAACAACTTAATTATATATTTACATGTTAAACTGTTTATATGATTACTCATTGAGCTTTATGGCTCATAGTACATGTTTGAAATGTCCCTGCAGGTGAACGTGACCCTGCTAAGGGTAAAGATATAGCTCATGGATAGGACTTGATGTTGTAGCAGCCCGGCTTAGAAGGAGTTATTTTGATATGTACTCCTTGATACACTTGTACCCTTTTGTATAAACTTATACACATAATAATATGTTTATTATGTGTAAAAGTATGTTTAAAAAGTGAAAAATTTGTATTTGGATTTAAAATTCGGGTGTTACAAGTTGGTATCAGAGCCTTGGTTTAAGTGAACTAGGTGTCTGTAGAATGGATCCCTGGACTTAAACCTTGAAAAATAGTAGACATGTTGTGCAGTTGGTTGTATATAATTTTGTTATTATATATAACATAACAATTTGTTGAATTTTGAAGTATGAGAGGTATTAGAAGTAATCCTACATGAGGAAATTCGGGGCGTGGAAACTCGAGAGGTGGTCGGGCCCGTTCTCAAGGCTCGGTTGGAAGAGGGGCGGGTGGACCAACAGATGAAAATCCACCAGATTTATGCCTCATAGTGGCTGATGTGGTACATGAACTATTACCTACTTTGATGAATGTACGTGATGAAAGTGTTGCAAAGCAAGTTCATGATAGGCAGCATGAAAACGAAAGTCAAGGTGAAAGCAGAGTTCGTATAGAGAAAGAAGTCCAAGGAGAAGGAAGTTCTGGGAAAAAGACTGAATGAACTTATAAGACTTTCCTTGGCTGTAAACCTAAAGAGTTTTCAGGAACGGATAATCCGGTTCATGCTATGGAATGGCTGATGCATACAGAGAAGGTGTTTCGAATTAGCAAATGTGCCGAAGGGGATAAAGTGGAGTTCGCCATGAACCAATTGACAGGAAATGCATTACATTGGTGGCAAGTATTCAGTAAGGCGTTGGGTCCTGATTTGACACAATCTTTATTGTGGGAAGTGGGAACAATTTAAAACTAAATTCAACGAATAATATTGTTCCGAGGTGGCTGTAAAAAGGTTAGAAGAAGAGTTTTTGCACTTGGAACAAGGGTCTCATACGGTGCAAGAGTATACAATGAGTTTTCTTGAAAAAGCCAGATTTGCTGAGCACCAGATAAACACTGAGAAGAGAAAGATTGATAAATACGTGTGGGGATTGAAAACCCGAATTCGAGAAATTGTGCAGCCGCTTCAATTAACTTCTTTCCGACAAGTGGTGGATAGAGCCATAGAAAGAGAGACAGAACTTCAAAGACAATAAGAGGAAAAGAAAGTGAATGAAACTAAAAGAAAGGCAGAGGAACAACCGTGGACGCCTCAGAAAAAGTCGCAACAGACAGGGTCAAATTTTAAAGGCAAAAGCCTAAGAGAAGAAGCAAAGTGGTGTGAGAAGTGCAGGAAAAAGCACTTTGGAAGTTGTCGGACTAATATTGTATTGTCGGGCTGTCGAAATTGTGGAAAACAAGGGCATATTGCTCGAGACTGTCGGGCGAATCGAAGGTGTTTTCAGTGTGGGGCTACAGATCATATTCGCCCGAACTATCCTCAGGTGAAATGTGGAGCAACCAGTGATAAACCCAGAGAGGAGCGGGGAGGAAATAAAGAAGAGACGAAAGGTCGGGGAGGACCAGTGGCATCACGAGCATTCCAGATGACGGTAGAAGAGGCTCGTGAAAAGGCTGACGTAGTTACAGGTATATTCGCTTTAAATTCAATTCCCGTATACGTAATATTTGATCCTGGAGCTACGCATTGTTTTGTATCAACGTCTTTGATGCCACGTTTGAATATTCCCCTAACTCCTATGGATGAAAGTTTAGAAGAAGCTATAGCTTATGGTAGATATGTATGGGTATCAAAACATATTGAAGGTTGTCAGCTTAAAATCTACGGGGCAAATTTCCTTATAGATTTGAAGTCGATGACTACCAAGGAATTTGAAGTAATTGTTGGTATGGATTGGTTGGCGAAGAATTACACTAATATGGATTGTAGAAACAAAAACATTACGGTTTTAACACCTGATGGGAGATGGATTAAAATCCAAGGCGAAAAACATCGATTGAGAATGCCAATTATTTCCTTTGCTCAAGCTCGGATTAATGTTAGTAAAGGAGGGATGTCATATTTGGCATATGTGGCTTTGGCAAAACCGAGTCAAGTGGGAAAAGAAAGTGTGAAAATTGTAAATGAATTCCCTGATGTTTTTCCTGAAGAACTTCCCGGATTACCACCAGATAGACAAATTGAATTCGCAATCAAATTAGTTCCGGGAGCCGCACCAGTTGCTCCGGCTCCTTATCGACTAGCACCTTCAGAAATCGAGGAGTTAAGAAAGCAATTAGAAGAACTTCTAGATCGGGGTTTTATAAAACCGAGTTCGTCACCATGGGGAGCCCCTATTCTATTTGTAAAGAAGAAAGACGGGTCGATGCGTATGTGTATCGACTACCGGGAACTGAATAAGATCATAGTGAAAAATAAATACTCGTTACCAAGAATCGATGATTTGTTCGATCAACTTAAGGGGGCGTCATATTTTTCAAAAATTTATTTGAGGTCGGGATATCATCTGTTGAAGATTCGAGAATCGGATATTCCGAAGACCGCATTCCGTACCCGTTATGGTCATTATGAGTTTTTGGTTATGCCTTTTGGGTTAACCAATGCTCCGGCAACATTTATGGATCTCATGAACAGAGTATGTCGCCCATTCCTTGATACTTTTGTAATTGTATTTATAGACGATATTTTGGTATATTTTCGAAGCCAGGCTGAACATGGTGTCCATTTGCGCCAAATATTGGAATTACTTCGTCGAGAAAAATTATACGCAAAGTTTTCCAAGTGTGAATTTTGGCTAAGAGAAGTACAATTTATTAGGCACATTATTAATAGTGAAGGTGTTAAAGTTGATCCAACGAAGATCGAAGCTGTGATGAAATGGGAACCGCCTCGAAGTCCTGCAGAAATACGCAGTTTTCTTGGATTGGCGGGTTATTATAGAAGATTTGTAGAAAACTTCTCTTCAATTGCTGCACCGTTAACAAAATTGACCAAGAAGGGTGAAAAGTTTGAATGGGCGGAAAGACAACAAGCAGCCTTTCAGAAATTAAAGCAAGCCTTGTGTGAAGCTCCGGTTTTAGCCTTACCGCAAGACGGGGAAGACTACGTGGTTTATAGTGATGTTTCACGGGTGGGCCTTGGATGTGTATTGATACAGAAGGGTCGGATAATTGCTTATGCATCCTATCAATTAAAAGAAGCCGAGAAGAAATACCCGGTGCATGATCTCGAATTGGCTGCAGTGATTTTGGCTTTGAAGCTTTGGAGACACTATTTGTATGGCGTGAAGTTTCTTGTCTATACAGATCATAAAAGCTTGAAGTATTTATTCGATCAGAAGGAATTAAACATGAGGCAACAAAGGTGGATGGATTTACTCAAAGATTTTGACTGTGAAATATTGTACCATCCCGTCAAGGCGAATGTCGTTGCAGATGCCCTGAGTCGAAAGGAATATCCTTTGAAGATTACATCCGCGTGTATGGGTGTGGCGAGCCGACTACCCGAGTTGATTCGTGTAGTGCAAGAGGAAACGTGTAAACCCGAGAACGTGAAATGCGAAAGAATGGTTGGGTATACAAAGCATCTAGTTGAAAACTCTCAACGATTGAAAACCTTTAGAGTCCGTGTATGGGTGCCAAAGCAAGGTGAAGCGTGGGGTTTACTTTTGGAAGATGCTCATTGTAGCAGATATGTTGTACACCAGGGTAGTACCAAGATGTACCGAACTCTAAAACCTTTGGTTTAGTGGCCGGGAATGAAAAGAGACATTGGAAGATACATAGAAAAGTGTTTGACTTGTTTGCAAGTAAAGTCGAACCATCAGAAACCGTATGGCAAAATTCAACTGTTACCAATTCCAGAGAAGAAATGAGATAATATTACAATAGATTTTGTGACGAAACTTCCTCGAACACCACGTGGGCATGATACTGTTTGGGTAGTGGTTGATCGGTTTACAAAATCGGCACAATTTATACCGATTAGTGAAAATTTCGAGATCGAGAAGTTGGCGAAAATTTATATTGACGAGGTAATTCGTCGTCATGGATTATCGTCGTCAATTGTGTCGGATCGAGATAGCAGATTCACTTCCCGATTTTGGCAGAGTCTTTAAGAGTAGTTGGGTTCAAAAGTATTGATGAGTACCGCGTATCATCCGCAAACTGATGGGCAAAGCGAAAGAACCATTCAGACTTTAGAAGACATGCTTCGGACGTGTGTGATAGACTTTGGCAGAAGTTGGGAAGATCATCTACCTTTGGTAGAATTTGCTTACAATAATAGTTTTCATTCCAGTATTCAGATGGCTCCATATGAAGCGTTATACGGAGCACCGTGTCGTACTCCGACTTGCTGGACTGAAGTGGGGGAAAAGCCGTTGGCCGGACCCGAGATCATAGCCCAAACTGAAGAAAAGATTAGACAAATTCGAGACCATTTGAAAGTTGCTCAAAATCGACAAAAAACAATATGCTGACAGGCGGGTAAAACCATTGGAATTCCGCGTAGGGGAAATGGTGATGCTTAAAGTATCCCCTTGGAAAGGCTTGATTCGATTTGGGAAGAAAGGGAAGCTAAGTCCTCGTTTCGTTGGACCGTTTCGGATATCTCAAAGAATAGGAGCTGTGGTGTATCGGTTAGAGTTACCAGAAGAACTCCAAGGTATTCATAATGTTTTCCATGTGTCTCATTTGCGGAAAACATTATTTAATGAATCCCAACAAATACCTCTGGCTGAAATTGAGGTTGATGAAAAACTAAGATACCCGGAACAACCCGAGATAGTATTAGATCGAAAAGAAAGACAATTGCAGAACAAGACGATCAAAATGGTTAAAGTACTTTGGCGACACCATAGAGGTTCCGATATGACGTGGGAAACTGAAGACGAAATGAGGGAGAAATACCCTCAACTCTTTACTTGATTCCGAGGACGGAATCTTTTAAAGGGGAAGAATTTGTAACACCACGTCACTCGTGGTAAGTTATTTTATATTAATCGTATAATGATTTCAATATGAAATAATATCATAAGTGTTGGATGGTTTTAACACATTTAAGATTGAGTTGTTGTGCGAAAAATCATAAAAAGGGATAAACCGGGTCGTGTTGGCCAACCCGGGTTGAGTTTTGGTTGTAAAAATGTAGCAAAGTAATAAGCAACATCAAACCGGAGTGGGTTTTAAAACCCGGGTCGAGTTGCACTAAATACCCGGATCGGGTTTTGGAAACCGGGTCGAGTTGCACTAAAAACCCAGATCGGGTTTTAGAAGCCTGGTCGGGTTCTGTCGGAAGAAAAAAACTTGATATTAATGTAACCCGGGGCGTGTGCATCAGCACGGGTCGTGCTGCGGATCCAAACCCAGGTCGGGTTTTGTGACACGGGTCGAGTTTCGTGCCGACCCCACCTCCTTTTAATCGCGATTTCAGCCTTTTTCTTGGGGAATTCTCGATCAAAAACCTCTCCTAAACCCTTGAAACACCCCCAAATCATATTAGGACTAAATTGGAAGCTAAGAACTTGACGGATTGAAGTAATCTTCGGTATTTCGCTTCTTGAAGGTAAGGTTTACCTTTTAGTCCGATGGAGTAGTTGATTTTCCTTGCTTTGGGTTGGTTTCGGGTGGTGGTAAAGGACCACCTGTGAATTGTTAGAACTTGGCATATACACTCGTTTAGGATCTGTTGAAATGCTTCTAATCCAGAGTCTTAACTATTGTTATCAAGTTTCAAGTCTAGATGATTGAAAAACAAGGTTTTCACCTCTACTTGGCATGTATGTGATTATGTAGGTACGGGAAAACCTTGAAGGATCATTGTAGCTTCTGTGGCGTTAGCTAGGACTGTATAGAACTTCAACACCAGGTGAGCAATCTGTACCGTATCGATTATGATATGTATTGGTTGAACTCTTGCAATTTGAAGTAGCTTTAGTATATGGAATGGTGATCTATAAGTTAGTCAATTACCCAATTGATATGGTATAACGGCCCATGTGGCTAGGAGATTGGATTTCGTATCCAAATGTTAACGGCCTTTGTGGCTAGGAGATTTGATTCCATATCCAAAGTAAACGACTTATATGGCTAGGAGATTGGATGTGATATCCAAATAATAACGGCCCTTGTGGCTAGGAGATTGGATTGATATCCAAATGTTGATTCAAACAGGGATGTACATTGTATTGAGTTTTTAACAACTTAATTATATATTTACATGTGAAACTGTTTATATGATTACTTATTGAGCTTTATGGCTCATAGTACATGTTTGAAATGTCCCTGTAGGTGAACGTGACCCTGCTAAGGGTAAAGATATAGCTCATGGATAGGACTTGATGTTGTAGCAGCCCGGCTTAGAAGGAGTTATTTTGATATGTACTCCTTGATACACTTGTACCCTTTTGTATAAACTTATACACCTAATAATATGTTTTGTATGTGTAAAAGTATGTTTAAAAAGTGAAAATTTTTGGGTGTATTTGGTTTTAAAAGTCGGGTGTTACAAAAAACAAGCTAAAATTGCCCTAATTTCTCATTTGGGTCAAAACCCCCAATTATGAACCCTAGATTTCTTGATTTTTGAATCCAACATGATTTCATCAAATTGAACACACCAATAGAATCCTAAACTAATGATTAACAAAAGCCCTCTGTCAGTTTTCAGAAAAACAAGCTAAAATTTGAGCATTTTATTGATTTTGCCGAAGAAGCCTAAAATCGTCCCCAATCTCCATTTTTTTTCGATTTTTGCATGTTTTTTTTTCAATCGATTCATCCAATATGTTGCAATAGTTCTGATTAACAAACCCTAGCAGCCTAATTCCTGAAAAACTAAGCAAAATTTGCTCGAATTGGGGTTGAAGGTTCGGTTTCGCGAACCCCCCAATCGGCTCAAAACCCTCTGAATTGACTAGATTTCTACGATAAGGACAGTAGCAAGTGATTAGAAACGTACATTGGATGCTGAATTGAAGTTTACACGGAGAAATCGGTCGAAAAAAATATGAACTCGGGGCTGTGTGTGCGTGTTCGGCTTGGCAAACTCGAGTGGGGGAGGAGTAGTTCCTCGTTAGCGTGGATACTAGGTTGAGACATTGACCCCTCGTTTGACTAAATGTTAACGTCGCTAACCTTAAAAGTTAGCGGCGCTAACTTGCTTTTTCCAGTTTTTCACATTTTTCAGTTATTTTAAAGTCCCGTTTGACCACCCCAAACTCGGGCCATGCCAAGTCGTTTTTGAAAAGTTTTCCGAGTGATATTCCATAAACTAAAACTAAAAATTAAAAACGAAAATAAAAAATACTTATCGAAATGTCGGGTTGCCTCCCGAAAGCGCTTCTTTGCTCAGTCTTTTAGCTGGACCATCTTTCTGCGGCTACGGTGGATCGTACGCCATTTGACTCCGCTGATTTGGAATTCCCACCGTTCCTTCACTGACCCACTATTCCTCAAACTTTCCTGGATCAAATGGCTTGCCGGTTCTGCTGTTGTCGCCTGGTTGCCGTTTTCTGATTAATTTCCGGGAATGCTTGGAAGTTGTTCTAAACCTCCAGGATCGATCTTTTCTACGATATCTTTTCAAGATTATCGTTTGACGTGGAGCGCGCCTAGTGCCGCTCCCAGTAATTGTTTTGCGAAACATTTGTTCGCATAATGCGTGTCGTCTGTAGTTTTCGATTTTAGCCTGCAATACCAATAAAAATTTTCCAATCGAATGGGATCGGGAGGCATATTATTGGTATGCTCCCGTATGTCCTCATCGATGGTATTTATCACATCTAATTCTCCACTCATGAATGGATCATGAGTGCCAACAAAATCATGTTTATTGTTTTCAAAGACCACATCATCGTCATCATCTCGGTCGTCGTCCAACAAGTGGGTCGGGACCAAGAATGAGCGACTGGTTTTATCTGGTGATGGTATAGATTCACTCATCACCAGATCTTTATTCTCAAAATGTTCAGAATTTTCAAAAATTGCAGGATCGGGGGTGGTATTCTTATCTACGCCCCCTCCCTTAATAACCGTCTCGACCATGTTATCTAGTGATGATATAGATTCACTCATCACCGGATCTTGAATTTCAAAAGTATCAGCAATTTCAACAATTTCAGGAATTGTTGGGTAGCGATCAGTATTGTCACTTACAGCCCCCTCCTCAACTTCCTTGTAACACAAATTGCCTGGTGATGGTATAGATTCACTCATCACCATATCAACATTATCCACATTCTCAAAAACATCAAAAGTTGTTGAGTCAGAGGTAGTATTGTCACCTACAACTTCTTCCTCAACAACCTTTTCGACCCTCTCGGTAGTCTCTTGACTTTCCCAATGTGTATGACCTTCCATTACATGTTCAGGTGATGCAGGTTCACACACAGTATTATTGGTATCACTCGCCTCGGATTCTGGCGAGTATGGCGGAAATCCCATATTTTCACTAAACTGATCTAATGAATGTTGCATTCTCGCAATAGCATTGGCTTGATCCTTCAACATTTGGTAGATGCTAACCATATCGCGTAATTTTCAGATTGAGTTGGCTCATTGGTTCGCCATCCATTGTCATTGAATGATCCATTGTTGCAATCATTCTCGTAATGGTTGTCGGCCGGACTTTCATATTCCCCACATGTGTCATTATTGGTGTTCCGATTTTGTTCGTACTAGTTCGGATTTCCATACCCATTGTCATTGAATGATTCATTATTGTAATAATTCTCGTAATGGTTATATATCGGACCACCATATTTCCTACGTCTATTTTTGTAATAAACCGGACCGCCATAACACGTATTTTGACCCAGGTACATGTAATCGCCCATTACGAGGACGTACACATACCAATAATAAAAAAACTAAATTCAAACAACAAAAACTGACACAGAGTGTCAAGCGCACAACTCCCTGACAACGGCGCCAAAATTTGACATCGTCACAGTCGTCGATGCGGTAAAAAATACTATATAAATACCTTACAGCTCACTAGCTAGTGGAGGTAAGGGTCGAATCGTGGAGTCAGTGGTTGACGCTCTGTGTCGATAAACCAATATATAGTTTCACTCTATAGACGGCGGATAAATAACACATGTGAAACACACAAAAACTTAAACAAAAACCAAAACAAACTCAGATATGATTGCAGATCGAGAAAACGAATAATAACGAAACGATAACCGAATGATTACTTTTATAAACTTCAAACCAAACTCAAATCCAAAACCAAACAATCAAATATCAGACCTAAACTACCAACTATTTAACTACTGAAATCAGAAACTACGAATCCAAACGAACATCGAGTAATCGACAGAAATTCCAATTGCGGAATACCTCGATACTGAGTAGAGAAAATAATAGAAAAACCAAATAACTAACCAAATTATCGATAACTGAGAAAAATCACGAAATCAGCCTTCCGGATCCCTCCTTGACGTCCCGGGATGCTTCAAAAGTCGGACGGGACTCCGATATTTATAGTGGTGCGAAAACAGGGTTCCCGCGTTGCGGACAAGTCTTTTCCACGACGAGCGTCTCTTCGAGAGCCCGATATCTCGGAGTTTGAAATCCAAAACGCTGACTTTTATTGTTTTTGGACATTAGCGTCGCTAACTTTAATGTTAGCGTCGCTAATATGGCTTCTGGAAACTTCCACGTGCGCGTACGAGACTTAAAAGCGAAGAAATCCCATCTGACAAAAGTTAGCATCTCTAACTTTTCCTGGCCTCTTTTGTCCGTTTTGCTCCGTAACTTCTTCCAATTTGCACTAAAACCCCTGTGTTGGCACAAAAGTAAGTGATATTAGCCAATTTAGAAGGATAAATTAACTAAAAACCGGCTAAACAACGACTATAATACTTGATATTACTAGGCGTTGTCAGTCGACCCTACACGCACCCCGTCAACTCAAAGCTCTTCTACGGTATACCCCTTAACAAACTGCGTTTCTTATAACAATTTCTCTAACTCTCACAAAGTTTTCTTAGCTGCCATCGATTCTACCGATGAGCCAAAATATTTCCATTAAGCAGTCAAAGATGAGAGATGGAAAGATGCCATGAAAAGAGAGGTTAGGGCACTCGAAGAAAACGATACCTGGACCCTTGAAGACTTACCAGAGGGCAAACCCGCTATCGATTCTAAACGGGTATACAAAATAAAACACAAACCAAATGGAGAAGTAGAGATGTTCAAAGCACGTCTGGTTACCAAAGGTTTCATGCAAATGGAGGGCGTGGATTATCATGATACCTTCACTCCAGTAGCTAAACTTGTCACTGTACACACTTTTCTTGTTTTCGTTGTCAAAATAAATTGGTCCATACAACAACTAGACGTCAATAATGCCTTCTTGCATGGTGATTTACTCGTGTCCCAGAAGGCTTAGTGTTGAGTCAATGGAAGTACATCCTCGATATACATGATTGTGGTATGCAAGGGTGTCAGCATGGTTCATTTCCCATTGAACAAAACCTAAAACTAGACAAGGGTGAAAAGGAGCCGAAGGTTGATACTAGCCAATATCGAAGAATAGTTGGGAGGTTACTCTATCTCCAGGAAACCAGACCGGACGTAGCCTACACAGTAAATATATTAAGTCAATTTGTCGCAGATCCGCGGCAACCTCATATGAATTTAGTTGTCCAAGTGCTTCGGTACCTGAAAGCTACTCCAGGTCAAGGAGTCCTTCTTCCACGAGAAGGTGGTGTGATCTCTTGACATATTGTGACTCTGATTGGTTAGTGCGTCCTCTTACTCAACGATCTAGAACATGTTACATGCTAATATTTGGAGGTGAACCTATCTCTTGGAAAACAAAGAAGCATTATGTTGTTTCCCGATCTTCAGCTGAAGCTGAATACCGATTCATGGCCTCGATAGTTAGTGAAGTTTTATGGGTTAGATGGTTGCTGAAAGCGTTAGATGAAAACATTACTGGACCTACTCCTCTTTTCTGCGATAATCAAGCTGCTCGTCATATAGCTATCAATCCCTTTTTCCACGAACGGATAAAACATGCAGAGATGGATTGTTTTTTTATTCGTGAGCGAGTTGACACCAAAGAAATTGTTCCACGTTCTGTTGACACTAAACTAAAAATTGCTGATCTTCTCACCAAAGGCTTAGGGACGCAACAATTACAATTTCGCCTTGGCAAGTTGGGCGCTCAGAACTTACACGCTCCAACTTGAGGGGGAGTATTGGGATTAGAGGATTAGATTACATTCATTTTATCTCTTCCGTTCATATCTCCTATCTTTGTGGTTTATTGTTTCCTAGTTTATCTCTTTTCTTTTGCTATTATATATAGCCTCCGTGTATACTGCTTTGATTTAATCAATGAATACAAAACCCTTCTCTGATTACCGATTTTGTTACAGTTCACAAACGGTTCGCTGAACGTACGGTTCGTAACCCTATTAATATAGGTTCATTTGAGACATGATGATGCAATCATATCACACATTTTTGAAATTAAAAAAATATATGTATTATTTTCTATAGTTTTCGTCATTCTTTTATCCAAAAAAATAAATAATTAAAAAATTACCGTTTTTAAGTATTACATGTAATATTTTAATAGACTATTAATCATATATGTATAATCTATTAAAATATTAAACTAATTGATTTCTTAGAATCCTTAATAATATTTTATTAAATATTACATGTAGTATTATTCCAATAATATATTTAACGAATATTATTTATGTAGAACAATGTATTGTGAATTTTATTTTTTGTTTAAAAAAAATAAATTGTCATGATTGCGAATTTGCGATATTGCTTCTTATACTTTTCAAGATCGGCCCTTAGATAATAAATAAAAAAAGAAAAAAAAAATTCAATGATCAAGATTAGTAAGAAGGTTTGACGGTCAAGAAATGGTTACGAAACGATAAACCCTAAAAATCACAATTACCGAATAAATTTGCTTCAGGAGTTTTGATTGTTTGTTACGTTGTTACAATTTTTATATTTTTATTTGATGCGGTACCAAAATCACAAATTCGTATATCTATACTACTTTAAAATGGAAAAATGGTTTCCATTAATAGAAACTCTTAAATTTAAGAGATCCAATTGATTGTGCATAATGTACAAATTTTAAAGCATATACAATTTCACTGAATAATTCTAATCTTATCTGCTCTCTACGCGTTAAATTTTAAAACAACCAGGGTTCAAAATCACCGTGTCACACGCTGCATCCCCAAATTCTCTCATTCTCTGCCTCTAAAACGGTAAAACCCTAACTCGTCAAGCCCTCGATCAGCACTTTGGTCTCTATCGCCTTGATCGTCTCCGATCTCTTCCTTTGCTCTTCAACACCAACGATTGCAAACTAAGAGCCGCCGCCCATATCTCTGAACCCCCCAACTCAGTCTTCTCTTGCACCTCAACTCCATCATCGATGTTGCTTGACATTGTTGTTTTGTTTCCAGAAAAATAATAGCCACCGCCACTTCTGAAACCTATGTCACCATCACCACAAAATCCTTTCGCCGGTTCATCGCCATATCAGTCACCGCCACTGCCATCCTCGCCTACTACCTGCAACAACCACCACACCGCTGAAACCCTTTTCCCTAAGGTATGTTTTTGTTAAAATTTTCAGATTTTCGGTTTAATTTTTATTTCAGGTTCTCCGTTTATGAATAAATTCTCGAATTCTATCTTTGGGTTAACGATTTCATGTTATTGTGTGTGTGTGTGCAGGAAGCAGTAATTTGTTTTTTTCTACATTTTTGTTTATTTTTGGTTTTTAACGATCTTTGGGCTAATTAATTCGTGTTATTGTGTGCAGGAAGCGATTCTCAGAAAATAATGACTTTTCACCACTTCTTGGTTCCCGACTCTATGGTATGCTTGTGCTGAAGGATTCATCGAGCATATTGACCTAGATTCTCTTTGATTTACTTAACCATCATTTGTATATCTTTCCTGGTTAGAGCTATAGATTCGTATATCTTTTGTTTGCAATAACTTACCCATCTTTTGTTTGCAATTACTTATCCATTTGTCAATGTTATGTATGTATGCATTTTAAAATTGCGGAACAAAAGTTCTGTACTGTGGATATTTGTCTTCATTTTATGACAAAACTTAGTTTTGGACTTTTGATTTTTATTTGCAGTTTTGGGTAGGACTGTTTACAGCCACCTTCACATGCTCTCTCTGCAATTCCATCTGGTTCACACACCTAGAGGAAACGAAATAGATCTGGTTCACTTCCTATTTGATTTATACTTTTAATCTTTTAAACTATTTTAATTTATTTTGGCTTAAATTACTACAATTTTTAGTAAAATCACAGCTCTGTTAAGGTTCTTGCACTTCAGGGAAATTAATCTAAATTTTATTTTTTCCTCTCATCAATTTTTTAGATTTCCATGTTTGTAGTGTTGGTTATCTTTGGTTTATTAATGTAGGTAAGATTGTTGATTGGTTTTGTTTGAAATGTAGAAAAAGTTATGGGTTTGTGCTCTAAAGTTGATAAGGAAGAATGGGGAATTAGGTATTTTGACTATAGCGCCAAAGGCAAAACGTCGTTAAGAGTCTTCACTATTTTTACAACCCAACTTTCAAGTATCCTTATTTACGTTTTGTGCATTCGACTTTCATCTTTTAGGAAAACCATTACAACATTGTACTTTGACATATTAAAAAAAACATATGAGTGTTGTGTGTCAGTGTGTGTGTGTGTGTGTGTGTGTGTGTTAAAGTTTATATAGATAATTACTAGCTTTGGTTTTCATACTAGATCATATTTCCTATGTAACTATGACTTTACGTGTATGACTGTGACTGTAAATGTATGTGTGAATGTTTGTGATTGTATGCATTTGTAGGAAATACCAACGGATTTCGTAATGCCAACAACAAAGACAAATTCTGAATTTCAAATTCTTGCATCAGACTATAGATAGACTTAAGACTTTGACTTTCAAAGCCTCATATCAGGTTCGACTTTGCCTAACAAAATGCCTATCGTGCCTGACATATTTTTAGAAGAAAGTGAATTTACTAATTATAAATTTTACATGCTTTGAAGTGACAGTTTGTTTATGTTCATATAGGGTAAATGTATCCTGATGTCCAACTGATGTTCATAAAGGGCAAATGTTATTTGTTGCAGTTATCACTTTTAAATGAATAAAAGTATGAGGCAGGGGCATGTTTATGTGTATGTGTGTGACCTTAATATGGCGTAATTGGAGAAAATGAAAGTATGATGCTTTGTACCGGTGGATTCTTGCTAATATCCTTGCCTCTGAAATTTTGGTAAATAACTGTTTCTCCCTTTTAAATAAAATTGATTTGGTTTTTACATGTTGGTTACCAAGAAATGAAAATATAATATCGTAATAAACAAATAAAGCAAAGTATGTTGATATATCTACCATTTAGCTCCAATTTTTAAATTTTGTAAATAAATGAATGAAATATTTGAATATAGCTATAGTAGTTTTCGATTAGTGGTAATCAGAATTTCATAAGCAATATTCTGTTTAAAGCTGATTTTTTAAAATTAATTGTAATATAAATTTATTAACATATTTAGCCCATTGGAGGTGTTGTTAGTTTTTACAGGTTGAAGAAGTGGAAGGTGAGACAAAGAAGTAAAAGATGAAGAAAGAGGTGCTTAGGCTGATCGGATGAAATTTAAGCAAGAGAGTGGATATGAGGATAAATTTGAAAAGAAGAAAAAGGAGAAATGTGCAGAAAATGGATATGGAACTTTAGCTTTTCAACCGTTGACTTTAAATTTGCAGCTTTACTTCCTTTGTTTTTTATTAATTTTTGGTGAGATTAGATTATACAAATGCTTACACATGAATATTTAACTGTTTTCAGTTTTGGTTTTCATTTGTTGTCTTGAATATTCGAATGCATGTTTTACAAATTTGAATCAAGGGATACTTGAATAATTTGCTTTGATTTTGATCTTCCCGATGTATTAGTGATAGTAGATGAGGGTGAGGGAGCATGAGCATATGTGGTGACTGGTGAGGGTATTATCGGAGAAGGTTTTACGAGAGGATCAAGTAATATATTAAATAAAAAATAAATTTATTTGTATTCCCATATAATTCATGTATTTGTATAGTAATAGAAGTTCTTTGAAAAAATGAATTTTTTAGTCACGGTTTTTGGGCTTTCCATTAAATTCATGTTTTCGATTTGCTAATTACCATTATGAAATATGTGATACATTGAAATTTAATAAAGCGAGGATTTCATATTTTGAAATTTAACACGTAGTTATTATCAAAATTTTAAAATATTAAAATTTTGAAATCACTATGTATTTGGCCCAACAAAATGTGTTCAAAGCAAAATTGGTGTCTTTAGGAAGGTTTTTTTGTTGGAAAGGGTATAATGGTGATTTTTGTAGAACTTTTTATTGGTTTATCCACTTGCCAAATCAAATTACAAACTGAATAACTCATACCTAAAGGACACCAATAGGGAAAAAAAAAACGTGGAACCTTCATCCCCCTCTCATCATTAGCACCCGCCGCATTGCGCGGGTACACCACTAGTTGACCAAAATGAAAAATATAATGGGTCAAAATCACGATAGACATAATGATAAACGATTGGAAAATAGGAAAACATAAAACTCGTTTACATATTATAAAATCACATCTCACAAAAATATTTACATAACCAAATTTGAATATTTAATAGTTTCTATTAATTAGTCGTATTTTTTGTTTATTTATATCTTTTAACATTCTATCTTATCTTAAAAATAATTAAAATATAATAAAATTTATAATTTGTATTCTCTACAAATAGAAGCCTACAAGCATAGTTTAATTTAATTCGTTACAGCTGGTTAACCTTTCAATTTACTCAAATTACACAGATCACATCAACGATTAGACATTCTAATATGAATCTATAAGTTAAACAAGCAACAAGCTAGAAACAAAATAAAACATTACAAGGTCTTTATATCCAATAGCATGTTTTGTAACCACCAAATCAATTGAGTTTCGGTTTGACCATCTATTAAAAACGATTGAGAAACAATTCTATAAAAAATCATGTCTTTTGCGGTTTCTATAACCCGAAAAGTAAAGATTTCCCTATAATTCAAAAGAACCCACAATTGTGTTAAAATGATTGCATCAATGTATTTTCTCTCCATTATAGAAAGAGCCGTTGCATCAGCCTAAGAAAATTATTCTTTTATAGTGTCTGCCGGAGAAGTACTAATATCCCACAATGTCTTATTTTCCTCCAAGTAGCCAAAGCCAAGTCACAAGAGAAAAAAAAAAAAAAAAAAAAAAAAATTCTTTGTCTTCATGTGAGAATCTTAGATAGTTTAAATAATGAATCAATATCCATGCATCTTTATCCGAGATGAATATAGTATGAAAGTGATTACTAATAAGGAGGTCATGGGTTCAAACCCTGACACTAACATAACAAGGAGTAGTTTAGGAGTAGGAGTAGGATAGATTTGCCGTTTAAAAAATAAAATAAAATAAAAAAATAAAAAATGTTAACTTTAGTGGGAAGCAATCGATTCCGTCTCGTGATATCAGCCCACGACTAGAGTCTTAACGTCAATTTGTCGAAGCTACCGTGAAAACTTCCACTGAATCTAAGTCTCATATCTATTTATCTAGTTGATCTGTTAACACAAGTGAGAATTTTGTTTAATGATTTCCATTATGTAAATTTTCTCATTCCCTTTTGGTTGATGGCACCAATTTACCATCTAAACACAATTGGTAAGACGTAAATGAACAAGGCAACATATACCAATTTCTAAAGCGAAAAGTATAGGAAAACTAAGCTCTTAATGGATTGCCACCAACCCACAAATCTTCCCAAAAACTATTCGAAAAACCATTCCCCGTCCTTTTTGGAAAAAAAACCAAATTTATTCCTTTTATCATAAAGTTGATTTCAAGCCACACTGATATTACTCACACTTCGTGAACTTTCACCTTATTTGTACTTAATCTAGAACCCCCATATGATCCGTGAATAGCAATAACGACCTTAACTTATAAAGAGTTCTGTTCATTAAGAAAACATCAATGTTATTTATGAAGTATATATTAGTTAATTGCAAGAAAGAAATACTTCCAAAACCTACGTCACTAATCACTTTCCTTGATTTAGCCCAACATATTTTCTTCTCATTCAATTCCCCTTCAAAACAGTGGCATCTTATGTTTTCCAAATGCTTAAGAATCGTATCTACGACTTTGAACAAAGACATAAAATAGATACCAAGGATTCTTAAAACCAACTTAAGTAAATTGTTCCTCATTCTGCCGAAATCATCTTAACTTTCCAATTGGAAAGTTTCTTTATTTATAAATTGGTCAATAATAAGCTTCCAACCTTCTACTACGGGCATTGTATATCCAACTGGCAACCCAACATATATAATGGTAATTTATCCAGACAACAACTCACTATAGAGGCCAAATCTTCAAATTCTTTGTAAATAACATCCAACCTTATGAACTTACCTTTTTAAGTTTATCTTGGATGAACACAATATAAAAACACCTCAAAATTAAATGATGATTATTGCATTTTGTGACAACCTTTCTCCAAAGAATATAACATCATTTGTAAAAACCTAAGTAGAATTTACCAACCGGTTTCCCATTAATGCTCCTTGGAAAATGAAATTGGTTAAAGTCTCTTTAAGAGCAGTATGAAGATCCTTCATAACAATAATTAGTAAGAAAGGATATAACGTACAGGTCTCCTTGTCATGATATCGATTAAATTGATTTTTTATATTAGGGCTCATGTTTATCATAACTAAAGCCATAAAAGAATTCAAAAAACTTGAAATCCAGACCCTTCTATTCTCTACATAAAACGCATCATTCTTACAATTCCATACAAGTAATTCCAACTTAACCAATCATAAGCCTTTTTGAATTCGACTTTAAAAACTACAACCTTCTTTTTATGTCCCTTGTACCACTCTATAACTTCCTTTATCATCATTTTATCTTTAAGAACTTAACTACCTTTTTATTAATGTCGATTTCTCATTGCTAATAACATCACTCACAACCATTAAAATCCAATTTGCTAAAATCTTAGCAATAATTTTGTATTGACATCCTATAAGACTAATCGAAATGATATTTTAACATACATTGTATCTGATACTTTATGATTAAGAGTGATAAAGAAAGAATATCACCTTCTTGGAATAAAGATTGAATCCTGAAATTTCTTCACCAATGCAATTATAGGTGGTTCAGTAAGAATCCAAAAATGTTTCCAGATTGCAAAAGTAAACCCATTATGTCACACCCCTAAACCGAATGGCGAAATCTTCTAAGGGTCGAACGTTATACAGTATCACAATAATTGAATACATCGATCCATAAGTAAATAACAACCATAATACACTATAATTAGATAAGTTACATGTTCCAAATGTTAATGGTTTCAAATCTAATTGCTTGTATGATAAACAAAATAGTAAGAGTGACGTCTTCGTGTCCCAATCCAAGCGTTTGTCAATCTCGACTAATGAATACCTGAGAATACAAGCGGTTTACATGTGTCAACATTACGTTGGTGAGTTCATAAGATTTTGAAATGAGAAAAACCCAGTATTTCCTTAGTGAAACCCGAAGTATTTCTAGACAAGAAAAACAGTGTTTTCTTAAACGTTTTTGTAGTTTTAGAACCATAAAACTGGAATTGTGTAAGTAAAACCATACTTTTTAAATCTTCATAAATTGTACTTTGTAGTCATAAACTGAAATGTATAAGTAATTCTTTACTTATATTATGTGTAAAAATGTAGCTTTATAATTATATAGAACCAAGTGAAGATGTTTTCCCTAAACAATGGATATTTGTTGTTGTTACTCGTGAGTTACTATAAACCTGCTACCAACTATTTACATGACCATTATGTGAATATTTGATCATTATTTATAATACAAAGGGTACACATAGACAAGTAAGAGGTATACACAATATTAAAAAGATATGCACCAACAAATCTTTTTTCAGTTGAACAAGGTCAATACAACCTTGAGTATGCTTATTGCTAACAATCGCTTTAACTTTAAAAGAAAACATGTCCAATTGCACAAACAAAGATGTCCATCTAAAATTTTTATATAAAATACGGCCATTAACACACATTATGGTCATGTAGATTCGTACTTGTATCATTTAAGCAACTATATCTTTATAACTCTTATAATAGAGGTCATTTATCTTGAACTATATTCATTTGAAACTTTCAACTCTTCGTTATTAAACTACTTAAATATTCAGTTGTAACTCACAACTCTTCATCTTATACTAATTAATTTTGCTTGGACAATTAAAATGTTTTGCTTATATAAGAACTATTTCACACTTGATTACTCAAAATTGCTTCTCTTCTATTTTTGTTTTTTCTAGAATATATGCATGAGAGCTCCATCATGTCATAGTTTATTTTTATTTTGTCTATATATAGTTATAAAGTGATGAAAACTCCACTATGACATAATTTAGTTTTGGTTTTGCATATATATATATATATATATATATATATATATATATATATATATATATATATATATATATATATATATATATATATATATATATATATATATATATATATATATATATATATATATATATATATATAAAATCAGGATCGGGTGATGACTCTTTTTTCGGTGAGGATTCGTGAGGACATCTTAAAAAAATTGAAAAAAATAAAAAAATGGATCATAGTACTATATTGGAGAAAAAAAGATTCGAAAAAAAACTTTTGGATCATTATTTTTTTTTATAATGATCCAATGATCCAAAATAAAAAAAAGTTGGATCATTACTTTTTCAATGATCCAAATTTTTTTGATAATGATATAGTACTATTCTCGATTTTATAAATAGAGTATGATACATATCTACTATCTTGATATTTTCTTCTCACTTTTCTTCGTTGGTGTTGGTACCTAAGACCTTCCTTAAAGAATTGTAGAAGAAATAATATTTGGTAGTTAGTGCATGTATGTAAGAACTCTCTTGAAAACTTTTTTTGGAACCGGCCAATAATTTATATGGAGCGTACTCGGGCGTGGTAAACCAGGTCGGCGTTTAGCCGGCGGCCCGGAAGCACGCACCTTTCCCCTCATTCACCTGTTGGCTTCGCCTAGGGAAAATCCCCCACATGTTGCTCAAGTCAGGAGTTGAACCCCCGACCTTTGCCCCACATGGGTATATAATCCGGTGCCTCAAACCAGCTAGGCTGGAAGTCATTGGCACTCTCTTGAAAACTGATGTACAATGTTGAACATATTATTTTAATCTTAATTATATGCATGTAATAATGTTTTATGCTAAAAAGTATGTGTAATTACTTTGTTGTTTATACGTTCTAGATGTAATTCCAACATAATATATATTTATATTTCGATTGCATGTATACTTTTAAGGTTCTAATATAATTTTTAGAAAGAATCAATATAGTTTTTCAAAATGAAGAACCATATTAAGAAATACAGTGCTCTTTAGAGAAAAAAAATAAGCTATACAATATTATGAATTTCCAAGGTTAAGTGTCAAGATCGGGATTCTACATAGGATATTCTTCTACTTTGCAAGATCGTCATCGTAAGATCCTACCAAAGACATTTTAAAACAAGAGAAATACATTTTCATTCATCAGTTAACCATCAAGTTAACAAGAAATTGTCTAAAATATGAAAATTTTATCTACAATACATCACTTACCAATAAACAATTCAAAAAGGGGCTTTACAGGGTTCATGCTTGATTCACTTAGTTATTTTGAGAAAAAATATCGAAAATTTAAGAAAAATATAGATGGTTACGATCCTACAATCTTAAGATCGATCCTACGATCCTACCAAAAACGACTCAAGTATGATCGGAAACGATTTATATAGCTGATATCGTAGAATCATACGATCCTACGAGTAGGATCACGATTTTAACAACCTTGGGAATTTCAATATACTCGAATCGAGTGTGAAAATAATAATTGCAATATGATGTTGCTTGGCAATGTCGAACGTGGTAAAGAAACATTGATACAATATACTCAACCAAGCAGCACCACAAAAATCATACATCAATAATGTAAAGCTTTACATAAACATTTTGATTTTCAATAACAAATATTATTTTATAGCTAAAGACGTTTACTAAACGTCTGTCAGTGCTATTTTACTATACAATTTGATTACTGCGCGTTGTACAGACATACGCCTAGTTTTTATTAATAAAATAGGCAATAACTTGTAATGTAGTCTAATCATAATGTTTTGTTGATATTATTGCAAGATACAATAATTATTTTGCATTGGAAAACATATCGAGTATCGTTAAAATCACCATAAAAAATTATCTGGAAACATTAATATTTTATTTATGCTTATCATATATATATATATATATATATATATATATATATATATATATATATATATATATATATATATATATATATATATATATATATATATATATGCTGTAATTTCATGGTTATAACTTATACACACTCAAGTTAGAAAAAGTCATTTCGTAGAAATGATAAAACATATCGCAAACAATGGAAAAAAAGAAAAAGAAGAAGCAAATTCCAAACAAAAAATCTCACACTCATGTGAAAAAAGAAAAGCATGGTGGATCTACTAAAAAGAAAAAGAGTTATCCGTAGAAAAGAAAGATGCATAAGACGAGCATTATCATCTTTGGTAGGAATGGCGTTTTCAAAAGGAAAATAAAAAAGACAGCTACAACACCATTCCATGCCGATGGAAGCCAAAAAGAAGAAATATTTATTCGTAAAAAAATAATGTTTTTTTAGCTTTTTACTTATATGATACTTACTCAAATTTGTAAAATAGGGATCGTTACCTATAGATTAACTATATCTAAAGTAGGGTTGCAAATAAACTAAATAAACATCAACAAAGTCTTGTTCATGTTTAAACATGAACAATGGCTTGTTCATATTTATTCGTTCAAGTAACTGTACAACTGAACGAACACGAATGGATAGACAAATGAATTTTATTGTTTATGTTCGTTCATTTAACGATGTATATTCTTTGTCAACATTCATTCATGTTCGTTAATGTGCTAAACAAACGCAAATGAACATATATAAACCTAAATTAGCATAAACATCTAAAATAAAAACAGTAAAATTTGACCCTTAACATATTTGATATGTTGATTGTATTTTGTAGTACCATTTTTGATATTTTTATGAAATCCAGAAGTTAATTAAAATCACTCTTAGAAGCTCCACTTTCACTATATATATATATATATATATATATATATATATATATATATATATATATATATATATATATATATATATATATATATATATATATATATATATATATATATATATATATTGTTAGGTGAATGTGAACATTTTGAAGTTGTTTTTTCAAAGGTTGGTGAAGGAGTTTGGTGCAGCCCTTATTCTTGAAGGAAACTTCTTATGTTCCCATTGTGAATAATGCACCTCAAAATATGTATAAATAGACCATTAGTTGAAGAACAACATGCACCAACAATTATAAAATTGTAATCTTATTGAGTTAATAAGAAAAATCTAGTTGCAGCCCGTGGACGTAGGATTTACACCGAATCCGAACCACGTAAAATCATTGTGTTATCTTTTGCTTTATTTTTGTGAGTTTGTGTGTGTGTGTGACAGTGTGTTTCCGCTGCGTGTACCTGGTCCGATTCCTAACAACTGGTATCAGAGCCTCGGGTTTCGGAGGAGGTCTCGGTTTTAGAAATTAGAGTATGCTCTGTGGTTGCAGTTTTGTCTGATCTTCCACATCAGAAACTAATTTCTATTAATCGTATTAAAGGTATCTCGGTACTTTGAAGGGTACTGTTCTGTCACACAAAAGTACTATAAAATATTTGTTTCTTGTTTGTCGTAATGGCTGAAGACAAGGTTGTAATCGAGAAGTTCAACGGTTCTGACTTTAGCTGGTGGAAAATGCAATTAGAAGCATTGCTATGTCAGAAAGATTTGGACGTGGTACTTGGAGACAAACCGGAGAAAATGGAAAAAGCTGCTGAAGATGCGTGGAACTCAAAGGACAAGAAAGCTAAGGCGGTTATTACGTTGTCGTTGGAAAGGAGCGTTGCTTTCAACATCATGAAGGAAACCATGGCGCGTGGTATGATGGATGCTCTGACGAACATGTATGAGAAACCGTCGGCGGCTAACAAGGTGTTCTTGATGAGGGAGTTGTTCACGACAAGGATGAATGAAGGCAGCTCAATTACGGTTCACATTAACAATCTAAATTCAATTCTGTCCAGATTGTCATCTGTGGGAATTAAATTTGATAACGAGACTCAAGCTTCACTGCTACTAGCTTCACTACCTGATAGCTGGTCTGGAACAGTAACCGCTGTTACAAGTTCAGTGGGGACTAGTGGTATGACTTTTGAAGGGGTTAGAGATTTGGTTCTTGGCGAGGATGTCAGACGCAAGAATCAAGGTGGATCTTCTTCTTCTGAGTTATTAAATATCGGAAGAGGTAGAGGGAATAGCAGGAATAGTGGGAGCAGTGGGAGTCGGGGAAGAAGTTCATCTAGAACTTGGAAGAATGTGAAGTGCTGGAACTGCCAGGAGGTGGGACATGTTAAGAGTCAATGTCCAAAGAAAGAATTGAACATTGTTGGTGCTGAGAGTGTGTCTGAGGATGATGCACTGATACTAAGTATGGAAAGTTCTATAGACTCTTGGGTCATGGATTCAGGGGCTTCGTTTCACGCCATGGACAACGGAGAAACGATGGTGAATCTAAAAGAAGGAGATTTTGGGAAGGTACGGTTAGCAAATGACGAGATGCTTCAAGTAACGGGCATAGAAGATATTGATCTGGTTACTTCATTGGGAACTACATGGAACCTGAAGAATGTCAGGGTGATTCCGGAGCTGAAGAAGAAATTGATTTCTGTTGGTCAGCTGGATAAACAAGGACTGGAAGTAAGGTTTGGTGGTGGTAAATGGAGGGTGGTCAATGGAAATTCGGTGATTGCTCAAGGTATGAAGCGTGGGTCATTATATATGGTTGAGGTACCTGCTGAGGGAAGTATGACCGTCCCTGTTAAGCATGACAAAATTTGGTTCACTAAATCTAGTGCTAAGAGAGTTCATTTTGCAAACATGAATTCTGGAGCCAAGGGGATGTTAGCTGAACGAGTCGGAAAGTCTAAACCATTCAGGGGATTTTGTGACAGTGGGAGCACGGGGTGTGTTCCGGGTACAGTTACAAAGAGCCGTTGGGTTTTGAAGACTAAGACTGAAAAATTCTCTCATGTTGGAAGTTTGCAAAGTTTGGAGAGTGTTAGTGGTCCTCGATGTATCTCTAGATCCGGTGGAGTGTCCAAGCCGGTTGAGACAGGGGATGAGTCGGTGGCGGTATTGACCACAATTGAGTCGGTAGCGGGATTGGCTACGACTGAGTTGGAGCTTGTGGGAGCTTCAACTGGCCCTTCTAGTACTTGATAATGAGGGGTGGCTGCAACTAGGAAATTGACTAAGTTTAGCTTGTTCTTGGGAACTGGAAGCTTGGAAGACTTGTTATATTAAGAGATTAATGAGAGATGTTCAAAATCTTCAAGTGGGAGATTGTTAGGTGAATGTGAACATTTTGAAGTTGTTTTTTCAAAGGTTGGTGAAGGAGTTTGGTGCAGCCCTTATTCTTGAAGGAAACTTCTTATGTTCCCATTGTGAATAATGCACCTCAAAATATGTATAAATAGACCATTAGTTGAAGAACAACATGCACCAACAATTATAAAATTGTAATCTTATTGAGTTAATAAGAAAAATCTAGTTGCAGCCCGTGGACGTAGGATTTACACCGAATCCGAACCACGTAAAATTATTGTGTTATCTTTTGCTTTATTTTTGTGAGTTTGTGTGTGTGTGTGACAGTGTGTTTCCGCTGCGTGTACCTGGTCCGATTCCTAACACACACACATATATATATATATATATATATATATATATATATATATATATATATATATATATATATGTATGTATGTATGTATGTATGTATGTATGTATGTATGTATGTATGTATGTATGTATGTATGCATGCATGCATGCATGCATGCATGTATGCATGCATGCATGCATGTATAGACACACACACGATTAAGTTCATGAGACAATGAGATTTTGTGAGACATGAATACGTGTTTATGGCCAATCATTTCAAGTGTCAACAAAAAAATTAAAATATAGAAAACAAATGGAAAAATTTGAAGAAAATATAAATATTTTTTTGTTATTTTTCTCACTTTATAATAATTAAATATGATAAAAATAGAATAAAATTTCAACGTTCTTAATTACTGTGTGGCTTAATGAAACAATGAAAATTCAGGAATCAATTTTCAGAATTATAGGATTATATTAATCTAAAATTAATTGATTTATATCTCAATTGTTATTATGCTCATATCCAAATTTAAAATAATTGATCTATATTTAGTTACAATGTTACACAATATTTATTTCGTTACATTTAATCTTAGATCTCTCTCTCTCTCTCTCTATATATATATATATATATATATATATATATATATATATATATATATATATATATATACACACACACACACACACACACACACACACACACACACACACAAATAAACGAACGTGAACATAAATTAATGAGCAACATCATTATTCGCGTATGTTCGTTTAACTAAACGTCTATAATAATAGTTTTCTGAAAAGCTTTTTGGATCAAATAAGTTTGATGAATTAAATTTTTTACTATGATAGCTTTTTTATTTAAATGTTTTTTTAACTTACCTTTTTAATTTACATGTTTCATACAATAGAGTTTATTTTTTAATTTAATATCATTTTTATTCTTTTAGTTTTATTTATTACAAATAATAAGCTATTGCTAGAACCCATAAATAAGTTCTATAAAGTATACACAAACTTTACTATAATGGTGAAAAAGATTTGTTGAAAGAACTCTTTTTATCATGGATGCTTTTACGTAACCCCAATATGTTGATTCTGTTTGAAACACCAAGTCTCAAACTCAATTATATTATTACAATTAATTCTTCTAATAATACTAAAATCTGAATAATATTTGAAATCATATAACGATAAAATTTACTTGTACTCAATGCTCACAATTTTTTTTTTATTAAAAAGTATATTAAAATCTGAACATAACTAAAACACTGTCATGCGCGGTCTTTTTGAACAAACAGATTTAACAATCGGCTCTTTTGTTGCTTATATATATTCATTCATAGTCACAAATTTTGAATTCTCAAACTCCAGTCCTCTGCACTAATTACCTCGCAAAAACCATAATCATCAACTCCGGAAACAGGTATGATATTGCTCACGTCCTAGCAATAAGCGATTATATTCTATACTTCTTTATTTGGTCGTAGAAGCTTCAATTGAACCATTTAGCAACTCAATCTCGAAATGCTTTCAATCATATCTGTTAATTTATCCATTGTCGTAGTTCTAGCAATGAAACGATAGACTTTAGTTAGCTATTTAGGTTTATTTTGCTTCATGAAGTAATCAGAGCGATATGCTAATATCAGAATACTCGTCGTGTTCTTAATGTAGCTAGGGTTTTAAAATATCTTTTGATCGATTTATGTATATGAAGATTAGTGTAATGAAGTCATACTAATCCATAACAGGTACGAAACTCGTTATTTAGCTAAAAAAATGTGTGTCGTTTATGTTTATAGATTTTAAATTTTGAATTGCAGGTATGGACGGTAATGCTAATGGAGATCTAAACATGCCATTTCTGCAACAATCTAATGTCATCGTCAGTGTAAGTCAATGAATCATTCAATCGTTAATTAATTCAAGTTAAATCTATTTTCTGATTATAATTTGTTCTTCAGTCAGAAATTGTGAAAGAAGCCAAAGAAGTTGCAGGTTTTCACGTCGCTGAATTTCCAGATCAAGACATAGCAGTATGCCGCCTAAAAATCAAGGGAATGACATGCACAAGTTGCTCTGAATCAATCGAAACCTCTCTTTCAATGGTTGAAGGAGTGAAAAAGGCAGTCGTGGGTTTAGCTCTTGAAGAAGCTAAAATAAACTACGATCCAAATCTCACCAACACAAATCAAATCATTGAAGCAGTCATAGATGCTGGATTTGGAGCGGATCTTATAGCACCTGAAAACGACGCAAACAAAGTCCATATAAAACTCGAAGGTATCAGTATCATAACTCCAGAAAACATGGCTTCCATTAAACAGTATATAGAATCCTTGAATGGTGTCAATTCTGTTGAAACAAACACAGAAGAAGGAAAATTAACTGTTGGTTATGATCCGAATTTGACTGGTCCAAGGTCAATCATATCATTCATACCTGCAAATTTTCACCCAAGCTTGTACATTCCAGAAAGAAACCGTGACACAGAGAGAAATCACGAAATTAAACAATACAGAAATCAATTTTTTTGGAGTTGTTTGTTTTCAATTCCGGTTTTTATCTTCTCTATGGTACTTCCAATGACTCCTCCATATGGAAATTGGTTAAGCTACAAAATTCACAACATGCTTACAATTGGAATGGTTACAAGATGGATCTTATGTACACCTGTCCAGTTCTTCATTGGTCGAAGGTAACAATTAACAAAGATTTAATTTCTCTTCTTCAAATTTCTTGTAAATTAATTTAGAGTAAATTACAATTTTGGTCCCTGTGGTTTGCATGAAATTTCACTTTTGGTCATCGTTTCGTTTTTTCACGCTGATGGTCCCTGAACTACACTTTTGCTTACACTATTGGTCCATTGGCCAGGTAAAATGACCAATATACCCTTTTTATTTTCTTTTTCATTTTTCTTTTATGTATTATTTATTTAATGAATTAAAGAAAAGAAAAAATAAAAAAAAACCCACGTTCGTTTCCAAGGACTAAATTTGTCGTTCGGCTCTTTCCCGCACCTCCGTCTCCTAGACCTCTCTTCAAACTCCATTTCCGGACACATTCCGCCGGAGCTCGGCCAACTAACTTCCCTTCAGTTCCTTTATCTTGACTCCAATCAACTCTCCGGCGTAATCCCACCTCAACTTTCAAATCTTTCATCCCTCCAGTACTTTTGTATCCAAGATAATCTCATAAACAGCACCATTCCGCCTCAGCTTGGATCATTGGTTTCCCTCCAAGAGTTTCGAATCGGCGGTAACCCGTATTTGACGGGAGAGATTCCACCATAATTAGGATTTCTATCCAATCTCACCACTTTTGGAGTTGCAGCCACCGGACTGTCGGGGTGATTCCGACCACATTCAAGAACATGATCAGTCTCCAAACTTTAGCCATATACGATACATAGATATCCGATTCAATCCCACCGGAAATTGGATTGTGTTTAGAGCTTCGAAACTTGTACCTTCACATGAACAAACTTAAAGGTCCAATCCCACGTGAACTGGGTAAGCTTCAGAAGCTTTCTAGCTTACTTCTATGGGGGGAATTCCCTCACCGGAACAATCCCGCCGGAGCTTTCCAACTGTTCAACGCTCGTTGTATTCGATGTCTCCGCCAATGAATTGAGTGGTCAAATCCCAAGTGAATTAGGAAAGCTAACGGTTCTTGAAGAGCTTCATTTGTCAGAGAATTTATTAACCAGCCCAATTCCACCGGAACTCAGCAATTGCACAAGCCTTACAGCGATTCAGCTTGACAAAAACCAAATTTCCGGCCAAATTCCATGGCAGATTGGGAACTTGAAGATGTTACAGAGCTTCTTATTGTGGGGCAAATTCCATGGCCCTTTTGGTTCACGGTCGTCTGCACCCATGTGGCTAAGTCCCTCGTGGAGGCTCGATTCGTTATTGCCGGAAAAGAAGAACGTGGGTTTTTGTTTATTTTTTCTTTTTTTAATTCATTAAATAAATAATACATAAAAGAAAAATGAAAAAGAAAATAAAAAAGGTATATTGGTCATTTTACCTTGGCCAATGGACCAATAGTGTAACAAAAGTGTAGTTCAAGGACCATCAGTGTGAAAAAACGAAACGATGACCAAAAGTGAAATTTCATGCAAACCACAGGGACCAAAATTGTAATTTACTCATTAATTTATGAATTTATTTATCAGGTTCTATGTGGGATCTTATCACGCATTAAAACGAAGATCTGCTAACATGGATGTTCTTGTTGCACTTGGGACTAATGCTGCGTACTTTTATTCTGTATACACAGTAATAAAAGCACTCCTTTCGGACAAATTTGAGGGGCAAGATTTCTTTGAAACTAGTACGATGTTAATATCGTTTATTCTTTTAGGGAAATATTTGGAATCCATGGCGAAAGGAAAGACATCTGCTGCTTTAGCAAAATTGACCGATTTAGCCCCGGATACAGCTTGTTTATTGACAATCAACAACGAAGGAGATGTTTATACAGAAACGGAAATTAACACGCGGTTAATTGAAAGACATGATATTTTGAAGATTTTTCCTGGGTCAAAATTTCCAGTTGATGGTGTTGTGGTTGATGGTCAAGGGTACGTGAATGAAAGTATGATCACAGGTGAAGCAACCCCAGTTGCTAAAAATATAGGCGATCGGGTATAATTTCTCTATATATTTATTAAAAAAAGTTTGTCATATTTGACTATTTGACGAATCCTAAGTTTATTAAAATGGTCAAATATGACATGAGCCCTTAAAAAAGTTTGACGTAAATTTTATAAACTTTTTTACGGAAATAATGTCTTGAAAATGAAAATAGGTTATTGGTGGTACTGTGAATGAGAACGGATGCTTGTTGATCAAGGCGACTCACGTTGGTTCAGAGACCGCGCTTTCACAAATCGTTCAAATAGTCGAAGCTGCCCAACTTGCTCGAGCCCCAGTCCAAAAGCTAGCCGACCAAATTTCAAAGTTTTTCGTGCCTGCGGTTAGTTTTTGAGATTTTATTAGTCAATATAAGTCAACTCGTATTCATATCCGTTTTTGATTTTTTAATAAATATGATTTTATAAATTCTAGGTGGTTCTGGCTGCTGTTGTGACATGGGCGGGGTGGTTTATTCCCGGAGTAGCGGGAATTTACCCTAAAAGTTGGATACCAAAAGCAATGGATGAGTTTGAGCTTGCGTTACAGTTTGGGATATCGGTTTTGGTTGTAGCGTGTCCCTGTGCTTTAGGTTTAGCCACTCCTACTGCGGTTATGGTGGCTACTGGTAAAGGCGCGTCGCTAGGAGTACTCATCAAAGGTGGAAATGCCCTTGAGAAGGCCCACAAGGTACTTTTCAGCATCATTTTTTTTTTGGAAACAGTAAACGAATTAGTGGAAGCCTCACCCGAATACTTTTCAGCATCAGGTGATCAGATCAACTGATGCTAAACCAACATAGTCACCTTGTTTCTCGTAATTTATCTAGGAATTTTCAGTTATAAAACAACCAAATAGCTGAAAACTTCAAGATAACAAACTATTAGCATATCAAACTGATCAGCTGATGATAATAGTTATTTTATAACTGAAAACTACAAAATAAATTACTAGAAACAAAATTTCAACAATGTATATTTCTAGATTTTGCGTCTATTTAACGAAGATTATTTTAAATGTGTAGGTTAACACGGTGGTGTTCGATAAAACGGGAACATTAACGGTTGGAAAGCCGGAAGTTGTTAGCGCAATACTCTTTTCGAGAATCTCAATGGAGGAGTTTTGTGATACAGCAATTGCAGTAGAGGTCTCTTTTATGTTTCTACATATATATCATGGAATTAGAAAAACTAAGTTTTGTAATTGTAAATATTGATTTTTTTTTAGGGAAACAGTGAACATCCAATAGCAAAAGCCGTCGTAAAGTACGCCAAGAACAGATCGCCGAATCATAAAACTCAAACCACCAACGGTGGACCGGTGACGGACTTCGAGGTGATTCCCGGAGCCGGAGTCGGATGCAAAGTTGGCCGGCGAACCGTTTTGGTCGGAAACAAGAAGCTAATGAGATCCTTCAACGTCTCTGTCGGCCCTGAGGTTGAAACTTACTTTTCCGACAACGAGAAACTAGCTCGCACCTGTGTGTTAGTCGCAATCGACGGGAAAGTAGCCGGCGCTGTTGCCGTCACAGATCCGGTGAAGCCTGAGGCGGCGCGGGTTGTATCATTTTTACGATCGATGAGTATTAGAAGCATAATGGTTACCGGTGATAACTGGTCGACGGCGACCGCCATAGCCAAAGAGGTCGGGATCGAGAACGTTTTTGCGGAGACGGATCCGTTCGGGAAAGCTGACCGGATCAAGGATTTACAGGCGAAAGGGATGGTCGTTGCGATGGTCGGAGATGGCATCAACGATTCGCCGGCGCTTGTTGCAGCGGACGTCGGAATGGCAATCGGCGCCGGAACAGATGTGGCGATTGAGGCGGCGGATATTGTGTTGATTAAGAGTAATCTAGAAGATGTGATTACGGCGATTGATCTTTCTAAAAACACGATTTCGAGGATACATCTTAATTACGTGTGGGCGCTTGGGTATAATTTGCTTGGTGTGCCGGTGGCGGCCGGGATTCTGTTTCCGTTCATCGGAGTTAGGTTGCCGCCGTGGTTGGCCGGAGCTTGTATGGCTGCTTCTTCTGTTAGTGTGGTTTGTTCTTCGTTGTTGTTGCAAACGTATAAGAAGCCTTTTGCGTACTCCAGATGATCAACGGTTTGCAAATGTGAAGACTGAATATGAACAAATTCATCAATAAAAACGTAATTTCAACTTTAGTTAGTTTATTTTGGAGGTTTTAGCGCGCTTTTTTTTTTTTTTTTTTTACTATGTGCATTAAAACAATCAAAATGGCGCTAAAACTCATAGTTTTAGCTTTAAACCAAAAAACCCCCAAAATGTTAGGTCTTTACATAATTAACCCAAAAACATAATTGTTTTTCAAGAAATATACCAAACTTCTACATTAAAATGGTGTAACTAATAGTAACCAGCCAAATAATATCAAATTTGATAAAATACTAATCGGCAAGTTAAATATTTCAATTCAACCATTTGATTGAGTGTGAATGCATAAATGGTCCATGTGGATGGTATAAGCTTACAGTTTCAATCCAACGTTCAACAATTTGGTGACAAACAGTTTTGTATTTGAAACTTTTATCCTAAAATCCATTGATCCGATTAGAACAATCACAGATTCACTAAAAATATCATTCATAGGGTGTTTAAAAATACTATATCAATGATTGAATGGTCATTTCTGGTTGGAGAAAAATTATCAAGTGTCGGTAATCTCTACAAGTATCTACATAGAGCTAGAATATGAGTTATAGACAAACCAACTTATCAAGACATGTCTTCTTTCTTCCTCTTAAGTTTAACGAACTAGACACACACATGCAAAGAGAGTTGCTTTGGCGACACATCACTTGTAAGGGAGAAGGGAGTTTTAGTGGTTTAACGACACATAACATGTAAGGAAGAAAGGTGTTTTAGTGGTTTTGACTCTCTAAGCTTTTTATTTGATTATGATGTAAAATGTTCCCTTTAAGTGTGGGCTTCCAAAACCTATAAACTTATCATATAAGTATTAGGCTCAAACTCATGATTAATTAATTCAATAATTAATTCATCTTTGACATTTCATTTAAATAAAAGTTGTCTATCTAATTTTATAATAAATAAAGTATTTATTTACTTATTTATCCACTCTTGACCAATAAACAAATATGAATTATTATTTCATTATTTATTTAAGTTGATAAATAATAAATTTTATACACTATAAATATATTATTTAAATATTCTTTTTGATGCTTTTTAGTGTGCGACCCATATGTTGGCATACAAAATCAACAATAAAGTTAATTACTTGTTATTTGCACACCATTTCCAACAGACTCTCACTTGTACAAGGGACACCAAAAGTCAACTGCATAGACAATGTTAGGAGCCTAGCGACTCATCTTTGCTTCTACGTGTACGTAAGGTGTCTCCATAAAACATCCATAAATTTCTTAATGGTAAATGACTAAATGTCTCATATTCTTTCGTTTTAATATCATTGAACATAAGTCATGAACCAAATCATTTCATATAAGTTCAATCAAGGTTTCTTGATATGTGAATGAATAAGATCAAAAGAATCAATTAGAAGAACAAATTGCATCTTGACTACCTATGTTCCTTGTAAAGTTTCACACTCCAACAAGTAGAGGAACAAATAATTAAAAAAGTTAAAAAACGGATTTGTAAAAATGAATTAATAAAAAAGACTTCATTGTGAAAACAAAAGAACTATAAAAAAGATACATAAAAAATTCAAATTTATTGATCAAATATATACAAAAATAAACAAAATGTATATAATTATAAATATCCATTAAACTCACAAGTTTAATGGTTGCTGGAAAAAGTTGTTGGAAACCGAAAAAATCTTTAATTATCGATAACAATAATACTTTTTGAACACTTAGGTAAATTCATTAGTAAATTACAATGAAAAAGAAATGGTCAAGTGTGAACAATAATGCCTTTTCATTACATTCCATATCATTTTCGCTTGAAAATAAAAGTGAAAAGAAAAAGAACACCAACAATAGATGAGGGGAAGGAGGAAAAAAATTAGTTGAAGTCGTTCACGTGACACCTCCTCTCTAATTGTTTGGTTGTGCTAACATCACACTTGTTTTGCGTTTATTCAGAAATTTTCATGGGGCTGTCTTTGTCAAAACGTCAATTCTTACGTATTGATAAATTATCAATAGCCAATGGCTTTTGACAAAACGGCAGTGTTCTAAAAGGCGCGCCATGGCGCGCCTCAAGGCGTGCCATGGCGTAAGGCACGATTCTGCCGTCTCGAAAACACTCATTGCGGCGTTGCTAGGCGTGACGCGTGCTAAGGCGAGCCATGGCGTGCCATGGCGCGAGTTTTTACTATTTGAGGCCTGTTTTTTCTTTTTTTTTCTTGCATTTCTTGATTGGGCATAAAACATTTTGGTTTTTGTTAACTTTTTGTTATTAGTTATTGATAAAACACATCTAAAAATCTGATATGTTTGATATAAATCTATATTTATATATATAATATAATTATACATTCATATAAAATTGCCGCCTTACATCACGCATTGAAAAACGCCATGACTCGCCAAGGCTCGTAAAACTTGAGGCTTGACATTGCCGCCACGTCACGCCTTACGTCATTTAGAACCTTGCAAAACGGTATCAAGTGTTTGAAAATATGTTTCTTTCCTAAGGTTGTGGGTGTGGACACCCCACACCTTTCACTTTTTCTCTACCACCTTAGCGACTAGTTACTTTTCCACACCTCCTCTTACACCTAGGAAATGGTCACCCTACACCAATCATTAAATAAATATGCTTAATATTAATTATTGTACAAGTGAGTGATGCTTGAAAGGAAAAAGGGAGGTTCCATGTGCGGTGAAAACAAATAGGTTAGGGGAGTTAAAGACTGAAAGTGCGGTGATGTTAGCGTGTGGTACCTTGTCTCCACATCACCTTCCCATATATAACCTAAATGGTTGAAAGGTTCAAATTTTGTGGTAAATAAATATTTAATTTAAAAATGAGATTTAACAGATGTTGTTAGCCGTTAAAATTTAAGGAAATAAATTATCAATAAAATTTATATTTATGCATAATGAGCATGAAATTAACGCCCTAATTTACCATTTGAACACCCTTTACTAGTTTCTAAACGTTGTTAGTGGGTCTATGGTAATTTGACAATTTGTAACCAAAATATATATTTTTTATTTAACAAGTACTATTTCCCTCCAAAAATTAAAATATAATGTTATTCATTATAGTGCATTTGACCGCCAATGTTAACATAAAGAAACCATTAAAAACCATTTATTTGTTTTACATAATATTAGGGCGATCCAATAGTGGAGAATATTATCATACCATCAAAACGAATCGAACTTGAATTCTTACTAGTCCTTTTTAAATTCATCTAAAACACTGTGAATAAGGATTGTTGTTGTTTTATCTATCATTAATGAAAAACAAACACATATATAATATAATTGAAGTTATAATAATGTAAACATAGTGTTGTTGCTATAAAATATTACTCGGGCGTTGTGGTCGAGGTTTGATACCATACGACAACCTCTTTTTGCATAAATATTATGCACTGATTGTTTGATTCAAAATGGTTAACTTCGATCTTCGGACAAAAGGTATATAGAAAGATCCAATAAAAAGAATATTAACTGTCTTGATATATTTGCTAGTTTTTTATTCACATATAGAATTAGAATGTAACATATAAAAAGTATACGAAGACATTTTTATCAACCGGCTACACATTCGATTATGATCGACCCTTCCAAGTAACATGGGGGTGGTCGGTGCAGTTGACACTACCTATTGGGTTTCTTTTGGAGTTATGGACCCACCATATTATTTTCATCACTTGCTCGTTTGACGATTCCATAAGACTTTTAATTTAAATCTTGGAAAAATATTTATGAATATCATTTAAACTTTCAATTCAGGCACATTAGCTACAAAATAAGTCAAACTATAAAATAATGTAAAACTTTATCGACTTATATAGGGTTGAGTTCCCAAAACAATTAAAAACACACACTACAATAGTTGGATAGAAGCAATGTATGGACAAAAACATACGATATTAACGTCCAACATCAACTTGTAGTGTGTATATATTATTTTTGTCGATATATTCAATCAAATAGTGACATATCTTCAATTGCATCATTTAAGAAAAAATATGTCTGAAGCATTTTTTTTTTCCTTTTAACCTATTTAAATTTAAAAACTGCCACTTATATTTTTATTATATATTTGTCTTGTATTTTATTATTATAATAATTTCATGCATTATATTAATTAAATAATTATTTATCTAAATTAACTTGTCTTACAGATTTGTTACTATAACTAACTATTATATCATTCTGATAATAACTTGTAAGTATTAAAAGGAGTATCTTTAATAGTCGATTATTGCCATATTATATTTTTACTAAATTTAACGTATATTACGACTTAAAATAAAGACTTTGGGATTAGTTAACTCTTTCCGGTAATTGCTTTTTATAGATTTTAACTAATTTCATCATTTATCTAAAATGTTATACAAACCCTTATCGTTTAAATTGTCGTCTTTTGAACGTGCATCATATTTATAAAAAAAAAACCAATATTATATAATCTTTATAAAATCTTAACGGAAATATCATTAAATATCTAATAAAATTAATTAAATAATAAAACTTAAATGTTATTAAGAGGTATGCTGAATTGTGTAAAGACCGGTTGGGGCTTGCATTATATTCCATAGCTATATATAATATAGATATTTACATATGGGATCCTAGATTATAATAGATTACAATAAAAATAAACAGATTATAATATTGAATGCTTAAATTGTTATAAATGTCTAAAAATAACTGTGTACAAAGTCTCTTTTTAAAAAGTATCTGCAAATTGGTGAGCGAATGAAACATGTAAGACACGCACGTGCCCAAAAACAAAAATTCCCTAACAAAATATAAAGCTATTTTTGTCATGTTTGGTTTTTTGAAGTTGATCTGCAAAAATCCAGGTTTAATCTGTGAAAATTTTAAATAATAATAATTTTTGAAGTTTTTTTTTTGTGTTAGAAATCTTAAAAATTATTTTTTTTTCACAAAAAAACTTCATATTGTAGTTTTAACTTGCAAAAATGATAGAAAACAGTTTCCATTATTTTCCAGAGGATTTCTCGAATAGTGTTGATGATTTTTTGCAGATGATATTAGTGAAATTCTCAAATCCATTCTAGAAATCTTTTGAAAAATGATAAAAAGTTATAACAAAAAAGGGATTTCTCAATATTTTAAGATGATTTCTCAATAGATATTTTTAGATGGATTTGAGGATTTCTCTGATGCCAATTACAAAATCTTCGGCCCTATTGAGAAATCTATTAAAAAATAAATATATTTGTTATTGTATTTTCACAGGTCAAAACGAAAATATGAAACTTTCTGTTGTTGTGGAAATGGTCTTTGATGAATTATAACACAAGGAACTTAAAAAAATTTGTTCATTTTGAATTTTCGCAAATAAAACCTATATTGTCACAAATAATATTTGTTAGAAAAAAATTAGAATTGTTATTTACAAAACAACATCATTGGTTTGCCACGTCATTTTCTTAGATGACGTCATCATCTTGTATTTCTCAAATGTCATTTACAGAACGAAAATTATATGCATTCTTAATATGTCCTCCTATTTCATCCTCCTAACCATTAAAAAAATGACATGTGAGATCCATTAATTCTCTTTCTTAATCTTCTTTTTTGATTTTGATACTTGTCTTGATCTAGTGATTAGAAAGATTATTAGGAAGATATTTTAGGAGGATATAAAACCTCTTTTTACGGAATTGATAATTATTTCATAGATTTAATTAATTTTTGTTTATTTTTTGTAAAATAATACATAAGATTAGTTTGATTTTTTCTTTCTCTATATAATAACTATATATTTTTTAAATCTATCAAAATTTAAACCATCCCGTAAAATTTTCAGCATTGTCAACTCAAAGCCATTAAAATTTTTGTATTCACTTTAAACCAATCACCCCAAAACTTATATACACTTTTATATACACTTTTCAGTTTATTTTTGAAAGAGGAAATATATTTTTTTATTTAGGCATCAAATTTGGCTTGGAAATGGGCCAAAGAGACAATATTGATACTTTCAAACACCGCCAATTCTAGAAACATCAACTCCTCACCGCCCATCTTTCTCGACACACAATTCTCACCGTTGGATCAAAATACTGATTCAGAAAAACCATACGCCGCGATGCACTCAAACACTCCTCTCCCCAGTCGAATCTCTCGTAATCACAGGTCAGCCCCCATTATATACTGCTCCATTGGGCATTGCCAGACCGTCACTGGCCTTCGCACCATATCTCCTCGTTATTCTCTCCGCGCGTTCAGCAGATCGCCGAGGTATTCTCTTTTTCTCATCTTAGTATACTTTTTCTACGCCGTTTCGCCGCCGGTTAGTTCGATTTTTGTCTGAACGACACTTGAATCCTTGGTAGGTTCATCTTGAAATGTTAGATGTTAATTTCGTATATTTTTAGAGCAATCTTCTTCATGCTGTTGTAGATCTGCTGTGTAGTTTGTATTTCGTTATTTTCAAAATAGATCTACAATTGTTGAGGTTTTTGACAACATCTCTTAATCCATGCTTGTGTGTGTTTTGTTTTGAACCACTATGGTACACGATCGATTCATGTTCACGTATTTGATTAATATAGTTTCGCTACTTGGCGTTAGATCCGTTTGTTTATGTGTTATTTCAGTATGTAGAATATTTCCAGAATTATGCTCGATTTTTAGCAAAATCTTATTTGATTTTGTTTAGCGACAAAGGTGACCAACTTACTTGTATCAAAAATATTTCTGCCGTTATAAAAAAAAATTCAAAAAGATTTCTCTGTTGAATTTTGGTTTCGTATGCCAGACAATTTCGACGTCGACGCATCAATTACTTTAAAATCGGATGCTTAGTTTCGGATGTATCAAGGTCTTTCCATTGTACCTTACGATTTTACAGGTTGACGGATCCAACCACTTTTCCCCCTTTTGTCAAATGATAGTAAATATTTTCCACTTATTCAGCGATCTTACAATATTTCTCGTCGTAACATCCTGTAATCAAAAGTCACAATTTTAACGCTGTTGCTTATATTAGCCTTGTTTAAACTTGGAAAGTTGTGATATGGACATGTTGAGTTTAATGTGAATAGAGAACTGCATGATTCGGCCATATCTATTTCAAATAATTTACTGCCTATGTTCACACGGTTCAATATATTAACGATAGCCACTTCCTAATTTATGTAATATTATACAATTTGACCACCATTGCTACTATTTTTATAACCTTCATAACATCATTTTTCGTGACATTCTCTTTTCCCTTGTAATTGATTCCTCTCACATAGCTTCTCAATTCTATCTCATAAAATAAACCATCTACCAATTATTCATGATTTAATCAATAATCCCTTCAATTAACGGTTGATTTATCTGCCAGGTTTTGATTTCAACACAATGGCTGATCAAAACCAGCATCAGGCCACCATGACCAAACTCGCCACCCAACTCCACCTCTCTCAAGACCTCCGATCCCGCTATGGATCCTTCCAAAACCCATCCACAACTCAAAGACAATTCACCTACCAAAACTACACAAACACAGCCTTCCAATTCCCAATAACAACCACACTACTATCATCCAACCCCTCCCCTGTTTTCATCCAAGCTCCATCCGAAAAAGGCTTCGCCGGATTTGCCATCGACTTCCTCATGGGCGGTGTCTCCGCCGCCGTCTCCAAAACCGCCGCCGCCCCAATCGAACGCGTCAAACTTCTAATCCAAAACCAAGACGAAATGCTCAAAACCGGCCGCCTCTCACAACCCTACAAAGGAATCGGAGAATGCTTTTCAAGAACAATCAAAGAAGAAGGATTCGGTTCTTTATGGAGAGGAAACACCGCCAATGTCATCCGTTACTTTCCTACTCAAGCTCTTAACTTTGCTTTCAAAGACTACTTCAAGAGGCTGTTTAACTTCAAGAAAGACCGCGATGGTTACTGGAAGTGGTTCGCCGGAAACCTTGGGTCTGGTGGTGCCGCCGGTGCTTCTTCACTTCTGTTTGTGTATTCGTTGGATTATGCGAGGACTCGGTTGGCTAATGATGCTAAGGCTGCTAAAAAGGGAGGAGAGAGACAGTTTAATGGGTTGGTTGACGTGTACAAGAAAACTTTGGCTTCTGATGGTATTGCTGGGTTGTATCGTGGGTTTAATATTTCGTGTGTTGGAATCATTGTTTACCGTGGTTTGTACTTCGGAATGTACGATTCCTTGAAGCCGGTTCTTTTGACGGGAAATTTACAGGTTAGTATTTTCGGTCTGTTTCTTTTGAACAATAAAAAAATGAGTAAATTACATTTTTGGTTCTTGTGGTTTGTACAGGTCCTAGTTTTGAAAATTTTGCACTGATGGTCCATGTGGTTTCCAAGGTTTTCACCTTTGGTCCCTGTAGTTTTTGAATCTTTCACTCTTGGTCCCTCCCTCTGTTATCGTTTGTGTAAACTATAGGGACCAAAATTGGAAGATTTAGAAAGCATTGGGACCAAAAGTGAAAGAATTGAATACCATAGGGACCACAAATACAAGATTTTTAAAATTAGGACCAAAATTGTAATTTGGTGTAAACCATAAGGACGAAAACTGTAACTTACTCTAAAGTTTGAAACTTTGTATTTGTGCTGACGTAATATATATTTATTTTCAGGATAGTTTCTTTGCTAGCTTTGCTCTTGGTTGGCTAATCACCAACGGAGCTGGACTCGCATCATATCCAATAGACACAGTCCGAAGAAGAATGATGATGACGTCAGGTGAAGCTGTCAAGTACAAAAGCTCTCTTGACGCTTTCACTCAAATCATGAAAAACGAGGGTGCCAAGTCGCTATTCAAAGGCGCTGGTGCCAATATTTTACGTGCTGTGGCTGGTGCTGGTGTGCTTGCTGGTTACGACAAACTTCAGGTCATTGTGTTTGGAAAGAAGTATGGTTCCGGTGGGGCATAATTTTTTTGATTTTGATTTTGAGTTTATTTTAATTATGAGATGGTGACGAATCTTGATAAGTTGAGGATTAATCTCAATTACGAGAGGCATTTTTGAATAACCTTCGAATATAGAGGGGGATTTTGTCTTTCCCCACAAAACATTTGAACTTGAGGTTTTGTATTACAAAGTTTTGAGCACTTCAATCATTGCTGCCAATCTTTATGCGTTTTGTAAAAATGTCGGTTTTTTTAGTTTGGTCGTGAATGGAACCTTGAAATATTTTATTGATGTCAAGAATGATAACCTTCGTCCTACTTGATATACACGACCCACGATTGTTTGGGTGGAAAAACTTTACATTTCGAATCACTCACTTCCAAATGAGTAATTGTCGTCCAATGGCACTACCCACCTTCTCTCTCTTCCTAACTCTTCTTGTACCCGTTTTTTCTTTCGAAAATCATCAAATTTTAAACTAATTTTCTTCTAATGTATATGCCAACAATCTAAGTATTTTCTTTACCATAGTCAAACCTCAAATATTCATACTTTTCACTTTCAAGTACATACTTAAATATGGCTTTTTCAAATTCTCTCAACAACGAAAAAATACTATCTAGAAACAACCCCAACTATTCACAATTCTATCTATCAACACTTATTTTTTTCACCACCAATCCCAATTCCACTCCCATACTACATCCGATGTTCACGTTGAGTTCGACCTCAACGATGAGAAATCAATTGAGATTGCATCACTTACACGTTCAATGGGAAGAGACGCGAAACATAAGGGAAATGGTATTGCCACACATTCGATTGATCTAAAAGAGTTTAGGTCAGAGATCGCTTGCCTAAATAAAATCTTGAAAAATGCTTGCTTTTTCAAAGAGAAGCCGAACTAAAAAACATGTGCTCGTTATATGAAATTTCTATTGAAATACGTGAGTCACTATACCGAGGAGGAAATCGATATAGCTATGAAAGTAAAAGCCGAACTCAAAAAATTATAATATGTAATTTTTATCTATCTTATGTTCTTAGGTTTTGTACAATGTAATTTTAATTTGGGGAATCTGCTGCAATAAGTTCACATTTTTTGGGCTAGTTTATGAAAAAATCCGAAATTAATTTTATTTACAGAAAAGGACATCATACCGGCTAATGTATTCAGTTGAGTCATTTCATCCTGTTTACCAAGTTTCATAGATTGGGAAATTTCAGTAAAGTCCCACTATTTTTGGTCAATTTATGAGAAAGTCCTAATGTTGAATTGTTTTCACATAAAATAATATAACTTTTTCATAAATAGACCAAAAATATTTGGACGTTATTAAAAATTTCCAATTTAGGAAACCTGGTAAATCGGAAGAAAGGACTAAACTGAATATGTTAGCCGGTATATTGTCACATTCTGTAAATAAAATTAATTTTGAGACTTTTTCATAAATTGACAAAAAATAATTGGACTTTATAGGAGATTTTCTTTTTAATTTCTTAGATTTTAAATTCAATGTTATTTAACTTTAATTTAAATGAATGAAACTGTTAGTTTTAATTAAAATTATGTTGTTTTAATTAATTAAAAAAAGGCCATTGCAAAAATGCAAATCATCTCTACCCTTTGACAAGAAATAAAGAAGAGGTGGAAAAATGAGGTAACACTAATGTTGCAGACAATATTGTGGAAAAACATACCACCACTCACCGATCTAAGTATATGAAGATGGTGGTGTACAAAGCCCACAACCCCACACCATCGAGCTCCACATCACCATGTTTAGTGCACGAACCAAACCAAGTCGTGGTGTGCCAGAGCACCCCTGAGCACAAATAGAGAGAGAGAGAGAGGAAGCAACTCGGTGCCCGAACATTTTTGTTCTTTAATACAAGGCCAGAACCATGATTAGGCTGGAGTGCTCGCGCTGAGTTCGAGGTTAACGTCAACACCCAATCATGCTCGATGCCAATTTGCCTACTAGCCAAAAGAGCATTTCAACGCACGAAAACCTAGTTGGAACCTCTTGTACAATCCTATTTTGGATCTAAACAAACTGAGTTCAGAAATCCAAAAACTTTTGTTTTCGAATTTGAGACCATTTTATATATTACACCATTTCTGTGGAAGGTTTTTCACACAACCATCTTTTATTATCAAAAGTCATACTATGAGCACAACATCTTATATAAAAATGTTAGAAAACTATTCACGATTCAAGAGCTCCCAGTTTTAACAGAAAACACAACAAAACTACACATGGGTCAAGAACTCAAATATTGAACAGTTAACAAAACTCTTAAGACAAAGCAAATTTTTACAGCCACAATAGAACATCTTATAGATTGAAAACCTAAAAAATACAACTAGTTTATAACAAAGAAACAAGAATTATCTATATAAAATAATGCACACATACATACATACATACATACATACATACATACATACATATATATATATATATATATATATATATATATATATATATATATATATATATATATATATATATATATATATGTGTGTGTGTGTGTATGTGTGTGTGTGTGTGTGTGGCAAAAACTGACACGGCAAGGTAACTCGACACGAAATCAATACGGAATAAGCGGGTTTGGGGTAAGAGATTCAACTCGTTTAATTATAGCTCAAAGTATCATGATATCGCATAAAGTACATGTATAAATACAACGATATCAAAATACCCCACACTTGAACTTTGCTTGTCCTCAAGCAAACTATAGTTTTTTAGCCTTTAAAACTGCTAACCTAACGTATTATAATACTTATTACCCATATCCAAAACAAATACATAAATTATAGTTAGAATCATATACATAGCTATGTATGGGTCCATTTTAACTATTAATGCCGCAACTAAATCTCCTTCCTATAAGCAACAAATCTTTATTGTGCCAACCACTCATTTTTTGCATCCTCTATAAATATTCCCATAAAAATCCCCTAGCCTCAAGATTTATTGCCAAATTCCCAAGATCACCCTACTACCACACAATTAGTAAAAACTTTTGCATATATTTTCATGTTTGATTATACTTTTAGCTCTTTATTGTATTGCTATTATTTTTTCACTTTAATTCCCACAGCTTATGCAATCTTGAAAATTTTGTGTGAAAAGTAGTTATGCTTTATTGATTATTACAGAATTTCTTAATCTTTTTCTTTTCACATACCTTTGAAACTTATGACTTTCTATGGAACTCTTAATTAAATTTTTTTGCTCAAGACTGTACCAAGTCTACTCATTCCAATTCCATAGGCCACTAAGGGAATTCCATGACTAACATTTATAGATCGTGTAATGAATGTTCGGCAAAATCATCTCGAGCCAGTTGACCCTAGGTGATTAAGTGTGGAACAACATTTACAAGTCTACTAATTTGAACTATAAAGGCCATAGATTGAACTCCCCTCTTGAGCCTCAATCTTTTGGTACATTTTTCTTTTATTTGATATAACTTTAAACACTTTTAACTTTAACTTTCCTTGAGATTTTTCTCATTTAGTACTTATTCATTTATAAAGGCTTTTTCCGTCAGTTCAGTCACAACATAAGGCTCGTACATTTGAAATCTTGTAAATCTAATTCAACATATTTTAGCTAGGACTTTGCAATTCTTACAACTAAAATAATAATACTTTTTGGGAGTACCATGTACCAATAAATTTCTAAAGGGTTTATTTTGTCAACAATGCAAAACTATGTTGTAGCTAACAAACTAACTACCGGCTAACTTACAAGACAAAAATTTAATTAGAACGATGAACAACCACAAATACTATATATGATAGCTAAATATGACCTAAGTACCCATTTGTATCCACTATTTCAGATACATTTATATTAATTACTCAATTATGGAAAAATGTTAGATAAAAAATTTTAAGATAATCAAATAAACCTAGATTCATGCTGTGTGTTTTTTAGACCCCTTACCCTACACTTAAATCATATAATGTCCTAATTAAATGCATTAATAAAATAAAAGAAGGGTGAAAAGGGAACAAAATCCCCTAGGATAATTCGTGGAGAAGGTCGACACTTGCTCGGACATAATGTTGAGCCGTTGAATTTGCTAAAAAGGAACTTCCTCTAGCATGAATGATTCTTTATACAGTAGTGGATAATCCATAAAATAACGACCATGTCAGTGTGGCATAATCACACAATAATGCTTAGTGTAGTAGATGATGCAAAAGACGTGTTGTGTAATAAAGTGGGACGACTCACATAAATCAGACAGTAAACTCTTCAATCGCAAGTTAGCGAGGTAGCACGATGCATAATGTAATGTAATGCGTCGTGTTATTACTTCAGAGAACATGGACAACAGCGAGGCAAAAAATACACCGTGTCCGGTATGAAAGTATGACACTGTAGGTGTACCCTCGGTCTATATAGGTCGTGGTTTGGTAGGTTTTGATAAGGAACCCACTTCAGTAATAAGTAACTCTCTCTTCCCTAATCGAATAAAATACCAATGAAACTAGCATGTGACCCCTCACTTAGCTTGTGGAAACGTCGCACAGACTCCACTGATATCTCACTAGTAACTGAAGTTGTCGCTTAATAAGAAATCACTAGTCGACCTAGCATGTTAAATTGACTGCCAGCGTTCAAAGATGGTTCACATGTGATGAAAGTCAAGCACGAAAAAAAGTAACGTATAGCAAAATAAGAATTACATACATTCGATTTTCTTACTATCTACGAACTAAAACAAAAATATATAAAACATAACCCAAAATACATAACAAACTAAACCAAATAATCACTCCTCGTCGGAGTCTTGGTGAGTTTCAAATGGTCCTGCCCATGTGGGTCGGATGATGGAAGTGGCCATTCATCAGCACTAAGTCTGCACGGTAGCCATCCTGGAATGCTGCCTATCGAGTCGGGACTCTAACCTGTCAGGCCTTGCCATCACACTCCACAAATCGATCTCCTCCTCGAGCTGTTCCTAGGGTGATGGTGATCGTCGTCGACGTCCCTGCCTAGAATGAGCTGGAGTTACCTCCGGCTTGACCGTAGCCTCGACTACCTCGGCCGGATAGGCATCCATTATCTCGTGGACCACCCCCGGTATATCCCAACGTCTCACCACCCACATCACCTCAAAAAATGATATGTCCAAATCACCCTCGACTCCTACTGAACCTTGCTCTTGGCCACCTCTGGTGTCAAAATCATGTATGATAGTGCCAGACGTATGATAAAATGGCCACCGTAGATAGGGCTGGTCGCTTTCTTCCTACTGGAGTTCTTCATGAGGAACGATTCCATGAGGTAGGGAAGGTGGAGAAAAACTACTGGGGTGAGAAGTCCCTATATGTAGAACATGTCGGCGGAGGGCACCTTCTTACCGCCTCGATAATGAGCAATGGATGAAGTGATGAGGCGGTGAAGTTCTACAACTAGATGGTGATGCAAGATGATAGGAATGGCAAAAAATGTATGTCGGTGGTCTCTTTCGCTGCGGAAGGTAGATATACTCCCGGGACTACAAACGCCTAAGCATCCTGCTCGCTAAAGTGCTACAACTGGATGGTGATGCAAGATGATAGGAATGGAAAAAAATGCATGTCGGTGGTCTCGGCCTGGGTATAGATACCTAGCCTTCTAGCTCTCCAATGATGCACTATTGGCTCCGACCACCGAGTCTGAATTAGAAAGCACTAGTGTTTGAGGGCTCGATGTGTGTGGTGTCATATGATACAGTGGATAAGAACTAGAGTACAGCTCTCGATAAACAACCTCCGGGCACCAAAAATGGTTGCGCCATCCTTGGCAAGTGAATCTCGGCACTCTTGCCTCGTCTGTATAAACTCGTGTCAGGAATGACTCCATAAGGCGGTGCAAGCACCACTAGCTGGACAAAGTCCCAATCCAGCAACAGTGTAACCTGAGTCTTTAGGGGTAAAATGTTAGAAAGATTGGCCAAGTAGGCTGTCCATTAGTGCTCCGGAATCATGTCAGCATATCGCAAAACTAGATGCTCCGGCAAAATAACAGGCTGCTGTGAGGGCTGTGCTGGCTACTAACGTCACTGCCTACTTGCCATCTAAAAGATACTAGACAAATACCACGTAAGTCGGAATATAAAAATCATGGAAAGTTGGTCACTGGCCCGCGATTGGATGACTAGGACCAAAGGTGGCATCGCGATGTGGCGGATTAGGCGTAGCATCACTATGCTTGAGCAACCCAACACTTTTCTTGATCTTTCAACAGTAGCGTTGCGATCGTCAGGCTATGACATCGCGATGCTTGAATGTTTGCAAACTGATAACCCATTTCCAGTGTTCTAGTCCAAATTAACTATAGGGTTGTATTTGTATCGATCTAACTAATCAATAACAAGCATAACAATCCGTAATTGGGGGTAAACCCCTCGGCCCATATGAGAGGTCAATCCGCCAAAAGGCCTACGTACGAGGTAACTCGTGGAACATTAGCAATATTTTGTGACTAAAAGTAATCAATGGTCATAATAAAAGAAAAAACATGTGACTATAATTATATGTTGAGCAATGTGTGGAGTCTAATCTAAACCAGAGAAGTTCATACGACTTAAGAGATTTAGCTGCCTGAAGCAATCAGAAACAGAGGTAAAGAATTGTCAGTGCTGTCGCCTCGGATGAATCGTCAGTTCTCGGTCAAGGAAGTTCTTCACTCTGGTCAGACTATCCAAAGTTGACCGACAGTGGAAGAAGATACCATGAGTCGGGTGTATCTCACCCATAATGATATATGTGCTTTTTCAGTAGATCAGCAGAAAGGTTGGAACCTAAGAGTATAGATCAGCAAGACCGAAGAAGGTCACACCTCGTCCGGATCTTGAGATACGTCTCCTTTACTTTGGGCATATGAAGAAGACAATCCAAGATAGACAGCAGGAGTTGGTTTGGTGATCGAGGCGGTTACCAGGCCAGAAGAATTATGATAAAGAGAGTGGACTCCATCAGAATGAAAGAGCCATGTCAGGAGAAGCCAAGCACCAGTATCTTCTACGGACCGCAATTCACCATGATAGCAGTGGCTTGGGTTACAGTTACAGGAGTGAATGCATCAGCAGCAGAAGAAGGTGCGACCGCAGTATTCTCTGACCGAAGCTCAGTTCAGACCGAAGTGTACTCTGACGGGAGTATAGGAGCATAGTCAGACAGTTACACAGTCTCGTCAAGAGGCATGTCTCTCAACCGCAGTCCAAGGAAGGTTATCCAACCGAATAAGGAGTCTTCGGTTGTACCCTGCCTTAGTATTGTCACATCGGGTGTTAGAATACCTTGGGAATGCGTGAGGGCATAGTATCAAAGTGTCAGAGCAGCATGGTGAGCATGGTATGGTCACTTCTAGGACTATAAAGCGACTAGGTGCTCAGGCCTACTTCGGCCTTTTCCCACCCAAGACCTTGCGTATTCAGTCTTCCATATTTGCTTATATATATATATATATATATATATATATATATATATATATATATATATATATATATATATATACTAGTTGTAAGGCCCGTGTATTACACGGGTTGATTAAAAAAAATTGTTAAATAAAAACATCTAAACATCGAGCATTATACTAACTTAAAGTAAATAGCATATTATCTTAAAAAAACAAAAACATACAAAATTGAGAATATAGAAATGTAATAGAAATATATAAAAGTAGAATGCTATAATACACAAATAAATTGAAGTACATTGCTATCTCTTGCAATTAGTGCTTAAAAAATCTCGATTTACCATTGGAAAAATACAAAAATACCTAACATATATTCACAATTGCAACTTGATTTTTGAAATCATAAGGCAAAATTTGGGGTTGAACATTTAATTGACAGTTTCGTATTAATAAAAGCGTAATTAGGGGAGATAAGATTATAACGGCGAATTGTAAACGATCATTATGGTGTAGTAATGAACAAAGTATTTTATTTTTTTAATAAATTCAAAATTATGAGAAAATGACATGTGTCCAAATGAATGAGGAGATGACATGTGGCTTTGAGTTACTTATTTATTAGGATAAGATTTAGCATCCTACTTACAATTTTTCTATTAAAGCAATGTACTTCCATTTTCTATATTAGCAGTTACCTTGACATTTCTACAATTGGATAGATATTTCAAAGTACAATACTATGATAAACAAATTAGTGAAAGTAAATTGCTATTTTAAACATGGATATTATTGGACAACATTGACAACCTGCTCGCTCACGATTCTGTTGGCTTGTCGACCAAGATTATACATGATTAAATGTGTTCGAAAAACCAAAAAAAAATGGATAAAAGATACAAATCATTAAACAAAACTTTCCACAAAGTTAAATGAGCACATTATGATAACAAGAAAATTTGTGCCCTTTTTATATTTTCAGACTCATTTAACTTGAGTCCCACCTAAATATAAAACGTCTCATCCAGTCTGACACCACCAAAGACCTTGTACGCCAAGTCGCCAACTCACTTGCTTGCTGTTTATGTCATTTAAACAAAGTCAAACGCTCAACTCTCTAGTACACTTATTTTGAAAAAATTACTCGGTTATAAAAATTAAACCCGTAAATTACCTTGCATAGACAGAGTACCAAAGCCACTGAGAGCTGTATGCAAGAAGCCAAGAAATAGCAACATACTTTCATTTATTGGTGTATTATAGCATCCTACTTCCAATACATTTCTTATCATTCAAGGCATTGGCCTTCAAAAAGAACTACCAATTATAGCATTCCATTTTCAATTTTTTATTATTGTGACAATATACTTTGAAAAATCTAACTCGTGATCTGATTTGTATGTGGATGAAATTGCTATACTTGGGTAGATTTTTAAAAGTCGAATGATAATAAACATATCAATGGAAGTACATTACTATCTATTGCATTCAACCCTTTCGAATGACCACATCCATATTTAAACCTTCCAAATATTTGAGCTTTTCTATATTTAGCAGACCGTTGTACGCATATCAACAACAATATGATCCAGATATCAAAATTACATTTTTGGTTCATGGGTATAGCTGATTTTTGTAATTTTGGTCCTTATTTGATGTTCTTGTAATATTTTTGGTCCTGTTCCAACTAAAATGGCTATTTTTTGTCCTTGACTACAGCTGATTTTTGCAAATTTGGTCTCAAAGATATAATGATATTACTTGGGACAGAGAACAAAAACCTCAGCTAACGACCAAAATTGCAAGAGAACACTTTATAAGATCAAAATTGCAAAAAACCAGCTATAATCAATAACCAAAAATGTAATTGTCTCCAAATTTTATTTTAGTGTGAAATGCATAATTTAGTTTTAAAAAAAATTGTACCTCGGCATTTTTTATATCTGGAAGAACATGACGGTTGACGAATATATACCACAAAGACTCTCCAGCACGTGGAAGTACATATAATCCAAGTTCACCTCTTCTACCTTTTTTCTCTAAAAGAACAAATAATGCAGCTAATCCACCTGCAAACCAGTACACAAGCTTGTGGTCTTGTGATGCCACTTGTCTAGGCAAGCAAATCGCTCCCTCCCATTAAAAAAAGTCTTATACTGTTTAACCACAACTAAAACAAATAAAATGAGAAAGAATGGGAAGATGCCAACTTGGAAAGATTAGGTCAGATTCAAGATTTCTTACCTAGTGTTTTTAAGTCGGGCCAAAATCATCCAATTTCATCAGCCCAGTTGTTCAGAATAGAGGACCAGAAACGGCCCCCATATATTTTTCTCCTGCACATTACCATTAAATGATAAAATGTTATTACAATTAATATAAGAGATTTTTGCTAATATGTACTTACAATTGATATAAGAGATTTTTTATAGAGTTTACTTACTTCAGCAAAATGAGCCAAGAATGTCTTCCCAAGTCCCATCTCATCAGCAAAAAATACCATTTAGACCCTTCCAGTCAACAAAAGTCAGTAGAAAAGAGGGAAGGAGAAATAGAAGATGAAGATATTTTACTTAGTTATTATTATTTATTACCCGTTCATAACAATTCACATGCCATTGTAGACCTTTAAGTTGACACTCTTTTAAAGAACCATTAAAATAACTCGGATGTCTGTACCAATGATGCTACCGGCATAGTTGACCACTTGACCTGAAGGGGTACGGGTACCCATATAAGAAGATGAACAAACTCGTATGAGAATAAGGGTAAAAATGGAAACGTACGGGTGCAACCAAACTATGTTTCTAGATCCATCAACCGAATCATGTTGTTCAGGTTCTTGAGTGGTTGAAGATTTACGCAGCTTCAAGATTTCATCATCGAATGCACTTCTGATCATTTTTTGTTTGGAATCGCGTCATGGGCTGCTTTACTACACCATTCCACTTGAACTCACTTCTACGATCTTTACGAGAAATTAATGGGATAATGTCATAAAAGCCCTTAAGTTTGTCAGAAATATTCGGTTTTACCCTTTTATGTAATTTTGGTTCATTAAGCCCTTTAACTTTAGTAGAAATATTCGGTTTTACCCCTTTATGCATTTTTGGTTTATTAAAACCTTTAAGTTTAGCAAAAATGTTTGATTTTACCTTTTTATGCATTTTTGATTCATTAAAACACTTAAGTTTGACATAAATTTTACCAGGTCACAAGGGTAAAAGTGAACATTTCTGCTAAACTTAAGGGTTATAATTAACGAAAAATAAAGTTAAGGGCTTTTATGAACAAAAAATGCATAAAAGGGTAAAATCGAACATTTCTGCTAAAGTTATGAGTTTTAATGAACCAAAAATGCATAAAAGGGTAAAACCAAACATTTCTGACAAACTTAAGGGCTTTTATGACATTATCCCGAAATTAATTATACAAGCATGTCAAAGAACTTAGAGAGTTTATAATAAGCTAAAATGTCAATTGAAGATTGATTAATTTTTGGTAGATCCAAAACCCTAACATGAACTGCAGTTAAAGTAAAAAGGGAATTGCATGATTTCCGAACAAACCTCCTAAACCGGTTCGCGAATCCCAAGGTTTAGAGCATCAGAGAAGGACGATACACTCTTCCGAGGACTGCCGTTCTCCACCTTCATCATCGTTGTCACCTGTTAACGTCTCTGCTTCGATCTCCTCCGTCAATTTTGTATAGCACCTAAACCTAGCAGTCGACGATACTTTTAATGGAACCGGAAGCACAGAATCCGGAGTGATCCGCAGTGTGACCACTTGACATTTTAACAGGATCAAGTCGTATCCGTTAGAAGGAACGTACGACGACGGAGATGGCGGATGAATCACGGGTAACTGAAATAACTGAGAATACGAAGAAACCAGAGTTGGATGGAGACGGAGAGGAATCAGTGGCGATCGAGGTCGATAGGTTGATAAGAGGAGTGATAGCGGTGGTGGGTTGCGTGATGATTCAGATGCAAAGGTGACTGTCGGTGGACAGGGGAGGAATGCAGATGGCGGTAAGGGTGAATCATTTCCATCTTCTCAGAGATGGAGGGGTAGGATGAAAGAGATATTGGTATGTGATTTGATTTTTGAAATCGTTTGCCAAATTGGGGGGATGATTGACGGTTTCGTAGTGTGATTAGGCGGAATTCATTGGAGTATATCAAACGTGAAATCGATCATTAAGGGGAGTGAACAAAACTGTCAAACAATTTATCTTTAACAAGAAAATCAAAAATACCAGAAAATGACATGTGTCCAATTTAATATGGTGATGACATGTGGCTTTGAGTTACTTATTTATTAGGACTATAAGTTAATACCCGTGTACTACACGGATTGACTACTTAAAATAACAAAAAATAATATATAATAAGTGACTTGTAATAAACGAATAAACAAAAAAATCAAATATATAATAGCAACCAACTTTGTAGAAGTAGGTTGTGATAAGGACTTGCTCCATTTTTTGTCATTATTCCTTTCAAAAGTCGGCGAATAATATTTTTAATTATTAGTTTCCTTAAAAGAGATAGTTGCATTGATTATAAAATAATGGTTCCGTTTTTTAATTATATGATTGATAATATAATGGTTATATCTTTTTAGCTTTATGTTTTTTGACTTGATGTTTGATGAAAGGGGAACTTTAACCAACTTCCACGTGTGCAAACTATCGTGTATATGGCTTATGAGAAAGCTCTTCACCCATTCAATGTGTCGACAACAAATTGTATCATTTTAAAGAATAATATTCTTTTGACGATTAGGTTTTTTTTATTGGGTTTAGAATTTAAAGTTTAAAGTTTAATTTTTAGAGTTTGTCATTTATGAAGTTTTTGTTAAAAATAAAAGTCTTGATCGTTCACGTGAACCATAGAACCACCACATAGAGTGTCAAATGGAGATGAAGTTTTATATGTCGCTGATTATAAAACTAAAAGCAAAGATATTTAACTTTAGATGTGAAATAATAAATATTATGAAATAAAAATTCTTTCTATTTGTATATATTTGTTGTTCTTGCTTATGAAATTTGCATTTTGCTTTAGGCATAAAAACAATTTTTGTAAATTTAAAAGTAATGATCATTTGATTTTATATATAGTGTAATTACATTTTCATAAATCATTAATCACCAACATGAATAGTCATCCATGGGATTACTTAAGACGTCCCATGTGGACATTTCACAAATGACAACCACAAAATTTTAAAAAAAAAATCATGACTTTTTTATAACCACTATAAATAAAAAAAAACAGAACTAACGTTTGCAAATCTCCTCGTTAGCAAGAACCACATGTTCAAGATAATGAATCGAACAAAGAAACAATATACTTTCAAACTGCAGCAGGAAATAAGACAGTCAAAATTTGCATAGATTTCACAAATATCTTGAAATCTTCCCAATATATTGACCTTAAATTGGACAAAAGATTTGCAATATTTTGGTGACATTGTAGCAAAAGAACAAATTTTCTAGAAAATAGAAAACAAACAAATGAAACAACCATTCATTGTGCAGACTTCCCAGTTCCTACCATAATCTACAATTTCTGCACACAAAGACTAACATAATTCAAACAATTGTCGTTTAGAAAAGATACTTAATAACATGGTATAATAAAAATCATCAAAAATGTAAAACACTTAATAACATGGTATAATAAAAATCATCAAAAATATTACAGAAGTGATTGGTCGTCCTTCAAAAATAGTTATGATGAGTTTCCATCATCACAACTCTATATAAGTTGAAAGTAAATAAAATCATTAAAAATATAGACCATCGTTTCTTCATTAATAGATATACACTTAACCCTTGAACTAATACTTGAAATAGAAGATAACACTCAACTTTTCCTGAAAAGAAAATGATGCACTGTAAATAAACTAATATTAGGACCAAAATTGAAAAAGTTTTCAATTTTAGACAAAGCACTATAAAATTAAAAAAAAAACGTAGTGATATATAGTTTTTTACTAATCCCTAACCACTAAACATAAAAAGAGAAAAAAAACAGAACCACAATCTGCAACATATTGAAATTTATACTGGCACAGGATGTCTAAGAATTGCAAGTTGAGACATGATTATGTAATCATCTATGACCAATATACCCCTCCCTAGCCCCTGCAACAACCACACTATCAAGCCACAACCACATTCCCATTCACAACCACACCGTGATGCAGTCAAATATACATGATTTACTATCATTAAAATGAGCAATATACCCCTCCCCTCTCTTTCAACATAAATCATCAGTAGCAAAAAGAATATGCCTCCATCCATATCTAGCCCAGCAAAATCTTGCACCATATATTTCTCTATATTGATTTTAGTACAACTAAACTTCTAGGACTGGTGCAAACACATATTAACCAGGAAATAAGTTAACAAAAATCATGTTCAAAAGTAATGAAAACAAATGATATAATCAGTTTAATTAAGTTATATACTATTGAAGGATAAATCAATAATCTGATATTAAACTGTCAAGAAAAATATAATAACTTTAAAAAAGCAAAAAAGAACATGAAAGTGAATCCAAGCGGTCTTGGGTAGTTTGGAATATAGGAGATTTCAAACCCGCAAATTGACAGAATCAAATGAAAAGATACTACAAAGTGGAAAATGGAAGATATTATACCTTATATAATAGTTGGTCTAATACTCTTTTTTCCTCAATAAAAAAGGCCATACAAAATAATCAAATAAAAAGATACTGAATGAAATGAGAGAAGAGGGAAATAGTTGTTGATAGTTAAAAAACCGGTAGTTGTTCCACATAATTGAAGAGACCTGGAGAAGTCAATGTTGTTGAGCGGTACCTGGCTAAAAAAATATCTGAAAATAGGAAGAAGAAAGTATATTGTAGAAAAAGTATACTGTATAAATGAAAATAAAATGCCATCTTCAAAACTTCAGACATTATAGATTGTTGGTTTAAATTGTCAAACCGTGATTACACACAAATAAGGAAAATGAAAATGGAACCGTGCATAATCAATAACCTTCCCATCTTCAAAACTTCAGACATTATAGAAAACATATAATCAATGATATTTCAACAAAATACAAGAGCATACGATGAATACGTGAACCCTGGATTAAAAAACACGGCTGACCATAACAATAATTTTTATTCACTTACAGAATTTTACCAGTAATTAAGTTAGAAACACAGATAAATTAATACAAGATTAGAAACATACCAGAATGTTGGTACCAATGATACTTCTAACAGGAAAAAGATGTGTATTGGGATATTCAAGATGAAGATCGTTGATGACATCTCGTGTCTTTTGTCCACCCTACATTACAGAAGTAATTCGCCTACATATATAAGCGATCAAACATACCAGAGTATAGATATTAAAAGCAAACCAAGGCTGCAAAACTTTGAAGTGAAAATAATGTTTTGATTGAGTGGCATCAACAACAGTTTCTTTGTCCAAATGGGTGTAATGGAATAACAAATTCCGATCAGTTCCCACCTAAAACAAAGACGGAATCACCAATTTCGATCAATTCGATAGAATTTTGACCTAAGATGGAATCGAGGGAATCACGAAGCAAACTGTGATAATTGGGATTCCAGACATGGGAATGCAACTGTTGGAACTGAGATTCCTGCCCCTAGACCCACTGTACAGAATAACAACAAACTTTCATAAATGAAGCTCCAGTAATCAACTCATGAACAAAGAAAAGAAACGGATTTTGTGAATAAAATTGTTAAAATAAACGGGCAAATGCAAGATAACAACAAACATGCATAAATAAAGACAACTTCTCTAAATCTGCAAGTGACTTTTGAACTCGACTGGATAACAAAATAAGAAATGCCTATGAGGCATTTCGTCAAACACGTTATGGGCAATAATACCTCCCAAACCTGTGAATCAAAATAGAATAATACAAAATCAGAAATAGCTTATAGGTTAGAGCAATTCAGAACAAAAAAAAAACCTCCTAGATTTATGAATGCAACGGAAAAATACAAATTGCAAAATCAAATACTATCGATTTTTTACGCACCAGAAGCTTAGTTTTCGGGAAAAAAATTAAAAAATTAATTTTATTAGATTCTCAAAGTATCAAATTATGATTTAGTTTTAAGGAGGGATATTCAAAAAATTCTATATATCTATAAATTCTCTAATTAGGTTTATCGAAATTCAAAATATTTGTTGGAATTTACGGTTACCTCTCCTTTATCTGGGAATGAATTTGATTTTACACGCTAAATCATTATGATTATCGATAAGCAATGTTTGTGTTGATCCGTATCGATTTTAGCCTCTTTCGATTGAACATTTGCCGAATCGTCTACTGGAAGAGTTCATCAGTGTAACCAAAGTTTACTTTGATCTGGTGTGTGTTGTTACCTCCGATATTAAAGTCGAGTTCAACGATTCTTCGGCCTTCTTCGTATGTCTATCTCCTGATCTTGAAAGTCGAATTTTCCTAAATCCAGGCGAATTGGTTACGTATATCAATTTTGATAGCAAGATTTAAGGAATCAGTTACATATAACTGATACATAAAGAAGTTTAAGCGGAAAAGTAAATGAGGGATGAACCAGGAAATGCCACGTGGAAAATGGTATATAGAAAAGTTGACACATGGCATTAAAGTGATTGCTTTATTAGATAGTATAGATAGATAGTATATATATATATATATATATATATATATAGGGTTGGGTTCAATAAGGGACTAAAATTATCCATGGTACCAAGGGACTAATCTCGATCGTCGGAATCAAAATCATCAACGGCCAAAAAATAGGTTGTAAATTTCTTACGTCGACGCACATGTAGAGGATTATAATAAAAAACCCACTTAATTTTTTTGGTTTTTTTTTATTTTTCGACATTATTCTTTTTCAAAAATAAAAACCGAATATACCAAAATTCATAATTTTTTGTCCTCTACAAATAGATATCCATATTGATATATAAAAAATAAATTATTTTTTATAAGTACAGCTCGTCTAGATTCACATGTGAATCTGAACTGTAAAAATTTGAATATGAGTAATTATTTTATTTTTAAAACTTTTATTACTTCAATATTATAACCATTTATAAGTAATGTACTTGATTCACAAGTAGATTTACTAGTATTTACACGAAAATTTACGTATATTCACATATCAATATCATATACTATTGAGAACTTAATAATAAGTTTTTTACTACTTCAACATTTTAACCATTTATAATGAATTTACTCTGATTCACAATTGAATTTACTTACATTCATACAACAATTTACTCAGATGCACATATCAATATCATATGATATTTTAAATATATTTTGTAATATGAATATGATTAATCTACTTAGGAAATTTTTAACACTTCAACATTTTAATCATTTATAATGAATTTACTATGATTCATAAGTTAATTTCATTCACATTCACACAAAAAATTATTCAGATTCACTTGACAATATCATATGTCATTGTGAATGCCAACAGAGAATAACATAATAACATGTCAGATTCACATGTAAATCTGAACTGTAAAAATTTGAATATGAGTAATTATTTTACTTTTAAAACTTTTACTATTTCAATATTCTAACCATTTATAAGTAATACACTTGATTCAAAAATGGATTTACTCATATTTACACGAAAACTTATTCATATTCACATATCAAAATCATATAGTATTGAGAAGTTACTTAACAATTTTTTACTACTTCAACATTTTAACCATTTATAATGATTTTACTCTCATTCATAATATAAATTATTTACATTCACACAACAATTTACTCAGATTAACATATCAATATCATATGGTATTTTAAATATACTCCGAAATATGAATATGATTAATTTAGTTAGAAAATTTTTTACAATTCAATATTTTAATCATTTATAATAAATATACTATGATTCATAAGTTAATTCCATTCACATTCACATAAAAATTTATTCAAATTCATATGACAATATCATATGCAATTGTGTGTGTCAACAGTGAACAGAATAACAGTTCAGATTCACATGTGAATCTCAACTAGTGGAAATTTCGAAAAAAAAGTCATTTTTTGTATATCAATATGGATCTCTATTTGTAGAGGATAAAAAGTTATAAATTTCTATATATTCAGTTTTTTTTTCGATAAGAAATAAGCCCTAAAAATTAAAAAAATGAAGTGGGTTTTTTTTATAATCCGGTAGATGCACGTCCACCGTAAAGTGTATAATCGTGTGGATGAGATTAGTCCCTTGGTACCATGGTTTATATTAGTCCCTTGTTGAAATTTTGCCTATAAATATATATATATATATATATATATATATATATATATATATATATATATATATATATATATATATATATATATATATATATATATATATATATATATATATATATATATATATATATATATATATATATATATATATATATATAGATAAAAGTTCAATAGAGAACCAAAATAAAACATGGAACCAAGGAACCAATCGTGAGCGTTGAAATGCATTTTATCGACGGCCGGAGATAAGGTTGTAAACTTCTAACTTGGACGCGCATGTAGCGGATCATAACAAAAAACTCACTTCGTTTTTTTTATTTTTTATTTTTAGAGCTTATTTTTTATCGAAATAAAAAACCGAATATATCTAAATTTATAATTTTTTATTCTCTTTCAATAGACACCCATATCAATATACTAAAAACGAAAAAACAATATTCATAATTTTTGTTCAGATTCACAACAATTAATTAATGTGAATCTGAACAATAATAAGTTTTTATAGAAGATTATTCACATGTGAATGATCATTGAAATTATATTTTTCAATAATAATTGATCATTTTATAACAACTCATGTGAATTTAAATAAACTTTTAGATTTGCATTGTGAATTTGACTAACTTCATATTGAATTTATGTAATTTCATTTATATTCTTTACAATTTCAACATTTTGATAATGTATAATTGAGTTAACTAAGATTCACAAATTAATTTACTTAAAGTTACACATGAATGATCAAAAATTGATGAAAAAATCAGGTTCAATGATCATGTATATGTGAATTAATATGTATTAAACTAGAAGCATACTATTTTGAACCTTTTGATGATACACAAATGAATTAATTCAGATCCACATACGAATTTTCTTAAAATTCACATATGAATGATAAAAAGTTGTTGAAAAACCAAGATACAATTATCATTTATATGTGAATTTACATGTCTAAAACAAGAAGCAGTTAAAATTCACAATGTGAATATAAACTGTATTAAATTTGTATGGAAGATATTTCACATGTAAATGGTCAATGAATTCAATTTTTTCAATAATTGTTAATCATTCAATAACAACTTATGTAATTTAAAAATATTTTTAAATTTAGATGTGAATTCAAGAAAAATCACTAATGTTTTATTATTTCAATGTTTTAATATCATATACAATTGAATTAACTGAGAGTAATAAATGATTTACTTAAGATTCACATGTGTTTTGTAAAGAATTATTGAAAAATTTGGATAGATTTGTCATTTACATGTGAATGAATATATCTAAAACAATACAGTTCAGTTCAGGTTCACAAGATGAATCTGGACGAACTTGAAGTAAAAAAAAACAAAAAAATTTTATATATCAATATGGATCTCTATTTATAGAGGATGAAAAATTATGAATTTTGGTATAATTAGATTTTTTTTTTCGAAAAAAGAATAAGCTTAAAAATTAAAAAACATAAAAAACGAGGTGGGTTTTTTGCTATGATCCGCTACATGCGCGTCCAATTAACAATTTTGCATCCTTCTCTCTGGCCGTTGATATTTTGCATTCTGGCCGTACGATTGGTTCCTTGGTTCCTTGTTTAATTTTGGTTCTCCATTGAACCTAACCCTATATATATAGTATAGATAGTATATATATATATATATATATATATATATATATATATATATATATATATATATATATATATATATATATATATATATATATATATATATATATATATATATATATATATATATATATATATATATATATATATATATATATATATATATATATATATATATATATATATATATATATATATATATATATATATATATATATCATTATCCTTCAATAGGATGTGTGTCAAGATATCATTAGATATCGAGTGGTAGATATCCATATTCGGGGTGTGAACATTGTGAAGATAATCTCAGTTTCTCTTTTGTAAAACATAGAAGTTTATCAATGAAATTCTATTGGTTTCTCACAATGGACATAGCTCAACTCGTTTTCAAGTGAACCACTTTAAATCATTGTGTTTTTAATCTATTCTTCGTGTCTAGATAGTTGTGAGTGTTGATCGTTTGTTTGAAGCACTTAGTCAAGGTGGATCGGTACTTCTTGCAGTTGAGTTGTGTACCGGTCCCAACATTATATTATGGACACATTTTATTACTTATGTATGACTAAATGTAACAAATTGTTATGATATAAGACAAAAGTCGTGACCAAAAACGTTTATTGTACTAGTGTGATTTGATTGATCGTCGGTCAACTACATACTCCTGCTTCTTTTTGGGTGATTCACTTATTGTTGATGAAGCAAGAAATAATTCCTAAATGTCCTATCTTGCACGGAGGCAAAATATTAGCCTCTTGTGAATTGTACTCATCTTGTGAACAGTACTAAGGATTTGGCTACATTGGCTCTTGGCTGAATTGAGTTCATCGGTCAACATGGGTGGACCTACTATAGAGCCCAGGGTAGCAAGGATATCCCTCAAATTTTATGCTACCTTACCCCTAATAGTCAACCCCTACATTTCTTCAGCGTGACATGACACGTCACAGTTGTTGATGCTGTCAAAAATACTAATCTAAACCTTACAGCTCACTAGCTAGCGGCAAGTAAGGGTTGAATCGTTGAGTCCGTGGTTGGCACTTTGTATCGATAAACCGCGCTATAGTGTCACTCTATAGGCGGTGGATCAAGAACACGTGGGAAACAACCAAATCCCAATTAAACTAAATAAAACAAACTCAAATTTGCTTGCAGATCGAGAAAACAATAACCCAAATGCCTTTCTTTATAAAAACAAACCAAAAACCAATATCCAAACAATCAAATATCCAGATCTAACAAAAACAAAGAACTATAGGAGTCGAATGATTCTCCTGAGTCTAATCTAAACTAACATAACATCGAGTAACCGAGTTTATAGAAAATAACAGAAAACTAAATATCTAACCAAACCTATTGAATGCAACTAATAAAAGACGAATTTGAGCCTTTCGGATCCCTTCTCGATACCACAGGATGCTTTAAAATTCGGACTGGGACGCTGTATTTATAGTGGTGAAATTTGAGTATAGCATCACTAACTTAAGGGTTAGCGTCACTAACTCGTCATCCGAGCCCCATTCTTCCCGATTTGAATTTCAAAACTGATGATTTATCCAGACCTTAGCGTCGCTAAGTCTTCATCTGATCCTCGAATTGCGCGTTTTAAATTTTGAAACTGAAGTTATCGACTTTTATCATACTTAGCGTCCCTAACTTTAGCCTAGTCCGTCTCTTTGACCGATTTGCTCATCAACTTCTTCCAAATTGCATTAAAATCACAGTATTTATACTAAAACACAAACAAACCCCTTGGCACTAAACGTGAGTGATATTAGTATTTTTAGAAAGACAAATCTACTAAAACATAGCTCAATAGCACCTAAAATGGCTAATATTGCTAGGTGTTATCATGACAGTCGGAACTACTTACAACATTCTTCACAACGACGTACATATTAGATAATATCGAGATCACTTTCGTCTTTTTGTCACCCTTAGATAGGTATATGTTAATTTCGTTGCATACGTAGTAATTACGTTCTTTCTTTTCCATTATCAATTGTTTGTAACCTAATCCCACCTCAATGGAACCAAGCCTTGGCTAGCCATGCTCTTCTTTTTTATTTGAGTAACAAACCAATCCATATGAATTGTAAAACACTTAGGTTGTGTTTGGCGCGCCACAGCTAGCGTATAAACTAACGGTTTTTCGAGCTTTTTTAGTTTGACATGTTTGGGAATCCAAAAACTAACTTATAAGCTAGCTAACAAGCTAGATTTTTTAAACGCTACTAATAGTAACGTTTTGAGTAGCGGTTTCAAATTGTTCCCATTTTACCCTCACAGGGGATATGCTTCCTTTATCCCAAATTATCTACGCTTCCTTTATCCTAACTATTATCTATGTTTTTTTATCCCAAATTGACATATATCTACGCTTCATTTACCCTTCATAACTATATTCGAAGGAATGACTCGACATATATGATTTTCAACATCGTTGAACAACATTTTGATTACATACCTTCAGAAAAATAAAACAATCATTTAATATCTAATCATGCGAACATTCGAGAGTCACATCACGAGATGCGAGAAGTTCGTGATAATATTGCGAATATGATATGGGATGTAAGAAATTTATTTTAAAATCTGTAATATTTTATTTATTATTTATTTTAATTTAATTTAATGTATTATGGTTTTTCTTATAAAATTGGATTAATTTTGTGCATGTCGTTTTATGTCATTTTACGATTTCCAGCTAGTTTTATCAGTTAGTTTTTACCAAACGTCATTTATTATTAGTTAGTTTTTCAGCTCAGCTAGTTTTTCAGTTAGTTGGTAGTTTTCTAGCTACTGTTAGTTTTTCAGCTAGCATATAGTTTTTCAGTTAGTCTGCCAAACATAACATTATAAATAAATTAAAGTTGATAAACACGTTGAATTCGTACCCATTCAACCCCAAACCAAATGCTAAATAACAACCAAAAACCAATGCAAACCGGAACTGATCAGTATGAAATAATGTAAATACTTGGCGAAGTTCAAAGGTTTTGTTGGGAAAAACAAAAGTCCGATATATAAAGGTTGTTGGATGGGAATTAGGATTAAATCCGACATCTTATACTTATCCAATCAACCTAATCCTTTTCCACCAAGTACATCGTAAACAACAAGGACAGTAGCAGCAGTAGCGACAGGTCCGAGGTTTGTATTAAATGCAAGTTCTCCCCAAACGAAATGTTTACTTAAATGCAAGTTCTCCCCAAACGAAATGTTTACTTTCTCTATTTTTTTGGATTATAGCATTACACTTTTATTATTGTTGTTATTATCGCATTGTACTTTCCTTAAATGCGAGTTCTGCCCAAACTAAGCATTTACTTAGTTTTATTTTTTGCGGATTATAGCCTTGTACTTTTTGTTTTTAGAAAAAATTGTTAGATTTAAGAAATTTTTACAGTTTTGGACCGAAAAATTGTTTTGCCCCTTGCCCCTTTGTTTTGTTTGTCTTTTGTTCAGATTATAGCATTCTACTTCTATTTATCATTTCATTGCAAAATATCCCTATATTTCCAAACCGATTTCTAAAAGTTTTTTCCATTTTTGGACCCACACTCTCAGGTATTTACCGTCCCCTGTATCGTTGGAAAGGTAATCAATCGTCCGAAAAAAAATTAATCACTCTCATGTTCGCCAACTCCCCCTCTCATCCGCAACCTAAAACCTAAAAAGTAAATGCCGAAACGAAACTATTTGCCGCCGCCGCATTGCGCGGGTACGCAGCTAGTATATATATATATATATATATATATATATATATATATATATATATATATATATATATATATATATATATATATATATATATATATATATATATATATATATATATATATATTATATATATATATATATATATATATATATATATATATATATATATATATATAGGTAGGATAAAATAAGAAGGGTTAAAAGCTTGAGAAAATGAGAAAGAATCTGGACCCTTTAAATTTTCAGATCAAAGGCTATAATTTAATGCTGATTTTGTAATTACTATAAATTTTAAATCAATTAATTTATATTAAATATAACCTAAAGGGCATTAAGGTCATTATAATTATCCTAATTATGTTAATTCCTGAAATCACGTATCCTCTCTTTAAATCAGGTAACTACCAATGATAAAAACCCTATCTCTTCTAATCACAACCTAGCGGCAAGCGGCCATCATCGTCCGTTCACCCGAACACCATCTCTCCGCCACCATCACAACATTACCGAACACCATCGCCATATGATCGACCCTCTTCCCTATTATTATCGCCATCGCCGCCAACATTTGATTATCATCTCCGCTCCCTTTTCTGCTACATCGCCACCATCAGACTTCGCCGACACTCCAACCTCCTCCTTCGATCTCTCACTCTCCCGTTGAAGCTCGATCCTTTGTTGCTACTGAAATACACAAGCGCAAAATGGAATTGAAAGTCCGGATATTTTGATCGTTGAAAAGCATAGACGCGGTGCAAAAAGAATCCAGAACACGTTCACTGTATCGTGGCGTCAATTCATTGAGAGGGAAAAGAGGGTGGCTGCACACTAAGAATAAAACCAGGTTTGACTTTTCTTATTTTATTTTCATATTTTTGTTCCTTTTTGCTCAAGTTTGCCGATTCTATATGTGATTTTGAATTAACTTCTTATTGGAATATTAGTATGAAAATGATGATGAACGTGTTCAAACCAAATTTTTTGAAACATGAATTTTAAATTCATTCGTGTACTTAACTGTATTTTAGGGTTTTTGAATCATATTTTTAATGGGGTTTTGAATCATATTTTTTAATGAATATCCTGTAATTGTCAATGGGTAGTATTCTCTTGGTGAAATTCTTCCTACAAAAATAAAATGATTAGACACCAGTTAGAATAATAATAACCTTAATTATACACACAAATTTTAATTAAACAAAATTCAGTTGCTATTTGATTTTTGTTTTTATGTTATTTTGTATTACACTAGACATATGTATTGTGAATCATGCCTGAATACAGTTTTAATCATGTATAATACAGTTAGACATACATCGATCTGGTGCAACTCATGTAATCACCGATGATTATAACTGTAATCACCGATGATTATAACCGTAATCATCGATGATTATAACTGTAATCACTGATGATTATAATATGATCATTGATTATTATAAATATAATCATTTGTGATTATAACTCTAGATTGCTTTATCATGGGCATAATCATTTTTTGATATCTTTGAACTTTATTTTGCAGGTGTGAATGCAAAAACAAGCATGATTATATTCATGGGTGCCCCATCTTTGTTTTTATGTATGATGGTAGCAACAAGAATAACGATCAAAACTACAACATCGTCGAATTCATTTTATGATTAAATGTGTATTTATTTAAGAACAATGATGTATTCGCGTATGATTAAATATGTATTCATTTTATGATTAGATGTGTATTCACTTACGATCATATGTATATTTACATATCATTGCATGCTTATTCATTTATGATTACAGGTTTATTTATTTATGATTAGATGCGTATTCGGTAATTCTCAAATTTTATGTATATTTTATTCATTGATGATTACAACGTAATTTTGTATAATCTCTATAAAAATATTGTTAAAAATTAAATCACTAAAATTATAAAAATATATATTTATATTCATCCATTATTGAAACCGTGAAAAAGAATAAACAAACTATTAAAATTTTGAATTTTGAAAAAAGAATTGATAAAAATATTTTTTTTATTTTCAATTAATAAAATAACAAAAAAAATCAATTAATTCCTTTATTTTAGGTAACAGCAATCGTAATCTCTATAATCATGGAAACTTAATAAATTAATCCCATGATTATAAGAAAACATAATTATTTAGTATTTTTAATTAATTAGTCATATTGTAAAATTACTATAATATCCCTATAAAATGATTGATCCAGAATCATTCTCACATTCTCAACGTTTTAATCCTTCTCATTTTAACCTCTCCATATATATATATATATATATATATATATATATATATATATATATATATATGTATGTATGTATGTATGTATGTATGTATGTATGTATGTATGTATGTATGTATGTATGTATGTTAATAATATATTAAAAGGTTAATATATATTATTAATGTTAGAAACTTATTTCATTTATATTTTATAAAGGTGAGTTTATAAAATAACAAAGTAAGAATCCTTAAATATTCTAGCCAAAAGGAAAGGGACAAAAAGATGAGTTTCCATGCCATGCATTAGGATTCTTGCTTTGGTCAATGCATGTCTTGATCTTGAATTGAATATTTGATCTTAAAAATAAGCTAACTTACAAGAGAATAAAAGGCTAGTGATGAATTCATTTCCACTCAATGTTGGCTGAGAATTTGGTTTTCTCCTTCACTATCTTATTTGCTAATGTTTAACTTGGTTTTAGATCCTCACAACACACTTTCTTGTTGAATAAAGTTTGTTTAGTTCCTCAAGTTTAAGTACAAAGTGTGTAACACAAGAAGTAACTAGCATTAAAAGTGTCAACAACTTGTGTTGGATTACTATAGAGAGGTTCATCCTCTTTGATCTTGTTTTCAATGTTAACAACATCCAATCTTGAGATTGAACCAAATGGCTACAAATGTTGTATTTCCTCCTTTCTTGATGTTCTTTCATTTATCTTTACATGCATATAGTCAAAGATCCTTTGTGTGGATAAAATAGTTTTATATTTTAGTTCAATTTTAAAAGCTTTCATGTTTTTCATGATTTTATGTTATGAACATCCTACCTTGAACACAGAATCCCAATAGGCGGGGTGGTAGTGAGTCTCATGGGCCAGTTGGAGCGCTAACTAATGCAAAGCTAATAGCGCTAGAGGGTCGATAAAGGTGGGCCAAATGTGGCAGCAAGTGGACTGCCTTCCAGGCCATGCTTGCATTTTTTTTTTTGTCGTAGATTTGTGTGGTTTAAGAAAACTTGATGGGACCAAGGAGGCATAATCGGCATGCTTCATTTTTTGTTAAACAATAATGAAAGCCCATTAAATAATTTGGCATGCTGGGTTGTGTAAATCTAAGAGTAGCCAAGTCTTGCAACAGTAACCTTTATAGGAAGTATTGTAAGCCAATAAATACACAACATGTACTTCTTGCTGCTAGCTTGTGAGGAGAGTAGTCGCGTAAGTATAGATATAGCCAACATTAAAATGATTGGAAAATGTCATAATTTTATGGTGAACCAAGTAGCATATCAATTTGAGTTTTATGGTTATGGAGTTTAAACGTAAATGATTTATGATATATGTGGCGGAATTGAATGCATCAGCTCAAAGTTTTGTTAGGGCATGGGCATTGATTAGAATAACTAGACCCATTTTTGGTAAGTTGGTGCATTTGGCTCCTCCATTTTATTGGAGAGAATATGGACATGATAAATGAGAAATTACGTGTCAGCATTACTTTGGAAAGTCTTGACTTTGCAAGAAAATTGAGTTTGGACAAGTTTGAAGAAAGCTCATATGACTGTTGGGACATTTGATTTAGTTTTTCATGGATAGAACCATGTAAAGCTATTTTAATCCAGGACATGGCAATAACGTTTGAGACTATTTCAAAGGGTGAACGTTTAAGTTTAGATGATTAAGAAGACAAACAAACACTTTTGTTTGTTAAAATAGAAGTAAGCGAAAAAAATCTTATTTTAGACAAAAAATAGTGATATAAGAAAGATGGACGAAAGGTTGATTCCATAACTTGAACAAAGCACAAAGTCGACTGAAATAAAGTTTTTCTAGGAATGCCCTTTGACCTTATTGAAGAATATAACGACCTTGATCAACCCAACCTCGAGAAAGAATGGCTTTGGTGAGATGAAGTTGCATAGCAAAAAAATAAATTAGAATATAATATACCAGGTTGATCATTGGTTAATTTTTTAATTGACAAAATGCAAATTAGTAATGTAGGAAACGATCTGGACATCAAGTTTAAGATTTGTGGAAAGAAAGGAATGACGAATATGAGAGATTAGGAGAGTAGTATCATTAACAAAGGTTGCTCTTTTCTAGAATAGTGTTTGACGATACTGTTGGATTAGGTGTCTAAGCCATGACTTTACAACTATATTTATCTTGTTAATTGAAGCAAAGTCCATTTGGGTTGCCCTCATAGCTAGAGGTCAGGATAGAGTTCAGTAGAGTAAAAGGTTGATTTATTAATTGTGTAATAAATCAATAGAATTAATTAAATGGTTTATTAATATATTTAAGTGTTAATATATTAATTAGAAACTATAATAATTAATTAAGATTTAATCTAGAATTAATTGGATTTAATTCAGTGATTAAATTAATTAATTAAAAGTATGAGGACTAGTTTGTATTTATTCAATAGTTGAATAAATGGCAAAGAGAAGTCCAGGGGCCAAAAGTGGCGCCACCCTTGGAGGCTTCTCTAGGGTTGGCGAAAACCCTAATTAGGGTTTAAGGATCTGGTCCAAGTTGTCAACAGGCTTGCCCACTTGGAGGCTCCTTAGGGTTTCAGGTGTAACCCTAGGAGGCTATAAAAGGAACCCTCTGGCTCCCCATTATTCATGCCAACTTCAACCAAGATTACTCTGCTGGACTGTCTTCTCCATTGCTTTGGGTGTGACTTGCATTTGAGGTAGGACACTTGTGCTGCTAGCTTCAAGAACAAGATTCAAAGGTTGGTAATTCTTGTTTTAATCTTTAGAAATTATTGTTGGCCTTTAGATATTAGTTTATTATCTTCATAGAAGAAAACATAGATCTTTCTAGGGTTGCATGTGAACCATAGGTATTTTGTGTTCATTGTTTGCTAGAAAACCCTTCAGTGGTATCAGAGTATAGGCTGTTTTCTTGTGAATTGATATAAACTGCTTAGATGATTTTTTGCCTTGAGTTTTTGCGATAAAAACCTCTTGGAATAGCCTCAATTTCGTGGTTTAGGCTAGGGTTTCCTAACCCTAGCCGCCACCCCTTGGTTCCCCCTTTATTTGCTTGATTTACTTGCCTTGATTAGGATTGTTATTTATGGTAATTGTTGATTAATTAAATAACTAGAATCCTTTATCCATATATGGTAAATCTCGAAATCTAGGGATAAATATAGGTAATTAATTAATTAATTTTGTGATGCCTATATTAGATTTAATTAGTTTAATTAATTGTTTAATTAAAAGATCAATTAAATCAGCTTAAAGAATTAATTTAAATTTTCAAAAAATTTATTAAAATTTGCGAAAATTCTAATTAAATTAATTCTAAAATATTTTAATAAGATTAAAATATATCTTATATATTTATGATTAAAAGTTAGTTATTTATATATAAGAAAATTGGTTGGTCTTACCGCTAGTAAGCCTCATTCACAAAAACTGTCCTATAAAGAGGGTATAAGGCGACTGACTATAAAATGTTAGTCTAATGGGTATCTACTCTTACCCACCGCTCTCCTGGTCAGTCGAGTGTCTTTAGCCGAACGGGTTTGATAGAACCGCTAAGCCTCTTAAAAGTATAATGCTATAATTGGAAGTACTAGAACTTCAAACAAATCCCAATCTAGTTACTTTAGGATAAAAATGTGAATTGGTGCTAATCCATGGAATTGCACATTGCACTTTGTGGAACGTTGGTGGAGCGTGTGTGGTTTACCGGCACACCAACTAGGGTCCGCAAAGGCTTGTAATGGGTTTTCTCAATTTTGTCATTATTAACGGAGCGTGTGTGGTTAACTGGCACGTTAATTAGAGATGGCAATTGACTTCGAGAGTACCAAGCTAATTTGAAAGGTTATTCACACCCGGTTTGTGATCCTCGGCATCCCAGTCATAAATAGTGGGGCACATGTAACACCCGGCTTTTAAAACAAAAACACCCTTGAAAAATTTTTCATTTAAAACGAAGGTTTCATTACATAAAACCATAACATAAGGGGTATATTTTATTAAAAACGGGTACAAGTGTATCAAGGAGAGTATAAAATACCATAATCTCCTTTAAAGCCGGGCTGCTACTGACAGCATCTATGAGTCCCACTTCTTAGTCACGGACTCCATCTTTTCCCTATCAGGATCATGTTAACCTGCAGGGACATTTAACAAATATCGTGAGCTATAAAGCTCAGTGAGTAATCATATCTGCAAATAACATGTACAATAAATATATCCATATATAATTCTTTATATATGATACATATATCTATCATTTCGTCTGTCAATATCAAATCCCAATTTATAGCCTTTTCTGGCCAAATGTGTATATCTGTCTGGATATCGGACCCAGACTACTAGCTTTACCAGCTGATCATATATATCTTAGGATTTCACATCCCACTGCATAGCCTTACCGGCCGAATCGTAATATCATGTGATTTTCAAATCACATCAGATAATTGTACACTTTATCATATCCAATCTGTTATTTGCATACCAGTCAAATCAATTCTGTACCATTTCTGTCCCCCCTTTCTTAGTCATATTTGACTATACCATATATCATGACTATATAAGTCATATCATTTGTCATGGCTATACAAGCCGCACCAAAACATTTCTAGCATATGAATCATAGCCCGCAGGCCGCACCAGTTTGGGTTCAACGACCCGGAATCATAGCCATAAGGCCGCACCATTTCTATATAAAAATATCATAGCCATATAGGCCGCACCGTCTAGATGTAGCATCCGATATCATATCTACAAGTGGCCGCACCATCTACTAACAGTTTCTTTCACAATCAGTTATGGCTCACGGGTTTACCCGCTGTTGCCTAGACTCACGGCTCCGTTCTTGTCATCGCAATGACTCACGGCTTATCCGGTATTGCCTTATTAGAGTGGACTCACAGCTCCATTCTTGTCTATTGCAGACTCACGGCTTATCTGATATTGTTGCATTACTGACTCACAGCTCCGTTCTTGTCATCGCAATGACTCACGGCTTATCTGGTATTGTCGCATTACGATTTATCTGTTTATTGACTCACAGCTCCGTTTTTGTCATCGCAATGACTCACGGCTTATCTGGTATTGTCATATCACTGATTATATATATATATATATATATATATATATATATATATATATATATATATATATATATATATATATATATATATATATATATATATATATATATATATATATATATATGTATTGACTCACAGCTCCGTTCTTGTCTATAACAGACTCACGGCTTATCTGGTATTGTCTTTTACATACATCTTTATACTTGTCATTTTCGCCCCTCGAAGCCGTTTCAACCTGTAACAGTTCAATCATCATATATCATATATGATATCAGTGAGATTACTCACCTGGATACTAGCTGCATTTAAATCCCGGTTGTTTCTTGCCTTTGCGTGCACCACAACCATTTTGTCCCATACCTATTTATCCATTTCATATCAAATGATAATAGGTTAATAATAATTTCAATTGACTCTAATACATAAGAGTCCAATATAATGCAACTATAAACAATCCCTAGATGATAAACTTTCCATTTATCATCTTTTCACAAGTTTTACTATTCACCGAGGCATTCGTATCGATCTACAGTGCCCCCGACGAGTCGAAAACTCAAATTAATATTTTTCCAATACTTTTCAGACCATTAGGGACTTATGGTTCAAATTTGAGGTAAATCGGACAAGCCAAACGAAAGTTAGCGATTCTGAAGTCCCCTGCCAGGAGGGCGCACCGCGCCAGGGGCTGGGCGCACTGCGCCTGGGCGCACCCCGCTCTGGTCCTGGGCGCACTGCGCCCTGCGCCTGGGCAGGCTCCTGATCAGTCGCGATTTGTGCACTGTAGCACGCAGTTTTGGCCCATTAAGTCCTTAATCCAGTTCTTAATCGTTGGGGATTCATTTCTAGGTTAAAACCTTACATTAAAACAAGGTTTTCAACCATTACAAACAACTCAATAAATCACAAGGAAGAATTAGAGTTCTTAGTTCCAAAACCCTAAAACTTCAAATTCATCACAAATAGCAATCTACTTCCATTATCTTGAATTAAGTCCTTTTTAGCATGACTTAATGGAAGTATTAAGCCATTTTAACCACACAATCATAACTGAAAATGCAGTTTCCAGTTCCTATCAAATTCATCAAGAACAAACAAGCTAGAACTTGAGAAACTAACCTTTCAAGCTTCCAATTCTTCACTTCAAAGGCTATAATCCGATTTTCAAGTTGAATCCTTCAAGAACTCTTCAATTTTCTGGAAAATCATTCACAAAAGCCCTCTCCCGTAAGCTTCTAAAATCTGCACAAAATGGGAGAACATTCCCACTATTTATACTTCCAGAAATTGCAAATTTAGTCCCTAAGTTCCATTTCTTGAACTTTGGCCACAACTAAACACATTTTATGACAAAAACTAGTTTTTATAACATTTTAAGTCCACAACTCCAAATATTATTTCAAACTAAATTCTTTTCTGTCCAAAAGACCAAATTACCCTTCCAAGGTAAAATGACCATCTTACCCCTTTTTATTATATTTACATAAAAAGAGTGTCTTGGCGTTACAAATTCTCCCCTCCTTCAAAAGATTTCGTCCCCGAAATCATACAAGGAGTTGAGGGTACGTCTCCCTCGTTTCGCTTTCGGTCTTCCACATAATGTCGGAAACTATATGGTATTGCCTAAGCACTTAACCATACTAGTCTTCTTATCTCGTGGTTTTATCACCACTCGCATATCATTCCTCCGGTTGTCCTGGGCACCTTAATCACTTATCTACCTCATTTCATCATAAGGAATTTGTTGGAAATTATCAATACATAATTTCTTTCTTGTCGTCCCAATCAGATTTAACCTTTCTAAAAGATTACTTTCATACAACCATATTCCTTTACTTGGAATTTCAAAGGTTTATATTCAGTGATCCACATACCACTTTCACAATTTCTTAACCATTCTTCAGGTTCGTTCGTACCCAGCAAGTATTCTCTTTAGTTTGTGCAAGAATCTAGAATCTAGCCAACGTTTTTATCACATCTTCAATCCAATAAATCGGAGGATAACACGGTATTCCATACCATTTTTCATGTGAATCATCAAACTACTAGCATGTAGGCTGCTATTTCTTACAAATTCTATCAGAGATTGACGATCTTCTCATCTCCCACTAGGGTCTGCTGTGCTATTTTCAAGCATATCTTCTAAAATCTGCATCATTAGGTCACTTTGTTCACCAATACACGGTACTTGTAGAGACTTTATTGCAAAGTCTATAACAATGTTGTCCCATTTCTTTTCTGGGACCAACAACGGGTAAGTTTCTTTGCATGATTCTAATGGTTTGACTTTACTTTGCGTACAAGTCAAATACTTTTCATGTGTCTTTCAATATCTTTCTTCAATCCCGACCACCAATACATAGGTTTTATCGACCTATCCAATCTGGTATTGTTCCGGGTATACAGCATATCTAATACAAAATACATATTTTCAAGATGATTTTCATGTTTCCATACTTGCACACTTCTTCCTGTGCTACCCGAATCAACTCAGGTAATCAATTTGCCACATTCATACATGTGGATGTAACCTTCAAAGGTTACTCTTTTCAATTCAGGGCATCTATAGCCACATCTGTCCTTTTCGAGATGGTACAAGATTTCATACCCGAAATCTCTAAGTAACCCATCTATCTTAATTATGTCATATCTAGCTTCTTTTTGATCAATTAAGTATTTCAACTCTTATGATCTGAATAAACAGTAAGCTTTACACCATATAAATAGTGTTTTCAAAGCTTTAATACCAAAATCATAGTTGCTACTGCAACATCATGAATCTACAGTCAAATTTGGATACCTTTCTATGATCCAATTTATCTTCTCCGCTTAGCATAATGCTAACACCGGAGCTTCACACAAGGTTTATTTCAAACCTTTAAAAGATACTTGTGGTCTTTCTACCACTCAGACTTTTCACTTTTCTTAGTCAACCTTTGTCATCTGAACAGCAATCAAGGAGTAGTTTACTATAACTCTCCTATAATCATCCGCCAATCCAAAGAAATTACTAATTTCAGTCAAATTCCAAGGCGGTTTCTGTTTAATCATGACATCATTTCCACTGAATCTGCTTTATCATCTCTGGCATTATTAACATGCCCAAAGAATATAAAGCTTCTTTTAGCCAAATTTTTATACTTGGAGAATTTTACGAATCACTTAACTCAGTGAATTAACTCCAATGTCTGGTACAATTGTACCTCATTTTCGATCTGGTTTCGAGAATATCAGATTCTCATTAGTCAATGCACATATGCATCAACTTGTCTTTCTTCTTTTCAAACAAGATAGGGCTCCATACGATGACACATACGGCCATAAGAGACCCCAATTTAAGAATTTCTTCTAGTTGTTTTCCAACTCTACCATCTTTACAGATGCAAATCAGTTTAGAGCCTGTATACTAAAAACGGCTCCCAAAATCAGTTTAATCATAAACTCTTCTCGCCAATCTGGCAGAAATCTTGAAAGTTCTTTTCAAAAGAAGCATCCGAGAATTTATTTGAAGTAGTACACTACTATCACTGCTTTATTTATCTTGGCCAATACCATGTATGCCAATTACAACATCATTCTTTTACTAACTCTTTTCTGAGTTTAAGCATAGAAAATAACCGGTATTCTCAACAACGGTCATTTACCATGGATTTTCATCCGTTTCATTTCTGTTTTAAGAACCATAATGTTCTTATTTCTACAATTCATGTTAGCATAATTCATTGCTAACCAATTCATAAGTACAATTGCTTCAGATTTACTGGTAGTTATCGGCTTCAGATTTATAGGGAAAAATGGTCCTGTAAATCCTAGGCAAACTACCTTCCAGGTGTTCAATATATAGAACATATTTGCTATTTGCTATAGCTACTTCCAACTTTTCATCCATAATCATTGATGAAATATTCAAACAAGACATCAGTGTCACCGATCCAGAGCATAGCTTCCTGGATCAAATATAACATACACGAGTTATATTCAGAACAATTATATCGGAGATCATATCAGTCTCCTCACGAGCTTCTTCCACAATCTGCTGGAATGCTCAAGCTACCACTGGTCCTTTTTAACCATTCATTTCTTCTTTCTTTCCTGGGTTCATCACCCGTTACTCCACATTTAGCATGTAAGTATTTCATAAAGAAGTGATCTATAGTTCCACGCTGGAACCACTTCCGTCCCACACAACAAACTCGAGCAATATGCTCTCATTTTCTGTAATTTCAGCATGTCAACGGTAGAGTCTCAACTCTAAAATGTTCCGAGTGCTTTTCCTGCACTTCTTATACCACATCATCTTTTCGTTCTGGTCCCTTCCCTTTAAGGTTAGACCTAATTCGTTTTAACTTCTTCTGAAGTATCCACTATTATTTTCTGCTGTTCTTGTAGTCTTGGCTACTTTTCTTTCACCTTGAATATCAGTCAAGGTGAGCACCCAATTCCTTTTTCTGACCACATCAGCTACTAATGCTCATCATGTGGATTATCTGCTATTCGTCCCCTTTTTGGCTCTCATACAACGGACCCTTGCGAAAGGGCTGGTCCATTTCCTAGAGCTTCGCGCCATAAATGTCTTCCAAGAAGATTCACAGTTCATGCTTCTTATACGTCAGAAGTCGGCAACAGTTAGGTTATATATGTATAATAACAACTATATACACCTAACTATGCATCATGTCTACTATCTCAGGGTTTAAGTCCAGGAATCTACTCTATAGACACCTAGTTCACTTAAACCACGGATCTGATACCAACTTGTAACACCCGACTTTTAAAACAAAAACACCCCTGAAAATTTTTCATTTAAAACGAAGGTTTCATTACATAAAACCATAACATAAAGGGTATATTTTATTAAAAACGGGTACAAGTGTATCAAGGAGAGTATAAAATACCATAATCTCCTTTAAAGCCGGGCTGCTACTGACAGCATCTATGAGTCCCACTTCTTAGTCACGGACTCCATCTTTTCCCTATCAGGATCATGTTAACCTGCAGGGACATTTAACAAATATCGTGAGCTATAAAGCTCAGTGAGTAATCATATCTGCAAATAACATGTACAATAAATATATCCATATATAATTCTTTATATATGATACATATATCTATCATTTCGTCTGTCAATATCAAATCCCAATTTATAGCCTTTTCTGGCCAAATGTGTATATCTGTCTGGATATCGGACCCAGACTACTAGCCTTACCAGCTGATCATATATATCTTAGGATTTCACATCCCACTACATAGCCTTACCGGCCGAATCGTAATATCATGTGATTTTCAAATCACATCAGATAATTGTACACTTTATCATATCCAATCTGTTATTTGCATACCAGAGAATCAATTCTGTACCATTTCTGTCCCCCCTTTCTTAGTCATATTTGACTATACCATATATCATGACTATATAAGTCATATCATTTGTCATGGCTATACAAGACGCACCAAAACATTTCTAGCATATGAATCATAGCCCGCAGGCCGCACTAGTTTGGGTTCAACGACCCGGAATCATAGCCATAAGGCCGCACCATTTCTATATAAAAATATCATAGCCATATAGGCCGCACCGTCTAGATGTAGCATCCGATATCATATCTACAAGTGGCCGCACCATCTACTAACAGTTTCTTTCACAATCAGTTATGGCTCACGGGTTTACCCGCTGTTGCCTAGACTCACGGCTCCGTTCTTGTCATCGCAATGACTCACGGCTTATCCGGTATTGCCTTATTAGAGTGGACTCACAGCTCCGTTCTTGTCTATTGCAGACTCACGGCTTATCTGATATTGTCGCATTACTGACTCACAGCTCCGTTCTTGTCATCGCAATGACTCACGGCTTATCTGGTATTGTCGCATTACGATTTATCTGTTTATTGACTCACAGCTCCGTTCTTGTCATCGCAATGACTCACAGCTTATCTGGTATTGTCATATCACTGATTTTATATATATATATATATATATATATATATATATATATATATATATATATATATATATATATATATATATATATATATATATATATATATATATATATATGTATTGACTCACAGCTCCGTTCTTGTCTATAACAGACTCACGACTTATCTGGTATTGTCTTTTACATACATCTTTATACTTGTCATTTTCGCCCCTCGAAGCCGTTTCAACCTGTAACAGTTCAATCATCATATATCATATATGATATCAGTGAGATTACTCACCTGGATACTAGCTGCATTTAAATCCCGGTTGTTTCTTGCCTTTGCGTGCACCACAACCATTTTGTCCCATACCTATTTATCCATTTCATATCAAATGATAATAGGTTAATAATAATTTCAATTGACTCTAATACATAAGAGTCCAATATAATGCAACTATAAACAATCCCTAGATGATAAACTTTCCATTTATCATCTTTTCACAAGTTTTACTATTCACCGAGGCATTCGTATCGATCTACAGTGCCCCCGACGAGTCGAAAACTCAAATTAATATTTTTCCAATACTTTTCAGACCATTAGGGACTTATGGTTCAAATTTGAGGTAAATCGGACAAGCCAAACGAAAGTTAGCGATTCTGAAGTCCCCTGCCAGGAGGGCGCACCGCGCCAGGGGCTGGGCGCACTGCGCCTGGGCGCACCCCGCCCTGGTCCTGGGCGCACTGCGCCCTGCGCCTGGGCAGCCTCCTGATCAGTCGCGATTTATGCACTGTAGCACGCAGTTTTGGCCCATTAAGTCCTTAATCCAATTCTTAATCGTTGGGGATTCATTTCTAGGTTAAAACCTTACATTAAAACAAGGTTTTCAACCATTACAAACAACTCAATAAATCACAAGGAAGAATTAGGGTTCTTAGTTCCAAAACCCCAAAACTTCAAATTCATCACAAATAGCAATCTACTTCCATTATCTTGAATTAAGTCCTTTTTAGCATGACTTAATGGAAGTATTAAGCCATTTTAACCACACAATCATAACTGAAAATGCAGTTTCCAGTTCCTATCAAATTCATCAAGAACAAACAAGCTAGAACTTGAAAAACTAACCTTTCAAGCTTCCAATTCTTCACTTCAAAGGCTATAATCCGATTTTCAAGTTGAATCCTTCAAGAACTCTTCAATTTTCTGGAAAATCATTCACAAAAGCCCTCTCCCGTAAGCTTCTAAAATCTGCACAAAATGGGAGAACATTCCCACTATTTATACTTCCAGAAATTGCAAATTTAGTCACTAAGTTCCATTTCTTGAACTTTGGCCACAACTAAACACATTTTATGACAAAAACTAGTTTTTATAACATTTTAAGTCCACAACTCCAAATATTATTTCAAACTAAATTCTTTTTTGTCCAAAAGACCAAATTACCCTTCCAAGGTAAAATGACCATTTTACCCCTTTTTATTATATTTACATAAAAAGAGTGTCTTGGCGTTACAGCACATCCGAGACTAAACATGCCATTGAACAGTTCAATGTGTCTCAACAGATCTAGGAATTTCATAAGATGAAATTGATAAGTGCATTATCTACCTTAATGACCATCATGTTGTGATTACGACATCCCTCTTCACACCATAGTTGGGGTATTTTGGGTCCTACCCTTAATAAATAATATATTGGGTAATTATTTAAAAGGATAAATTAAACTAATAAAATTCTGTTTATTATAGATGTCTAAATCAAGTGTCTATTCTCCTCCCTCTCCTCCTTCACCCATTTCTGAGAGCTTCAGAATGCACCTGCTACATATGGTAAGGCTGACTGGCCTGAACTATACGGTATGGCTTCATAAATAGAGAATAGTTCTCTGTTTTGCTGGCAAGCCATATCTGACTGAGTGTCCGCTCCCCAGAACATGACATCACACAGTAGCCTGTGATGAGCATGACTCCTTGATTGTCAAGTCAAGGAAAGTTCTTTACCTAATACTATTGATCATTGACCCCGAGTTCCGCAGGAATTTAGAATTCCTGGGGTCAGATAAGTTAACACAGCTAGTTGTGGAAAAGTTCCATGAACTGGTTGAGAAAGGACGAGCTAAGATCTTCAAAGAGTTTGAAGTGTGCAGGAAGTAGCACCAGTTCACATGTTCTCAAGACTGAGAGAAACATAGGTGAACTGTATAAATTTGGTCCCCTTTTGATCGGGAGTTAAAGCATTAGCTCGACTCGCTGATCCATTCATCCTGATGTACAGGAAGGGAAACCAGATAAGACAATCATGGACATGCATTCAATGTTGACTCTGTATGAGTCGTTCATAGAGAAGCATAGTTCCATTGATTCAGCTGCTTCGGGATTGAGTCCAGTAATAGGACACGTCAAGAAATGATCTAGATCGTCTGGACCGGTTCCTCGATGGTTCAAACTGGGAATCCACAGGGTGGGACACAGTCACGGAAAGATTGGAAAATGCTCCGAAGCCGAACAGTTTGGCAACTCAGGAATGTCTTAAAACTCAGAACACCTGATCCTTAGTTCCTTGATACAGGATGTGTTTCTCACATTTGTTCTGTATGCATGGACTCTGTAGGATGTGGGATGTTGTTGCATAGGAGCATATTCAGATTGGATCTGAAGCTCATGCAGTTTTAGAGTTTAGTTAGATGTTGAAATCATGTTATTAGCTTATCAGATGCGTATGACATTGTCTATCATATAATACATTGTTCAAGGATTTTGTTTTAATAAAATTGTCAATTTTCTTTTAACACATGTTGTGTGAAATATCCTTGAAATGTTGTATGATTGTGCTGAATGCATGATTAGTAATAACTTGAATGTTGAATGCATCCAAAGTGTTTGGATTTAAGAATTGTGTCCCTTATGATTGTTAAGATAAATGTTGTAAGAATCAATTCAACCAAAGGTCTAGTTGGACAGGACTTTGGAATCATTTGACTTAGAGTCACTTGATGAATTGAGTTCTTAATGTGTTAAGAAATGAATCAACCAAAGATCCAGTTGGACAAGACTTTGGAATTATTTGACTTAGAGTCAGATGATGATTAAGTTCTTTATAAAGCACATGTGGCAAGAAATGAATCACCCAAAGATAAATGATAGGATTTTGGAATCAGCTGACTTAGAGTCAACTGAAGATTGCAAGTCTTAAACAGAATTAACAAAGTCATAATTTTACATAGAGATGTAAAAGACATTGAGATTAGGAGCAACGGACACATCAGTTACTGTGTATTGCTCGAATCTCCGAATAGAACACAATTGTTTGTACTTCACAATATTTGTTAGTCGGTATGATGAATATGACCTCGCTTATCAGAATAAGCGATTGGATTGAATCTTTGAACAGTTTAAGGACTTCAAAGGAAGTACAAGACCCACAGAACCTGAGTGACAACTTAAACTGGGAAAATTTTTCACAGTTATTCTCTTCCAAGAACATTAATAGTTATAATGTGTCTTAGGGAAGATGATGGAGCATTGGTCGAACAGTTCGATCCTCGATGTATGAGATACATTGCCAATTAGTTTCCCGTAAATTAAACACTAAACCAGTCAAACCATATAGACCATATTCCAACCACATCCTTCGACTAAGTAGAACATTTCAGACATTGTCTGAAATGTAAAGCTGGGTTGTCCCACTTGTACATTAAAGGTCCAGGGTCTTGTAGTGTTCATCCGAACCTCACGACTGGCCTGAACCTAACCAGAAATGTCATTTCACTGGCTATCCCGCTGTACCTGGAAAAGAAAGAGCTCTTTTAGAAAGAACTCATATTCTAAGGAGACAGTGGGAGTTTGGGACAGTCCTGAATGAGTTCAGGGTTAGCCAAGTGAAATAACCTTTAGTCATCGCTAGGCTTAGAGCAGAAATTAGATTTCTGTTTTAATACTAACATAACCTTCTCTTGACCAGTAGTACTGATCACCGTCATAAGTAGTTATGATCGGGGTGACATACCGAACAGTGGTAAAACACTATAGTCGGTACGGATTTTCAATCCGACTACTTGGAAGCATTGGTGAGCCCGGTTGCTGCCAATTAAGAGAACTTTAGGATGAGATACAGTCTATGTGACAGTTTGATTGATTTTACAACTGGTCTTAAAACCAGTGGGAGTAATCATCAAAAGAAACCAACATGGACAGAAACGTACCTTCAGAACATCTGGTTGAGTGAGACGATACTCAGAGTCAAGTAATTGACCTCGAGAGAAGCGCTCTCAATAGAAGATGAAATCTGAAAGGATACTGCATATTGTAAGTCGTTAGTGGAGCGCGTGTGGATCACCGGCACACTAATAGGGACTCACAAAGAATATGCCAGTATAAAGGTACATGGGCCCTGGATTTCCCCGTGGGTATCTCGCAGGAAAGGATATTCAGATTCTCGAAATATGCCAAAGGATTGGGTTTTGAGAATGGGCTGAAAGATTTCCATTAAGATGTCAGAAATGTTTGGATTCTCAAAATGTGTCATAAGCTCTGGATTTTGTGAATAGTCCATAACCGTGTCAAAGCCAGTGGGAGTATTGCTGTTATCTATCTCAATATGTGTGTTACATACTGTTTCTAGGAAACGTCTCTTTTCATTACAAAGTGTAATGACTTGGTGTTAACAGACGGATCGCTATGAAAGACTTAATAAAGATACGGCATGCTCAGGTGATTATAAACGTCTATGAGATAGATCGAGACTCTGCCAAGATGATCTTGATGAGACTCGAGATGCATAGCTCAGGAAAAGAGTTTCCTATCATTGCAAAGTGTAATGATTTGGCATACAAAGAAGGTGCAACATACTCACATAATCCATTGACATCTATCAGATAGATGTTGTCATCAGTATAGACCTGGCCTTAATAAGCATGATCTTGATAAGATTCAAGATGCATGAGGAAAAGTCTCCGAAAGGATATAGTTATTAAAGGTCGTGACACAAGGATTATAAGTAATCCTAAGATTCCAAAAGGGTTTGGAATAGGACTAGATCGAATCCAACAGGTTTCTTGGATCGATCAGAAGTGTCATGAACATGTCTTGATGACTTAATGCTTAGAGCATAGTGAGTAAAATTCAGGATATGACCTGGCTGAGAATACTTAACGGATTTTGTACATACGTAAGAAATCATTGGAAAATGATTGAGGTGAATGTTGATAACAATTTGAAAAGAGTTTTCAAATAAGGACTTAATGGTTAAAGAATTCCGTTGGCATTCCGATGGAGCGCTTGTGGCTCACCGGCACATCGTAACACCTCGAAATAGTCTTAGGGTGCAGTCATGTGGACTAAAGATCCCAAGAACCATGGAAAGTCACAGTACATAGAATGGAGTTGTTAGTGAGAATGACGGTATGACCAAAATTGAAATATCATCGGAAAGATATCTGATCAGATAAAGTGTATGACATTTGAATACATAGAAAGAGTAAAAGGTCAAGTAAACATAGATACATAACACGAATTAAATAGTTTAAAAGGAATCTAGAAACCGATAATAGTTTATGTAAAATCCGACTTGGTGATTACCTCGTGGAGACTTGGTAATTAGGCAATAGTAGCCACCAGTCAGATTTTAAGTTTCAATTTTGCATGTTTCACTTCCCGAATAATTTGATTATTCAAAAGGTCCACAGTCGCTCATACTTTTCGGGAGTAAGTATGAACAAAGACTGTCGTGAATTGGTTTGTAGATTGTCTAAGGAGTTAGACATTGCAGTAAGACTGCTACAACGTTCATGAGTACTTAGAAATAGAGATTTGAGTATTGGATAAACCCGCGCTCAACAGATTGCTTCATGGATTACATCACGAGCAATGTTGAGACGATAATATCGTATGATCTTGAAGCGGAGACATATGAGTGAAATTTACGAATCGGTTGTGCATTGATGATGCGAAACGCATCAGTAACTCGATGTTATAAAACACATTGTTGTGTACCATTTGATAAGTAAAAGACACAACCATATGAGTCAAAGCTTATTCGTTCCTTGACCCTGATGGGAAACAGATATCTGTAGGCCGCTCGATGATTTTGAAGTTGACTAAAGTGCTGGCCAGCCTGGACTAAATTGATGTGTTCAATTAGAAGTCCGAAAGTCATAAGCAGAATCAGAAATCGGGAAACAGAGTATCGGACAGAGATTGATCTCAATCCATGTCTCGTGTCTGGAAATATCTTGTTGGACGAAGGATCATATAATCACTTATCTTTGGACGGAACTGACTAGGTCAGAGTTCGGCAGCAGTTTCTAGGAAGCTGCAGGTTGTTTATTAATCAGAAGATAAATTAAAGTCATAGACTTATCCAAGTGGGAGACTGTTGGATTAGGTGTCTAAGCCATGACTTTACAACTATATTTATCTTGTTAATTGAAGCAAAGTCCATTTGGGTTGCCCTCATAGCTGGAGGTCAGGATAGAGTTCAGTAGAGTAAAAGGTTGATTTATTAATTGTGTAATAAATCAATAGAATTAATTAAATGGTTTATTAATATATTTAAGTGTTAATATATTAATTAGAAACTATAATAATTAATTAAGATTTAATCTAGAATTAATTGGATTTAATTCAGTGATTAAATTAATTAATTAAAAGTGTGAGGACTAGTTTGTATTTATTCAATAGTTGAATAACTGGCAAAGAGAAGTCCAGGGGCCAAAAGTGGCGCCACCCTTGGAGGCTTCTCTAGGGTTGGCGAAAACCCTAATTAAGGTTTAGGGATCTGGTCCAAGTTGTCAACAGGCTTGCCCACTTGGAGGCTCCTTAGGGTTTCAGGTGTAACCCTAGGAGGCTATAAAAGGAACCCTCTGGCTCCCCATTATTCACGCCAACTTCAACCAAGATTACTCTGCTGGACTGTCTTCTCCATTGCTTTGGGTGTGACTTGCATTTGAGGCAGGACATTTGTGCTGCATAGACTTGAGAAAGAGTTTGCGTTCTTTAGCTCGAGACAGAAGACCAAAAAAAGAAGGTCCAAACTTTAAGGCATATTGAGCGGTGGAAAAAGTTCCAAAAGCGTGATTGATACCACAATGAAACTAGTCTGATTTATCAAGATCATCAACAAGGTGACCAATTACTGAAAGTTGGTCACAAAAAGATTTGAATGCAACCATAATCGGAAACTAATAGGGTACCTTTTGGAGTTGATGTGACGAGTCACATAAGGTTTACATTCGTTCAACTAAATTGTGACTGTATGCAACTACAAAAGCAGGCCAAATTTCTCATGCAATCTTGAGACCGAGTGCTTCTGCTATTGCTTTTTCTGAAAGTGGGGATTGGAGAATAATGAGAACACGTTGGTCGTTTTCTTGCAATGGAAGGAAACCTGGATTGGGGTTGGTTTTACCGTTAAATACGATGGTGGTGGATGAGGGTAATATAACGTCATCAATATAACCAACCAGTTTTTGATATGAGAGAAGTGGAAGAACTTGATTCCTCCATAAAGAATAGTTAGAAGCAGGAAGTTTATATTTAGCATATGAAGAAGGGTGGAAAAAGGAATGGTAGGGTAATTATGGTCACCGACATCGATGAGGGATCGAGGGGATCGTCGGCAGCTATATATTGTTGTGTAACGCCCGGTTTTTCCCGGTACGTTTATTTATTTTATTAATTTAATTATGTGATATTATACTAATTTACTTAATTAAGATCTGATTAATTAAAAGATTGGGCTTATAATTATTGCCATATTTTAATCATATAATTAAGTTCATGGGTTTTATAGCCAAACCCAATTAGAGCTTAAGTATTTTCTAGCCCAAAAGCTTAAGTGCTTAGCCCATTTAACCTAGTATATTAGGGCTCAAAACCCTAATTTCCTTCATTTCACTCCCTCCCTCTCCCTCACGGCTCTATCTCTCTCTCTCTCTCTCCCTTCCCCCTCAAAGCACTCTCTCTCTCCCTCTGTATCTCTCTTTATTCCCGGATTTGAGAAGACAGCCGCAGTGTTTGGACGATTCCCGGAGATTGAAAGGTTGGATCGCCACGAAACTTTAACCGAAGGTTCCCAAGACATATATGAAGGTTCTGACCGGAGGGATTTTGATTTCAATATATAGATATTGAGTTATGAACTTCGCAACATAACTTAGGGTTGCTGTCAAATTTCACTGCTGAGTATCCCTTCTTGTAAAAATCATATCTCGAGTTCTAGGACTCATATGGACCCACAACCAGTGCCCAAAGTTCACAAATTGAGTTGAGTAACTTTCTTAAGAATACCACTGTCGTTGAAATGGACTTTATCTATGGGCAACAACAGCTTCTTTGCTGTTAGATCTAATCCGGGTCTGCTTTGATATTTCATTTTGTTTTTATCATTTCTAGGGCTTGGGAAATGATCCAGAGTGATTCCAAGTTCCCACATGTACATTACATATTGAATTAAAGATCTGGAGAAGATGGGATGTTAATTATTATTATAAGTTGGTTAGAATGGATCCACACTCCACAATGTGAATTTTATATCCAGAGCTTGGGAAAGCCTTTTTAATCGATTCCAACTCTGAGACTTGTAGTTATGTGTCTTTTGATCCTCTAATTTTTGGTTTGGGCTAATTCCAACCACAAGTTGGATAGAGTTGGCCAACATCACCTGACTGTCCGTTTGAAGACAGCAGAGATATGTCTTTTTGTAAATTTTATATCTCTTTCATCCTTTGGAGTTAGGGGGAGTTCTTTATGGTTATGGAAACCTAAGTCATTGTAGTTCTTGTAAAAATTATTTAAGCCTATGCTTCTGTTTTATATTTTGGAGTAATTCACTCTTGAACAGCAGGTCTGTTTTAGAGACCTTGCGGTGATTACTCCTTTCTCATTCCTTAGCTTCACAATTTCATCCTTCTAACCTTTAGTCTTCATTAGGTGAAGTATTGAAGTTTGCACAAGCTTGGTAGACATATATTGACTTCTATCTGTTATATCACTCACTCAAGGTGAGTTCTCTCACACCGTTGTATTGATGTTTGTGTTTGCTAGTTAGCTCGTGTGTGATTGTTTAGATCTACTATTTAAAGCATGCTATATTATTATTATAAATAGTACATGTGTACTGTATGTAATTGATTATTACTATGAGGGGTAGTTAGGTAAGATCACCAACGTTATACTCTTTATGAGGCGCGGGGATCGGGGCCAAAGGATACGTGATTTACCCGGTGCGGCTCAAACCTACAAGTCCGCCCTATTTTATATAAGCATTGATTCGTTCTTTGCTTGATTTTTATAATTATAATTGGAATTGGATTAAGGCTGGTAAACATGGATATCAATATGATGTTTGTGTTTGAATTCACTAAGCTTTTGCTTACGGTTTCCCCTAAACATTTTTCAGGTGTTAAGATCAAGGAGGCTAAGGCGTGACTTGGAGCACCGGGATGCCACTACTAGAATAATTTCTATTTTGGGACATTGTTATTTTATGCTTCCGCACTTTACTATGTTTATTTATTCATAAGTTGGTTTTGAGGTTTTTAACTATTGGAAACTTATATTATATTTTTATAAAAGTTGTTTTAAAAGTTCAAATATTTTGCGAAAATTTTTGGGTGTTACATGTTGGGAGGATAGTCTAGGCTGAAACCATGTAGGGTTTGATATAAAAAAACTGGAATTGTAACAAATAGTTCATCAAGGATATACAGAGTAAAGTTACAATAGAATATGAATGAATATCTCCAAAATTACAACAATATCCCAAAATATCTAGAAAATAATATTACTAGGATATATCTATAATATTAAGTGTACACACCTAAACAAGTAAATCCTTTCAAAATAACGTTTTTGGTGATTAAGTTTAAAACTTTTTGGACCATATTGAAAATAAGCAAACCAGATAGATTAATATTGTAGTTTTCTCTAAAAGCTATTTATCTTTAAAGTTTGTTTTATTTTTTATATGTAAAATACAAAACTTCATAAATGGTCCTTGTGGTTTTACAGGATATCAAGTTTCGTCCCTAACTATTTTTTATCTCACGGAAAGTCCTTGTGGTTTTAATTTCTATTCAGAGTTGGTCATTCACCCATATAAAAAGACTTTTATACCTTTTTGATTTTGTTTTCCATTTTCTTTTAACTAATTTCATATTAAAAAAACAAATTAAAAGCACACCCCATTAACACCACCCCATCCCCTTGTATCTTTATCACCCACACTCCATTTCTCTCCCCTTGCTACATACCTAGCTCCACCACTACCTCCTACCGTGACTCCTTCCCCCTCCAATCCCCATCACTGCCACACACCAACCTCACCATATATCTACTGATTCCCGATTACAGTGCCCCTCTCAACGTCGAATAATAATTTGATACGAGTTGTACTATTCATATAGATTTCAAGTCCGATTGAATCCAAGAACACTACATTAATCTTAACTAGTTCCTTCATCTGTAGAAATCACATCAGCAACCTATCGCAGCTGAGAGGCAATATCCAAAAAATCCCACAAATTGAATCGAGATGCTTACCAATAACTTGAGATTCTAGTTCAAGTGTTATCAAATGTTGGTGCTTTCATGGTAGGCACAATGTTGAAGCTTTATCACCATCCCTCAAATTGAATCCTCTGTAACAGAACGAAGTGAAAGATAAAAGTCTGAAAGCATTATATGGTCGTCTTCCCTAACAAAAACATTTTCCGGTTTCAAATCATGATACACAATTCTGAGCATGCAGGTACTCCATAACAAGAAGTATCTCAGCAGCATGATAACCTGCAAAGCCCATGATTCTTACATTAATTGCTTCAACTTGTTAAGAAAGATTTGGGTTCAGGTTTTGTACTTCACAGCTTGTTCACAAAATCGTTTTCCCGATTTCATCTTTTCTGCATTCTCCTTCTTTGTATTCTACTTTTCTCAAATCAAGTTGAAGAATCACAAGATCTTTTCAATTTAAAAGTAGTTCATTCAAATCTTTAACTTTAAGTATCTTGATTAAATTGTGTGTTGATTTTGCCCAGTCGAAATGTAGGCAAATACTTCGTGGGTTGCGTCATCGAACACAGAAGTGGGGGAGAGGCTAGTGGTTTCTTTTGGGATACATACTAGACGTAGAGAGGGTAATAAAGGCGATGGTTGGAGGATAGAAGGGTCGACTGAATTTAATCGGAGTGATATTCCATCAAGAAGGGGAAAGAGGATGCAACTGAGGTCGAAGGAGAGAGAGAGAGAAAGAGAGAGAAAAAGAGAAGTAGGAGAGAGGCGGGAGGGGGGGTTGGGGTTGGGTGGTATTTATTTATTCTTTATTTATTTATTTTTTTGTTTTCCTTAAAAATAGAGTTTAGTAAAGAAAAAAAGGTAAATTGAAATCAAAAGGGTATAAAAGTCTTTTTATATGGGTGAAGGACCAACCGTGAATAGAAATTAAAACCACATGAACTTTCCGTGAGATAAAAAATAGTTAGGGATGGAACTTTTTTTTTTTTTTTTTTGGCCTCCTATGGAGCCGAGGTTCCGGCACGCTTTCGCGAACCGACTAATCCCCGGGCGACTACCCGCTTCGCGAGTAGCCCAGAGTCATCGCGGGTGAACCTCTGTGGCCACTAGGGGGTTTTTGTTCCTCCTTGGATTAGAACTTGGCACCTCCTGGTCATTTTGACCTTTGGAGACCAAGCTCTAACCAACTAGGCACCACCCTTGTGGTTAGGGATGGAACTTGATATCTTGTAAAACCACAGGGACCATTTATGAAGTTTTGTCTTTATAAAATAATATATTCTAAAATTTATATATATTGTATAATCTCTTACAATTTGCAACATCTTATGAACAATATCTTACATATTCTGTCGAGGTTGTCAGTTTGACTCAGTGGTAAAACATGTTTACTTTAAGTAGGGCTGTTCACTATTTGGATAAAACCGAATTGTCCAATTGGACAATTTGAATTGGACTATTTGGTTTGGGGATTTCTGGATTGGTTTTTAAGCAAAACCAAATTATTATTTTGGGTTGGTTTTGGTTTATAAAACAAGAACTGAATAGTCCAAAAAACCGAATAGACAATTATTTATTTAGTTATTTATACTTTTATTCTTTAATTATATCTTTTAATTATTTATTGAATTCTAATAAATTGTTTTTAGAAGATTAGAAATTGTCATCCAATGAAAAACCGTAATATATACTTTTTCTTAATAGTTTTTTGTCTGTAAAATATAAATTGTAATTTATTTTTATTAGTAGTTGTTTATAAAGTTTAATTCACAACTAAATATTTTGTTTTCATTTTGTTTATTAGATTTGGCTTAATATTCAAGTTATATGTATATGTTTAAAATGACTTGACGTATGAAAACCGAATTAAAAAAACCGATCCAACGAAATTCTAATTTGGTTGGTTCGGATCGAATTTGTTTTGTAGTTTAGACTATTTGGATTCATGTTTTAAAAACCGAAATCTATTTGGATTCACTAGATTTGATCGAAATGAACGGATCCATCCGAACACCCTTAACTTTAAAGGTAAGGTTGTCAGTTTAACTCTCAAAAAACTTTTTATTCTTTATGTGCGGATTATAAAAACCACATATCCTCATCTGGACTCAAACTCGTCCGCCAACATAAAAAGCCCACCGGCCTAACCTCTTCACCCCTTATAGCACATTCAACTTTCCTTTATTTTTTATTTTTACAATTTTAACCAAAATTTTATTTTTTATGAATTTTGTACAAGTTTTTATTACAATTAATCTCCAACTGTTTTACTGGCTTTATTTTTATATGCTCTTAAAACATAGTTTTTTTTATATATAAATTACTTCTTTACACTTTAGGTTGCTATTTCATTTTTGCATAATCATATCTTTTTAGAATAATTTTTTACAACTTTTTTTCAATACTCTTCTAACTTGACAAATGACAACATATGGACTCCCTACGATGTCATGCGGACTATATACATAGATGAGAAATGAAATAAGTACTCTTAATTAAATGTTAAGTTGAAGAGGTCGTTAATCAAGACCATGTAAGTTGTAACTGACATGGGCCCGAAACCGGTTAAAATTTTAATGTTTGCTTAAAATTTGTATGTTCCTGGTTATAGAAGACTCGACCGGTTCGACCGGTTATGCAAATATGGGATGTTAATCAAACCGGTTATATAAGTCCATTTGTGTAGCTTTTTTGTCTTTTAGTGCATTTTAGCGAATTTATTAATTATTAAGCTTTATTAAAAGAAAGTATGAATAGTTAAAGAAAACTTGAACCTATAAGCTGTTTCGAAGTCCTAGTTACAGGCCATGTTAATCCAGTTAAGGATCTTCTGGACTTAGCCAAAATAAGGCCTAGAATCGGTTACACGAGAACCGGTTAACAATTCTAGGATTGGGTTTTGAACTGAGTTAAAGCCCTGATTTGGACCCAAATCACAACACTTCTTTCTACTTTTTGTATATTAATTTATTTTCGTTGATTTTTGTTGATTGCTACTAACTAGTGGGATGACTCGTGTGTTGTAGTAGGTTTATTATTTTTATATTTTTTAACATCATTTTTGTAACGGTCTCTTATAAAATGTCTATTTCTGTTATTTCTATAAAACACAATGACCATTTCTATTAATTCGTTATTAGACAGAGACTATTTCTGCAAATTTATGAAACATAGGGATCATTTGTATTATTTCGTTATGCCATGTTTATAAAAAACAGTGACCACTTTTGAAAATTTTCAATTAGGTGGTGACTATCTCTGTATTTTACTTAAACGCTTGGACAATTTCAGTAATATATTTTAAACAGAATAGCAATTCTTGTAAATTTGCTATTAGAATATCATTATTATAACTTTGTGAAATACATGGACCATTTTTGTAAAGTTGCTATTAGATAGAGACATATTCTGTAACTATTCCATTAAACAAGGACCTTTTTGTAATTGTTCTATTAGGCAGGGACCATTTTGTAATTGTTCTATTATGTAGGGACTATTTATGTAGTTAGTCTATTAAGCAAGGATTTATAAAAATACTGTACATTTTCCTAAATTTTCGTGATAATTAGTAATAGTTGAGAAAGTGTGAATATTTATATTTCGTATTAACATCAAGTCATTAAAAGACTAGATGTCATTGTAGATATCGCATTTTCGACTTAGTTTTCGTATTGTTGGTCTTCTTGTCACCAACTTGTTTGCATTTTCGAATTTGAAGTTCTTGTTAACCCATTTGAGACGATAACAAAATCATTTTGGTATAGAAGAGCACAAACATGAAAATCTACCGGATGAAAAAAAATAGTGAATTAGAGGATATAGATTCATCATTTTCATTAAATAATATCATCTTATATGAGTAGACATATCATGGTGGTGGCTTTACATCGAAACGTAATAACCTTAAAAGGGGAATAGGAAATTAACGGTCTATCATCAATTGATGTGTATACAAATATCGTCATGACCAGTTATGATTTCATTGACAGATTACGACAAGAGCCTACCTTCTTTACCTCCATGATGAAAAACACTATAATCATAAAAACACAAACGTCACATAACCCCATACTATTTAGAGTTAGAGACTTGATGGATAAAATACATATTCAAAAATGGAAATGACATCAAAATCATAATCAAAATCAACCACTTTCTTTTGGTAACATATGGTTTCATTTTCTTTTTCTTTTTGGTCGTAAATGATGGAAACGATAGTAATAGACCGACAAAAAGAAAGAAGGAACACCATAGGGATGTGGATGCCACTTGTTTTCTTCCCTTTCACGTTAGGCTTTTTTTCTCATTACACACACAAAAAGACACATGTGCCATGTGGTGCCTCTTTGCTTATCTCCCGTTCAAATATTTGCTTTTATAATATTGGATAATGTCTAAAATAACAACCAATAATATATAATTTGTTTTTTAGGTCATTTATCTTTTAATTGTATTCAATAGGTCATTGAACTTTTTTCTGTATTCTTATTACATCATTATAGTAGATTTTAACAAGATAAACTGATACTGAATCGCACGTGTTGTCCACTGTGACATTTAATATATTAGAATTTATTCATTTAGGTCATATTAAAATTGACATTGCATCCGTAATGACATCGAATTTGATAGAATTATTCGATTGAAATGCATTATAATGGTGTAATGAGAAAAAAGAAAAAAGTTTAGTAACATATTCAATATAATTAAAAGATAAGTTGCCTAAAAGCAAATTATACATTATTGGTTATCATTTTATGACATTATCACTTATAACATCTATGGTACATTGATATTTTTATAACTATATTAGCCAAAATATTTTCAGCTAATTTTTGTATCAAATCATGTAAGATAAAATAATCATCTTATGAACAAAGTCACAAACAGTTTGATGAAGGTAATGTTAATTGTTTCAAGCTTGTGACCTACTGACCTCAAAGCTTCACGCTATCTTTCCTTCAAATCTTTGCATTTACCTAACTTCACGTTTCATGTTTCGAACTAAGATATTCATCACTTATATGTGTATATTTTATAATCAATTGATGAGTTACATTATTTGGGTTTATAAAATACAACAAGATGATAAAATGGCATATCCGCAACATAAAGACGAGGAAATAAAAACAACTGTTGTATAAGATGTTAATATAGTTTTATCAATAAAATGAATCCGGTTCCAAAAAAATCAATAAAATGAACATATTATTAACAAAACATTAGCAATACGTGTTGGCATAATCCAGAAAGTATGGGGTTTAAATTGCTATTTTCTATTTCTACTCTTATGTTTTGACTTAATTAAGACGAGTAGGCCATGTTACCTCGGTTTTAGCATAGATAGACGGAGTGTGAGTTTGTTTCTATTTTCTAGCATTAGAAGTAGATAAATATGAGGTCTCTTCTTTTTTTTGTTATTAAGCCAGTAATAAGACGAAAATTGCCCCATTTTTTCCTTGAAAACTTTTGCAAGTTTGTTAACAAGCTCTCAACCAACAATATCAATTTTAAAATGAATAAATTATATAAATCGTTTCTATAGTCTATTGGTTTGCCGTAAATTGCATATTTCGTCTCCATCTTTTATTTTACTCGAATGGTCCCCCAAATTTGAATTTGTTTCGTTTTTGTCCCACCGAGTTAAAATGACTAATTTTCTCTTAACTTTTAGGTTTTTTTCATTTTTATAATTATCATATTTTTATCAAAACTAACTGACTCCGACAACCAACCTTTTATCCCTTCCCCCAACATCGTTTGCCCACCGGCAACCTCACTTAAGTTTGTGGCATTGAGTTTGTCGTAAGGACCGGAGAGATTAGTAAAACATGTTGTTAGACTAATTGATTTAGAGAAAATAATTTATTAGGGTAATTAATTATTTGATTTGTTTATGTTTAGTTATTTTTTTTCGTGCTTTATTTGTTATTAAACTGTTTATTTTGTTCATTATACGTCGTTATGACCTGAAATAGCATATTACAACCTAATTGACATCTACATGGCAAATACATGACAAATAGGTGGCATCTACGTGACTTTTGAGGGTATGAAAAATGACTTATAATGGTAACCAACTATTTACTTTATTTACGTTTGGTCACTTTCTTTTTTTATTCGTGCTTTATTTGTCATTAAACTATTTATATTGTTCAACTTAAGTCCTTATGACCGACAATAACAAGTAGTGTCGGTTTAATCACTTAATGATTACATAATCACATTATAGCAAGCTACTGAATACCGATGACCAATTGATAAATCAAACGAGTCATTAAGAATGCTATGCAATCGAGTCCAAAAATAAAAAAACTTCAAGTGTTTTTTATGGGAAAATGAGTTATAAGGGTAATGATACACGCAATCAACCTACGTAATACCTGTATTGCGACATTGAATGATTAAACCGACACTACTTGTTATTGCCTCATAATGATTTAGGTTGAACAATAAATAATTTAATTACAAATAAAGCATGAATAAAAAAGGAAAGTGACCAAACGTGAACAAATCAAATAGTTGGTTACCCCTATAAATCATTTTCCCCACCCTCAAAAATCACGTAGATCACACATAGTTGCAACATATTTGCCACGTAGATGCCAATTAGGCTGTAACCTGCTATTCCAGGTCATAAGGATGTATCATGTGTTGGATTAGGTGTCTAAGTCATGACTAAGAATTTGTATTTACCTAATTAATAGTAGCAAAGTCCATTTTGGTTGCCCTCATAGCTGGAGGTTTGGTAGAAAGTTCAATAGAGAGAATATTGATTTATTATATGATTAATAAATCAATAGAAATAAAATAAATAGTTTATTAATATATCAATTAGAAACTATATTAATTAATTAGAAATTAATCTGGAATTAATTGGAATTAATTTGGTGATTAATTTAATTAATTAAAGGTGCAGGGACTGAAATTGTAATTATTCAATAGTTACGTAAGTGACAATTTTAGCAGGTAAAATAAGCCAGCGAAATTATATATATATATATATATATATATATATATATATATATATATATATATATATATATATATATATATATATATATATATATATATAATTTCGATTTTATATAAGGATAAATATGATTTGAATTGATATGATAAGGTTTATCTTTAAGACTTATATGGTTATCTGCTGGAGGCTATAAATAGGGAGCCTCAGACCCTCATTAGTCTGCGCCATTTTACCTGGTCTCTCTGGAATTTTCGTGACCTGCTTGTTGCTCCCTGGGTGTGACTTCATTTGAGGCAAGAAATTTTTGTTGCTTAGCTTCCAAGAAAACCTAAAGGTTAGTTTTTCTGATTTATTTCTTTAGCATTTTTCTGTTGGCCTTTTAGGAATTATTTATATGTTCAAAGATAGAAAACATAGATCCAATTTAGGTTGCATGTGAACTTAGGCTTTTAATTCATAGATTTGCAGAAAACCTTTCAATGGTATCAGAGTTATTTGGTATTTTCTAATTGAATTGCTATAACTGTTTTCCTAAAATTTAGGGTTTAAATCTTATAAACCCTAATTTGGCCTAAATCGATTTTGGGTTAGGGTTTTAGAAACCCTAGCCCATCCCCTTTATTTTTTTCGAAAAATTGGCTGGGGTTTTAAAAGGTATTCTATTTTTGGTAACTGTGATTATTTAATAATTGGATAACCTTAAACCCATTATTCTTTTTTTGAAAATTAGGGGGTTTAAGATATGTTGAAATTAATTTGATTAATTTGTGATACCTATCTGGATTTAATTAATTTAATTAAAAGATAAATTAAATCATTTAAAGGTTTAAATTTAATTTTAAAATTAATAGTTAATTTTCGAAAAATTAAATAGATAAACCAGAAATATTTTAAAAGTTTAAAACACATCTTATATATATTATAATTAAAAGTTAATATTATATGTATAAGATAAATTGGTTAGTCAAATCAATAGTAGGCCTCATTCACGAAGATGATCTATAAAGAGGGTATAAGGAGACTGCTTATAAAATAGCGGTCTAATGGGTGTCCACTCTCACTCACCGCTCTCCTGATCAGTGGAGGGTCGTTAGCCGAACGGGTTTGATAGGACCGCTTAATCACATTAAAAGTATAATGTTATTAATCAAAGTACTGGAACAGTTTTATAAAATCCCAATCTAGTTACTTTAGGAAAAAAGTGAAAACATGCTAATCCATGGAATTGCACATTGCACTTTGTAAGACATTAGTGGAGCGTGTGTGGTTTACCGGCACACTAACAGGGGCTCACAAAGAGTTACAATGGGTTTCTCAATCTTATCATTGTTGACGGAGCGTGTGTGGTTTACTGGCATATCAATTAGAGATGATAATTGACTTTGAGAGTACCAAGCTAATTTGCATGGTTATTGACATCCAGTTTGTGATCCTCGGCATCCCAATCACAAACAGGGGAGCATATCCGAGATTAAACATGCTATTGAACAGTTCAATAAATCTCAAAGATCTAGGAATTTCACTATAATATGATTATCTTCCGCGGTGGAATTGGTTGAATCGTCATTCGCCTACCTTTATAAAATTTACAATTAGATTACGGCATCCCTCTTCTAAGTTGTAAATTATATAGTTGGGTCCTAGCCTTATTATTATTCTTCGGTTAATATTAAGGATTATTATATCTCTAATTAAAAACTACCTTCTTCTATAGATGTCTTCCGCTGATAACTCTGCTTCCCAATCTGCACCCCACTCCAACAACAGTCATGTTACCTCTATCCTTTCACTGTGTTCTAAAGTGACATTAGATGGCACGAACTATAATGATTGGATAAGGAACATCAAAATGGCTTTGAGGTTTGAGAACAAAGAGTATGTTCTTAACACTGAGCTCATTGAAGTTGATCCCAACACAGCTACTCCCGAGGAATATGCCTCGTATAAGAAACATTATGATGATGCGACCAAAGTGGCCTGCATCATGATTGCTACCATGACTCCCGAGTTGCAAAGATTCTACAAGGACTACTGGCCCTATGAGATGCACAAGGACCTTACGGAAAAGTTTCGTAAGCGAGCGCATGTCGAGAGGTGCGAAGTGGTCCGAGCCCTCATGACAGGCAAGCCGAAGGACGGAGAGTTCGTCTGCACTCATGTGCAAAGGTTGCAAGGTTATGTGGAGAGACTGCAGAAGCTTGGAATGCAAGTCGATGAGGAGTTGGCCATTGACATGGTGCTTAACTCCTTACCGAGTTCTCATGACCAGTTCACATTGGCGTATCATTTGAACAACACTCAGACCTCTTTTTCTGAGTTGCATAATATACTACAGACTGCAGAAGATGGGCTGAAGGGTAAAGGTGTACCTTCAGTGAACCAGCCTGTCTTGGCAATTAGTCAAGGCAAAGGAAAGAAACGGAAGGGCCCTCCCAAGCAGAATTGGAGGGAAAAGGTTCAAGTCGGGTCATCGAGTAATGGCCCGAGACCCAAGTCTTCCGGCATTCCTCATGTCTCAAATCCCAAAGATGACGACTGCTTTTATTGCAAAGAAAAGGGTCATTGGAAGAGGAGCTGCCCGAAATACTTGCAGGACATCAAAGATGGCAAAGTGAAGCCATCGTCAACAGGTATATACACTATCTCTAATAACACATCATCTTCCTGTTCTTGGGTCCTTGATACAGGATGTGTTTTTCACATTTGTTCTAATTTGCAGGGCCTAGAGGAAAGTAGAGAGGTGGAGCACGGGAGAATAAACTTAATCATGGGAAATAGGAGATCGTCACCTGTTACCAAGATAGGAGTTTATAATTTAGTGCGTAGTAGTGGTGCTAGATTAGATTTACTAAAGTGTTGCTATTCGCCAGATATGGCAAGAAACATCATTTCATTTCATGTATTGTTCAGACAAGGTTTTCAATATTCTTTTAACAATTTGAATGGTTCAATTTCTGTTTATAAGAATGGTACATTTATTTTTGATGCTTTACCTTGTGATGGTGTATATGAAACAACGACTTGTGTTGATAATTTAGGAAATAGTGTATTGCATATTGATTCTTCTAATGGTGTAGAAAAGGCATGCTTGTGGCATAGTCGTCTTGGGCACATCAGCAAGAAACGCATCGCCCAACTCCAAAAGGATGGAGTGTTGGAATCATTTGATCTCAAGTCGGATGATGTATGTGAATCTTGTCTGTTGGGCAAGATGACCAAGTCACCTTTCAAATGGTCTTTTGAAAGAGGTGAAGATCTGTTGGATATCATACACAAAGATGTGTGTGGACCCTTCTGATCTACCACAAGGGATTGCACTCGATTCTACGTGATCTTTACTGACGATTATAGTAGATATGTGTATATCTACTTAATCAAGCATAAGTCAGATACCTTTGAAAAGTTCAAAAAGTTTAAAAACGAAGTTGAGAATCAATTGGACAGGAATATAAAGATGCTTAGATCCGACAGAGGCAGTGAGTATCTTAGTATCGAGTTCCTTGACTATCTAAAGGAATGTGAAATAGTTTCATAGTGGACACCTCCCAGAACACCATAGTTGAACGGTGTTGCTGAGAGGCAAAACCAAAACCTGTTAGACATGGTTTGTTCCATGATGAGTCGAGCTTCGCTTCCCATCCACTTCTAGGGGTATGCCTTAGAGACTGTCGCCCACATCCTCAATCTTGTCCCAACTAAGAAGGTTGCTAAAACACCTCATGCGATGTGGACAGGGAAAGTTCCCTCGTTAGCGCATATAAAAGTTTGGGGTTGTGAGGCTTTCATAAGACGAGAGACTCACGACAAACTCGCAGAGAGAAGCGAGAGGTGTATATTCATTGGCTACCCTAAACAGTCTTTGGATACTTGTTCTATAGACCAAGCGAGGATGTGGTCTTTGTAGCTAGACGAGGAGTCTTTCGAGAGAGAGAGCTCATATTCAAAGAGGATAGTAGGAGTACCATTGATCTTGAAGAAATTCAAGAGTCGTCCGATGACACAGCCTTAGGAGAAACTAGCACCCAACAAGAGGAAGGAGTTCCTGTTGGTCCGACAGATATATCATTACCTCTTAGGCGCTCCGGTAGTGTTAGCATGCCACCCGAGTTTTATGGTTTCCATATAACCACGGATGGTGACACGTTTGTCAGTGATAGGACACTGATAAATTTGGATGAGCCAGCTAACTACCAGGAAGCAGTGGCGGGCCCTGAGTCTGCCAAGTGGAAAGAGGCGATGGACAGCGAGAGCAAGTCCATGTATGACAATCAAGTTTGGAACTTGGTTGACAACGTACCGGGCTGAAAGACAGTCGGGTGCAAGTGGATCTTCAAGAAAAAGACCGGCATGGATGGAAAGGTACACACCTTTAAGGCTCGACTGGTTGCGAAGGGCTTTACTCAAACCCCGGGGGTTGACTATGATGAAACCTTCTCACCAGTGGCCAAGATTAAGTCCATTAGGATAATGTTTGCCATAGCTGCTTTTCATGACTATGAAATTTGGCAGATGGATGTCAAAACCGCTTTCCTTAACGGGAAGTTGACTGGGGATGTTTACATGAATCAGCCAGAGGGTTTTGTATACACCAAGCATCCTAATAAGGTGTGTAAGCTTGAGAAATCAATCTACGGATTGAAACAAGCTTCTCGCAGCTGGAATATCTGCTTCCATGAGAAAGTCAAAGAGTATGGCTTCTCTAGGATTGAAGATGTGTCCTGCGTATATGTCAAGGCTAGTGGGAGTATAGTCACTTTTCTGGTGCTGTATGTTGATGACATACTACTAATGGGAAACGACATTCCAACCTTGCAAGATGTCAAGTCTTGGCTTGGGAAGTGTTTCGCCATGAAAGACCTAGGAGAAGCTGCCTATATTCTCGAGATAAGAATACTGAGAGATAGGAAGAAGAGACTAATAGGACTTAGTCAGAGTACATACTTGGAAAAGGTACTAAAGAGGTTTAGTATGGAAAATTCCAAGAAGGGAGAGCTGCCTATCCAGAGTAATGCAAAGTTGAGTAAGACTCAAAGCCCGAGTATAAATGAGGAAATAGCTGACATGAGTCGGGTACCTTACGCTTCGGCAGTAGGGTCGATCATGTACGCTAGGACATGTACTCGTCCCGACGTGTCCTTTACTTTGAGCATGGTCAGTCGTTACCAGGGGAACCCTGGTAGAGTGCATTGGATAGCTGTAAAGAATATACTCAACTATCTGTAAAGAACGAAGAACATGGTGTTAGTCCTTGGTGGCAGTGATACTTTGAGAGTTAGTGGGTACACAGACGCCAGCTTCCAGACAGGTAGAGACAACAGTTGGTCTCAGTCAGGCTATATATTTCTTTTGAATGGAGGAGCGGTTACTTGGAAGAGTTCCAAGCAAGAGACGGTGGCTGATTCTACTTGTGAATCAGAGTACACAGCAGCGAGTGAAGCGTCAAAGGAAGCGGCTTGGCTGAAGAACTTCATCGGTGACCTTGGAGTAGTCCCGAGTATTCAGGAGCCCATGGAACTATTCTGCGATAACGAAGGAGCGGTTGCTTTGACAAAGGAACCGAGAGACCATGGAAAGTCCAGGCATACTGACAGAAAGTACCACTACATTCGGCATAGAGTAGAAGAAGGTCACCTCCTTGTAAGGAGGTATCATCTGAAGATAATCCTGCAGATCCCTTGACAAAGGCTCTGAGTAGGATCAAGCACAATCAGCATGCTAGGAGCTTAGGATTGAGAGATGATATTAGTTTTTGTAATTAGATAGGATTTTGAAACTTGTAACAATGTAAATGTAATTGACTTTGGTGATTTAATAATAGAAATTTATTAATGAGTATTGTTTACTGCTATTTGTCAATTGTTTTTCATTGTGTTTCATTTTGCATGTTTACTTCCTGAGTAATATGATTATTCGAATATCCATAGTCGCTCATACTTTTTGGGAGTAAGTATGAACGAAGACTGTCATGAATTGGTTTGTAGATTGTCTAAGGAGTTAGACATAACAACATCATTACAGCAACGTTCACGAGTACTTAGAAAATGGAGATTTGAGTATTGGATAAACCCATGCTCAAAAGATTGCTTCATGGATTATATCACGAGCAATGTTGAGACGATACCATCTTATGATCTTAAAGCAGAGACATATGAGTTATAATTTGCAAGGCAGTTGCTCATTGATAATGCGAAAACGCATCGGTAACTCGATGTTATTGAAAGGTTTTCTGCAACTATGAACTAAAAATCCTAAGTTCACATGCAACCTATATAGATCTAAGTTTTTCTTCTAGTTAAACATATAACAATTCCTAAAAGGCCCAAAAAGAATTAAACTAAAAGAAAGATCAAGAAAAACCAACCTTTAGTGAATCTTGGAAGCAAAGCAACAGAAACCTCTTGCCTCAAATGTAGTCACACCCTTAGCTGAGCTCTTGGCCGAAAATTCCTTGGGAGAGAGAGTTAAAATTCGTGGTCTAGGGTTTAGGGAGAGCCTCCCTATTTATAGCCTCCATGTGGTGATCAGATAATCGTTACAGATAAGCCTTTTTGAATTCGAATTAAGATAAACTATTATTTTAATCATTCAAACACCATTTATCTGTAGTATATATATATATATATATATATATATATATATATATATATATATATATATATATATATATACCTCGAAAATATATATATCTATATATATAATTTCGTTCACCACATAGTTACTCACACTGCCACTTACTCAACTATCGAATAATTACAGTTTTAGTCCCTGCACCTTTAATTAATCAATTTAACTGCCAAATTAATTCCAATTAATTCCAGAAAAATTTCTAATTAATTATTATAGTTTCTAATTAATATATTATCACTTAAATATATTAATAAACTATTTATTTAATTTCTATTGATTTATTAATCACATAATAAATCAATCTTTCTCTCTACCGGACTTTATGCCAATCCTCCAACTATGAGGGCAACCCAAATGGACTATGCTACTATTAATTAGATAAATCCTAATTATTAGTCATGGCTTAGACACCTAATCCAACAGTCTCCCACTTGGATAAGTCTATGACTAAAATTACCAATTTACCCTCTAATTAATTTAGCAACTGTAGCTTCCTAGAAACCGCTGCCGAACTCTGACCTAGTCAGTTCTGTCCAAAGATAAGTGATCAGATGATCCTTCGTCCAACAAGATATTTTCAGACACGAGACATGGATTGAGATCAATCTCTGTCCGATACTCTGTTCCCCGATTTCCGATTCTGCTCATGACTTTAGAACTTCTAATTGAACACATCAATTTAGTCCAGGCTGGCCAGCACTTTAGTCAACTTCAAAATCATCGAGAGGCCTACAGATATCTGTTTCCCATCAGGGTCAAGGAACGAATAAGCTTTGACTCATATGCTTATATCTTTTACCAGTCAAATCATTCACAACAACACGTTTTATAACATCGAGTTACCGATGCGTTTTCGTATTATCAATGAACAATTGCCTTGTAAATTATAACTCATATCTCTCCACTTCAAGATCATAAGATATTACCGTCTCAACATTGCTTGTGATATAATCCATGAAGTAATCTATTGAGCGTGGGTTTATCCAATACTCAAATCTCTATTTCTAAGTACTCATGAATGTTGTAGCAATCCTATTGCTATGTCTAACTCCTTAGACAGTCTACAAACCAATTCATGACAGTCTTGATTCAATACTTACTTCCCAAAGTATGAGCGACTGTGGACCTATCTGAATAATTAAATTATTCGGGAAGTAAAACATGCAAAAGTGAAACATAAAGATCTGACTGGCAGCTACTCCTGCTTATTACCAAGTCTCCACAAGGTAATCACCAAGTCTGGTCTTGTCATAAACTATTATCGGTTTCAAAAATTTCTTTTAAACTTTCAATTCTAATTTTACATCTATGTCTTTATGAACCTTACACTCTTTCTATGTATCCAAAGTATCTTATACTTGTACACTCTATTGCAGATGATCCAATCGGATGCTCATCCGATAACATCTCAATATGTTATCCTATCAATTTCTCTCCTAACTCCATTCTGGTAAAGTGTATTGTGACTTCCTATGGTTCTGGGGTCTTTAGTCTACTTGACTGCACCCTAAGACTATTTTGAGGTGTTATGATGTGCCGGTGACCCACACGCGCTCCATCAGAATACCAACGAGATTCTTTAACCATGAAGTCCATTAACATCATGTCCTGATGTTAATAATTACCACTTTGAAAATCTTTCAAATTAATACTATCACTTTCACCCTAATCATTTCCAAATGAATTCTCACTTTAGTCCATCCAGTATTCCCAGCCAGGCAATGTCCTGAATCCAACTTACTATACCCTAAGCATTAAGTTATCAGGACATGTTCATGACTTTATGATCGATCCAAAACTTGTGGAACCCGATCTAATCCTATTCCAAACCCTTTCGGAATCCAAGGATTATTTATAATCCTTTGTGTCATGATTTTCGAAAAACTATTTTCCTTTCGGAGACTTTTCTCGTGCATCTTGAATCTTATCAAGATCATGCTTACAATGGCTAGGTCTATGCTGGTGATTTCATCTTTCCAATAGATGACTGTGAATTACATGAGTATGTTGCACCTTCTTTATTTCTTTCATGCCAAGTCATCACACTTTGCAATGACAAGAAAAACTTTTCCTAAGTCTATGCATCTTGAATCTCATCAAGATCATCTTGGCAGAATCTGGATCTATCTCATAGACATTTACAACCACCTGAGTATGCCGTATTTCTATTAAGGCTTTCATAGCGATCCGTCTTTTAACACCAAGTCATTACACTTCGTAATGAAAAGAGACGTTTCCTAGAACCATTATTTATCCCACATGTGGGGATAGTGGATAACGGCGACTCCCACTGGCTTTGACACGATTATAGGCTATTCACAAAATCCAGAACTTATGGCACATTTTGAGAATCTAAACCTTTCTGACATTTTAATGGAAATCTTTCAGCCCTTTCTCAAAATCCAATCCTATGGCATATTTTGAGAATCTGAATATCCTTTCTTGCGAGATGCCCGTGGGACGAAACCCGGGACTATTCACCTTTGTACCGGGACTCTCTTTGTGAGTCTCTATTAGTGTGCCGGTGATCCACACGTGCTCCACTAACGATTCACAATGTACCGTACAGTATTCTTTCAGATTCCATCCTCTATTGAGATTACTTCTCCCGGAATCAATTACTTGACTCTAAGTATCGTCTCACTCAACCAGATGTTCTGAAGGTATGTATTTGTCCATGTTGCTTTCTTTTGATAATTCAGTTACTCCCACTGGTTTTTAGACCAGGTGTAGAATCAATCAAATTTTTCACATAGACTGTGTCTCGCCCTGAGGTTCTCTTGTTTGGTAGCAACCGGGCTCACCAATGCTTCCCAATAGTCGGATTGTGAATCCGTACTAACTATAGTGTTTTACCACCAATCGGTGTGTCACCCCAATCATAGCTACTTATGATGGTGATCAATACTACTGGTCAAGAGAAGATTATGTCAGTTGTAGAACAGAAATCTGATTTCTGCTCCAAGCCTAGTGATGACTAAAGGTTCTTCCACTTGGCTAATCCTGAACTCATTCAGGACTGTCCCAACTCCCACTGTTTCCTTAAAACATGAGTTCTTTCTAAAAGAGCTATTCTTTTAGAGTTGCAGTGGGATAGCCAACGAAACGACATTGCTGATCAGGTTCAGGCTAGTCATGAGGTTCAGACGAACACTACAGGACCCTGGAGTTTCAATGTACAAGTAGGATAATCCCAGCTTTACATATCAGACAGTGTCTGCAAGACCTACTTAGTCTAGGATGTTGTCGGAATATGGTTTATATAGACTGACTGGTATAGAGTTCAACTTATTCAAAACTAATTTGCAATGTATCTCATATATCGAGGATCGAACTATTTCGACCTATGCTCCATTATCTTCCTCAAGACACATTATAACGATTAATATTCTTTGAAGAGAATGAACTGTGAAACCTTTTCCTCAGTTTATGTTATCGCTCAGGTTCTGTGGAACTTGTACTTCCTTCGAAGTCCTTGAACTGTTCAAGGTTTCAATTCAATTGCTTATCCCGATTAGCAATGTCATATTCGTCATACCGAATGATGAATATCGTGAAGTACAAACAATTATGTTCTATATCAAGATTCTAGCAATACACAACAACAGGTGTGTCTGTTGCTCTTAATCTCAATGTCCTTTACATATCTATGTAAACTTATGACTTTGTTCAAGACTTGCAATCTTTAGTTGACTCTAAGTCAACTGATTCCAAAATCCTATCCTCTGGATCTTTGGGTGATTCATTTCTTGCCACATGTGCTTTATAAAGAACTTAATCATCATCTGACTCCAAGTTAGATGATTCCAAAGTCCTGTCCAACTGGACCTTTGGTTGATTCATTTCTTGACACATTAAGAAATCAATTCATCAAGTGACTCTAAGTCAAATGATTCCAAGGTCCTGTCCAACTGGACCTATGGTTGAATTGATTCTTATAACTTTTGTATTAACAATCATAAATGACATAATTCTTGAATCCAAACACTTTGGATGCATCAACATTCAAGTTATTACTAATCATACATTCAACACATTCATATAACATTTCAAGGATAATTTCAGACAACAGGTGTTAACAGAAAATTGACAATTTTATTAAAACAAAATCCTTGAACAATGTAATAGACAATGTCAAAAATGTATCTAAAGACTAATAACAATATTTAATATCTATCTAAACTTCAAAACTGCACGAGCTGGAGATCCAATCCATATGTGCTCCTATGCACCAGAGTCCCGTGCCTTCTTGATTCCCTGCATATAAACCAAAATGCGACTGTCACATTATGTATCAAGAAATCTTGGAACAGGAGTTTTGAGGTTTTTAGATATACCTGAGCTTTCAAAAGAGTTGGAGCGTCTTCCAATCTTTCCGTGACTGTATCCGATTTAGCGGATTCCCAGTTTGAGACATGTCCAGTCGATCTTGACCGTTTCTTGTTACGTCTCTTTACTGGACTTAATCCAGAAGTAGCTGAGCCATTGGAGCTATGCCTGTCCAAGAGTGACTCGTATAAAGTCAACAGTGGACGCATTTCCATGAGGGTCTTTTTCTGGTTTTCCTTTCTATACGTCTGAATGAACAGATCGTACTCATTTGTCAGCGAAGCGAGCAGGATGTTAACACTCTCCTCCTGACTCATGGGATGACCAAGTTTATATAACTCGCCTATGTACCCTTCAATCTGAAGAACATGCGAATTGATGCTACTTCCTCCCTTTAGCTTGCACTCTGCAAGTCTTCCGAGGATTCTAGCTCGTTCCTCTTCAACTGGTTTTTGGAACCTTTCCTCCACCAGTTGCATCAACTCATATGGCCCCAAGGATTCAAAATCCTTGCGGAACTCGGGGTCAATGGTTGATAGCATGAGGTCACGAATCTCTTCGGATTCATCATAATGACCTTTTATGATGACTTGTTCCGGTGGAACTGGGATCGGATACTCGGTGAGATGTAGCTTGCCAGCAATGCCGAGACCCAGTCTCCAATTGCGAAGCCATTCTTTACAGTTGAGGCCAGTCAGCCTTTCCATATTAAGCAGGTGCATTCTGATGCTTTCAGAAATGGGTGAAGGAGGAGAAGGAGGAGAATAGACACTTGACATCTATAAAAGAAATAGAATTTATTAGTTTAACTGTTCCTTTTAAATAATTACCCAATATATTATTTATTAAGGCTAGGATCCAAAATACCCCAACTATGGTGTGAAGAGGGATGTCGTAATCACAACATAATGGTCATTAAGGTAGATAAACACTTATCAATTTCATCTTATGAAATTCCTAGTTCTGATGAGATTCATTAAACTTTTAAATGGCATGTTTAATCTCAGATGTGCCCCACTGTTTGTGACTGGGATGCCGAGGATCACAAACTGGATGTGAATAACCATGCAAATTAGCTTGGTACTCTCGGGTTAATTATCATCTCTAATTGATGTGCCGGTAAACCACACACGCTCCATCAATAATGATAATACCCGGGAAACCCATTGCAACTCTTTATGAACCCCTATTGGCGTGCCGGTAAACCACACACGCTCCACCAATGTTTCATAAAGTGCAATGTGCAATTTCATGGATTAGCACCAATTCACATTTTCCTAAAGTAACTAGATATGGGATTTTATTAAGTGTTCTAGTACTTTGAATCATTAACTTTTAGTGATTATTAGGTGGTCCTATCATACATGTTCGGCTAACGACCCTCCACTGATCAGGCGAGCGGTGGGCGAGAGTGTTCACCCATTAGACCGCCATTTTATAGGCAGTCTCCTTATACCCACTTTATAGACCAGCTTCGTGAATGAGGCCTACTAATGATTTGACTAACCATTTTAATCTTATACATATAATAATAACTCCCTAATTATAATATATATAAGATGTAATTTTTTAAACCATTTAAAAATTGTTTCTGGTTTATCTTTTAATTTATTGCCAATTTAAACTATTAAATTTCAAATTAAATTAAACCTTAAAATGGATTTTAATTATCTTTTAATTAACCAATTAATTAAATTAATTAAATTTGATATTTTAAACATTTTAAAATATTTTAGGATTTATCTATTTAATTTTCGCCAATTTAAAGCAATTAAATTTTAAATTAAATTAAATCCTTGAATTATCTTTTAATTACCAATTAATTAAATTAATTCAAAAGTAGATAGGTTTATCAAATTAATCAAATTAATTAAAACATATCCTTATCCTCTAATTTTCGATTTTTAGGATAAAGGGTTTTAAGGTTTATCTTTTAAACAATTTAAATTTACCAAAAATAGAATACCTTCTAACCTAATCCACAAAAAATCGCCAAATCATAGGGGAGGGGCTAGGGTTTCTAAAACAAACCCTAAATTTCGAAATTGGCCACATTAGGGTTTATAAACAATTAAACCCTAATTTTCAGGAAAGCAGTTATAGCAATTTAACAAGAAAACACACCAAATAGCTCTGATACCACTGAAAGGTTTTCTGCAACTATGAACTAAAAATCCTAAGTTCACATGCAACCTATATAGATCTAAGTTTTTCTTCTAGTTAAACATATAACAATTCCTAAAAGGCCCAAAAAGAATTAAACTAAAAGAAAGATCAAGAAAAACCAACCTTTAGTGAATCTTGGAAGCAAAGCAACAGAAACCTCTTGCCTCAAATGTAGTCACACCCTTAGCTGAGCTCTTGGCCGAAAATTCCTTGGGAGAGAGAGTTAAAATTCGTGGTCTAGGGTTTAGGGAGAGCCTCCCTATTTATAGCCTCCATGTGGTGATCAGATAATCGTTACAGATAAGCCTTTTTGAATTCGAATTAAGATAAACTATTATTTTAATCATTCAAACACCATTTATCTGTAGTATATATATATATATATATATATATATATATATATATATATATATATATATATATATACCTCGAAAATATATATATCTATATATATAATTTCGTTCACCACATAGTTACTCACACTGCCACTTACTCAACTATCGAATAATTACAGTTTTAGTCCCTGCACCTTTAATTAATCAATTTAACTGCCAAATTAATTCCAATTAATTCCAGAAAAATTTCTAATTAATTATTATAGTTTCTAATTAATATATTATCACTTAAATATATTAATAAACTATTTATTTAATTTCTATTGATTTATTAATCACATAATAAATCAATCTTTCTCTCTACCGGACTTTATGCCAATCCTCCAACTATGAGGGCAACCCAAATGGACTATGCTACTATTAATTAGATAAATCCTAATTATTAGTCATGGCTTAGACACCTAATCCAACAGTTATAAAACGTGTTGTTGTGAGTGATTTGACTGGTAAAAGATATAAGCATATGAGTCGAAGCTTATTCGTTCCTTGATCCTGACGGGAAACATATATTTGTAGGCCTCTCGATGATTTTGAAGTTGACTGAAAGTGTTGGCCAACTAGGACTGAATTGATGTGTTCAATAGTAGTGGTAAAAGTCATATGCAAATCAGAAATCGGGAAACAGAGAATCAGACCGAGATTGATCTTAATCCATGTCTTGAGTCTGAAAAATATCTTGTTGGACGGAGGATCATATGATCACTTATCTATGGACAGAACTGACTGGGTTAGAGTTCGGCAGCAGTTTTCAGGAAGCTACAGTTTGCTGATTAATTAGAGATTAAATTAGTAATTATAGTCATAGACTTATCCAAGTGGGAGACTGTTGGATTAGGTGTCTAAGCCATGACTAATAATTTTGTATTTACCTAATTAATAGTAGCAAAGTCTATTTGGGTTGCCCTCAAAGCTGGAGGTTTGGTAGAAAGTTCAGTAAAGAGAAAGATTGATTTATTATATGATTAATAAATCAATAGAAATAAAATAAATAGTTTATTAATATATTAAAGTGATAATATATTAATTAGAAATTATATTAATTAATTAGAAATTAATCTGGAATAAATTGGAATTAATTTGGTTATTAATTTAATTAATTAAAGGTGCAGGGACTGAAATTGTAATTATTCAATAGTTGAGTAAGAGACAATTTTAGCAGGTAAAATAAGCTAGCGATATTATATATATATATATATATATATATATATATATATATATATATATATATATATATATATATATATATATATATATATATATATATATATATATATATATATATATATATATATATATAATTTCGATTTTATATAAGGATAAATATGATTTGAATTGATATGATAAGGTTTATCTTATTTGAATTCAAAAATGTTTATCTTTAAGGCTTATCTGGTTATCTACTGGAGACTATAAATAGGGAGCCTCAGACCCTCATTAGTCTGCGCCATTTTACCCTGTCTCTCTGGAATTTTCGTGACCTGTTTATTGCTCCCTGGGTGTGACTTCATTTGAGGCAAGAATTTTTTGTTGCTTAGCTTCCAAGAAAACCTAAATGTTAGTTTTCTGATTTATTTCTTTAGCATTTTTCTGTTGGCCTTTTAGGAATTATTTATATGTTCAAAGATAGAAAACATAGATCCAATTTAGGTTGCATGTGAACTTAGGGTTTTAGTTCATAGATTTGCAGAAACCTTTCATCATGAACAAAATAAATAGTTTAATGACAAATAAAGCACGAAAAAAAAAATACTAAATGTGAACAAATCAAATAGTTGGTTACCCTGATAAGTCATTTTTCCAATGATTTACACACTCTTTACCCATCTTTATTCATTCATTTTTTTATTATCACATATAAATTACGCCAGCTTCCACTCGGTCTTCTCGCTCCCCTAAATCTAAGAAATGGCCACCTCTTAATTTCGACTTACTTTTTTTTAAATAAAATTTAATAAATATAAATAAATAAATTTATAACAAATATAATTTAATTAAATAATACTAAAACTAATAAAAACATAAATACTTCATTAATTAAAAAAAATAAAAAAGTTACATAGTAACATTAGAAAATACATCTAAAACATAATATAAATTATAACAATATTATACGTATTTTTTTCGTAATTTTCTAATTGTATTTTAACACTATTTGTAACGCGCCCCCTCAAGATCGTACGTTGGTGTCAACAAAAATTTCATGTCTTTTAACTGTTGTTTATCTTCGTGTGCATTTTGTTTTTCTTGATAGACTTTTTAGTTTTTGCCCAATTTTTCTTATTCGAACTCCATTCGTACATCAATCTTGATATTATATTGATCGAACGTCATTGTCATTTTGTGGTTTCGTCACTTGTAAGATCATGACGCACTAGATGAAGAGCCTTTCATTTTCGTCATATATCTACCAATGGGTCACACTAATTCCAGGAATTCAAACTCGTCGCCGTCCTCCTTCAAGTTTATATTGACACGAGCATCCGAGAAGTTGTGTAACTTGTCTCCGATGTTTCTGTTTTTTAGCCGCTTCCGCTTCTTTCGCGTTTACTGTCATTTTTTACATGACTCCACAATCTTCCAAAACTCGACACATTTGAATGCATTAGGTTTTTAGGTTGTGATACAACTCGTTGAACTTCCTAAGTGCACAATTGACGTCTCAATATTTAGTGGTCAACATGTGTTTTGTGCGGTAAGTGTCTCGCCCCATTTCTCTATGAAACCGATTTGTAACGAATAGCCAAAAATGTTTTGTCGCTTGCAAATGTCCTACTGCCGCATCTTATGAATGAGCCAATGCGATTTTTTCCTCTGTTGTCCATAGATTACGATCTACCTTGCTTTTCATTTTAGGGTTGGAAGGTTCCACCAAGGGTTGTATTTTGGTAACATTTTTGGGTGAGGGGTTGGATTTCGGGTGAGGATCAAGTTTGTAGGACGTATTTGAGAAAAGACGAGAAATTGATGAATAGGTTTGGGGTGAGTTTAGTCGGGGAAAAGTTGCGTATGGTAAATTTGAATGGATTAAGTAAATAAAATTTTAACCCGTTGGCATGGAAGTATTAATTGAAACTTAAAAATATTTTTAATGGATGTATTTGGGTGAAATTGGTTTCGATTCAACCTTATTCTGTTTTATAAGAGACCCATTTCACAATGCGTTAGTCCATTTCACAGTCAACATATTATATTGAGAAATCCTAGAAAAATTTGGGCTATTTTATGCGCTTTAGTAATCGTGCTATATTTATCCTATTTTTTCTAAACTATATGTAAATCTTTCTATCTAACATATTTATGATCAATATTCTTATTAGTCTATACTTCAAATGATTAGAATTGGGTGGGAAGTAGTTAAGCATTTGGTGAAGCCAATCATGAACCATGATAAGGACTCAAATGTAATCCCATGTGGTCCATCTTATCGTACACCTAATTCTAGGATTGTTTGGAAAATTGGTGGGCGGTTTATCGTTCTTTATAGACTTTACCCAAAATTAAAAAAATAAAACAATTCTAATATATTTTAGAAAGACTAAAATTTGTTTGATTCGTATCAACATGACATATTTGTTTTATTTTACAAAATGTATTAAAAATAATGATTTATTTGTAAAATAAAACGATATTCGAGGATATTCCACCTTTGAATAAATATAGCAATGTTACGTGTGTACTTTCATATATATGTTAGATATATAGATGTTGGTGATATTAAAATGTCTCATCTTTATTTTTATCGAGAAAATTCTAGATATTTAAGAGGTTGTTTGATGTATTTTATTGGATTTAATAAGAGGTCACGTCTGACTTGATCCAAGTCGGTATATTTGATGCTCTTCATAAACTACATATTACTCTGTTCTGACTAATTTGTCACTTACTCAGTTAGCTTTATGATAAATCTAATTTGGCTAGATTTTGAACCAATTAGTTCTTACACAATCAACAACTATCAAACAACCATTAAATAATAACTAAATTATATATACGTTTATCAAGGAACATATTAAACCAAACATTTGTTTCTGTAATAAAAAGTTGAGTGTTTAATTTGTTTTGGGATGTGATCTATTATTATTGTTTTATGTAAATATTATAAGTTTTTTAGTTAAAGTCAAAAGTTATTATTCTCTATGTTTGAAATAAAGCAACATGTTTAACTGGAAAAAAACTACAAATATCTATACAATCTAATCTTTTTTTTAACGGCGGGAATGATCTTTATGAAATTCATGATCATCCATATATCTTTTCAAGTTGTATTTTATTATGAGGAAGTTTAGGTGCTTAAGTATCACTCATACTTTTATTAAAAATTTGCATACATGTTAAACATTATCTTTATGAAACTAATGGTGTATAAAGCTTCAATTTTAATAGTCTTAGCTAAAAAGAGAATTGTTATCTTAAATACCTATAAAACTTGCTAATCTTGATTTTGTTTCCTAATATTATACTATTGTAATATAAATTAATGGTTTTTCATATATGATTGATAACCAAATATTTCCATTAAATTAATTATTCAGTCGCCGATATTTAATTTGGAAAAAAGAAAGAGCATGAGTCGTATGATATTGATGTATTGTTTACCCACTTTTGGATTTATTTCAAAATTACATATTTATCCGATCACAATAAATAAACTGATGATATTAACTTAAATATTATAATTCTTCAAAATTGTTTCTTAACATGTTTCCTTTCATTGCTAAAATTTGTGGAATAAAAGAGAAATTTGTAAAAAATAAATTTAATTAATAATTAGAAAATATTGAGAAAAAAATAAACCGACACAAACAAGCAGAAGTGATGGCTAAAGTCACGGCTGCCGTGACCTAATTTAGCTGACCTACCATACCAACGAACTAAAGTCTACCACGTGTCACGTTTAATTCGTTTATAGACATGTAAGTTGTAACTGACCTGTTATTCCGCGAAGCAGAGAATCGTAACCCACTCACTGTAACGGAGATCGCGTGTCTCTATTACTGTTAACAACTCCCTGCAAAAAGGCGCCATTCCACAACAGAGACAGTGTGATTACAGAGGACGGAGAATAGAGAAAAGAGATCAGAAGAGTTTTAGTGAGAGAAAGCTTCATTCTTTCTCTCAATACACATACATACACCGCATTTTGTATATATAGAAAGATTCGTAGTTAGATAGAAAGAGAGATTAACGCATCCTCACGGCGGCCGGAAAAGAAGCGATCAATGTAGGTAACATAATCGCCATTACAGAATCATTTTGTTTGTTTGATTTTTTTTTCTTTTTCGTTTGTAATGCGATCGGTACCTTGTCTTAATTTTGCATTGTGATCGAATGATAACCGATTATGTGATCTAAGTTATTCATCGGAAATGAACGAAAATTGAAGTAAAAAGAAACACTTTGGTTAATTCTACGTTTCTGTTTCTGTTGTGTTGTATGTTTCTGATTGTGTCAAGCAATTCGATTTCGTGGAGTTTCTGCAACAAACAATCTCGAATGAAGTAGCGGAAATTAGGAATTAGCTATTCCGTTTGTTTTAATTCATACCTTATTTATGTTAACTTTATGCCGCCGTATGTTATTACATTAGTGAATTCGAGGAGCCTAATTGTACCTAATTGTATATTCATGCTTGATTCTGTTTTTTAAATCAGAGCATTGATGAGTGAACAGATTATAGTTGTTTGAGGGATTAAGTATGTAGTGCTGTTATTATTAACCGTTCTATTATTCTTGTCTCATAGGTATAATATTTCTTATGTAGGATTTGCCTCAACTCCTGTTAATCTGCTGCCTGCTAGTATACTGCATACCAATTTACAAGAGTTTTGCCTCCCTTGAAATCATTGAAGGTTAAGGATGCTAGAAAAATTGACCTCAATTTGTTGCTGCTAACGAACCACTCTTGTTCAATAAAGTGCTATTCACGAATGAACCTACAAACTGAATTCAACATCCCTCATAATTCAACTGGAAGCTTCATGGATTTCTTCGAAGGATTTACATATGAGCATGTCAATTTCATTTTTTCTGATGTTACATATCCTCAGGTAAATCATCAGGACAGGACACATCTTTTCGTTCTCTATTGTGTGTAATTTTGTTCATTACTGTTTCTGTGATTGACAAAGAACAAAAACGAATATCTTCCTCACACAAAATTTCAAGAACCGTACATCTTACTTATTCACTTGTTCATGCAGGATAGCACAAATTATACAACAAATACCAGTTCATACAAGTTTACAAATTCTGACCCTGGAAATTACTCATACTTAGATTATTTTAATGCTTATGCAATCAATGATCAGACATATGGGAACAGTGGATTCACAAGACAACTGGAAAACACTTCAACCATACCTAACGAAAGAAGTACACCTGTAAATATGCAACAAGATGGAAATTCAACCTCAAATTCTCACACCAATCCATGTAAGTATTGAACTTTTATGACATCTAAAAACTTATCCATCAAATGATAACAAATTTCATATGCAAACTTTCAGGTCCACAGAGTAATCATAATCCTGGTGATTATCAGGTTTTAAAGTTTTTTTCACTAAGTTCTTGTTGTGTTTTCTATATAATCTCTTATGTGTACATAAGAAGCTTACATGTCTAAATTTTACAGGTTGTGTGGGAAGACAATGTTGACCTTGACAACATGACTTATGAGGAGCTTTTGGAGTTAGGTGAAGTTGTTGGAAGTCAAAGCCGAGGTTTATCTCAAGAAGCTATTTCCTTACTCCCTGTTTCAAAGTTCAAGTGTGGCTTCTTTTGGAGAAAAAAATCAAAAAGCGAAAGGTAAAAACGGTTGATACCGTATGAAAAACATAAAAGAAAACATTATTTATATTTGATGACAGGTATATTGATGATATTAATTTTCATAGAATAATATGGCCTAATGGCAATTCTCTCTTGTGGCAACACAGGTGTGTGATTTGTCAGATGGAATATAAACGAGGTGAACGACAGGTCACACTTCCATGCAAACACATCTATCATGCTTGCTGTGCCACTCAATGGCTTGGTATCAATAAGGTAAAATACGTTATTTTTTATTTACGATATTGCCATTCCTTCTCTTGTGTTGCATTGTAAAACTGTTTGTTATTATCAGGCTTGCCCAATTTGTTACAAGGAGGTGATTCTTGATATTCCAAAACGTTCAGAAAAACTACGTAAGTGAACATAGAAAAAGAGAGTGGTTCTCTTAATTCTTAATTCCCCTAATTTTATTAGAGTAATATTTTTTATTTTACTTAATACCTAACTGAATGATTATCTTCTGTGTTGAATAAGACTACAAGAGTTTGCATTACCTTCTATTTACTTTTCTTTTTTACTCGTGTTCTTGTAATTTCTTGTGGTGTTATTTTAAGATGGCATTTGAATCATCGTTTTTGCGTAGGTTGGGTACTAGAAAAGTTAAATGCAAGAAATACTAGAAAAGTTAAATGCAAGAAATAGCAACCGAAGTTTATTTGTTTGTTTATTATAGTATTTTATTTTTATTTTTATTTTCAGAGAAAATGACTTAATAGGTAATATTATTTTTGATTTGTACACGTTTAGTCTCTAATATTTTTTTTTTCTTGCAAAATATTGAACTTATTGTTTTTGTACACATATAGTTATATAGTTATTTTTACCTGCTACTCTAGGTTAGTTAGTCATTTTGGTATTAGGAGTTTTGATAGGGTAACATTGTTATTGATTTGTACACATTAAGTCCGTAATGGTTTTGTACACATAAGTCCTCTTGTATACGTTTTTGAAATATGGTTTTTATATATACATTTTTAGATACGTATTTTAATATATACGTGTTTTATACATTTATATATGCTTTTATATTTTTTACATTTATATAAGTTTTTTTATAAAGAACGTATATAGAAAACGTTTTTTATATACGTTTTGAAGTATATGTTTTTAAATACGTTTTTTATATAAATTTTTGGGTGTATATAAATAACCGTATTTTAAGGATGTAAATATATTTTTTAGACCTATATGAATATGCATACAAACATTTTTTAATATAATTTCAGGAAGTAAATAAATATATTTATACTTCCAAAAAATACATATTTATACTTCCAAAACATATTTAAAAACGTATTTGAAAACAGAGATTTCAAAGCATAAATAAAAAACGTTTTTATACAGCTTTTTATAAAAATAATGTATATAAAAACATATATATTAAAATTAGTATAATATTTAAAAAATGTATAGGAAATGACTATATATATATACAAAAACATTAGGGAGTAAATGTGAAAAATTGAGAACAATGTTACTCTATCAAAACTCGTAATACAAAAATGACCGGCTAACTGGAATTACATGTCAAAAAGACTATAGATGTATAAAAATAATAAATACAATGATGTATTTTGCAGACAAAATACAGAAAAAAACACCAATGACTAAACATATAGAAATCAAAAACAATATTATCTTTTTTTTTTCTTATTACAAAACAGTACTTTCAAAACTCTATACAACACGGTTTTGATTATGATAATTGAATAGATTTTTCTAAGTTGTTATTCCAATAAGAAAGGGTGTAAATGAAATGTTGTAATTTTTAAAGATACAATGTTTAATAAAAAATTAAAAACATGATGTAATAAAAGGAAATGAAAACACTGCAAATTTGTCCGTGTGTTTAGCAAAAATTGGTACAGTCCCTTGACTAAAAAAATGTGTGAATAATATCTATCACCAAACTGAACTGTCTAAAATACTCTTATGCGATTTTGCTTTTGAATTTTTTATTAGTGTTAAATAATGTCCTTATGTCGATATTTTATTGTGAGTAAAGTATTAAAAATATTGATTTGTTATTTGTTTTATTTGATTTTTGATTTAGTTAATGTCAAAGGGTCGACCGGGCCATATCAAATGAATTCTAGTATTTTCCTATATTAAATACGGGCCCAACTCCAACAGTTGCTTATATGCTATCGGATTATAAATTACCTGTCACTTGCCATTTAATATTTATAGTTATTACACATGCATAAGCATAGATACATCACACCATTACACAAAAGAAAGAGATCAAACCATCTTTCTTGGCTCTTACATAGATAGCTCGATTTTATTGACAAACAAAATAACTAAAAGTAAACTCTCACGCCTTGCTTTTCAAACCTAATGCAATCAGGACAAGTCCAAGATAATCAAATTTTAATCCAGACTTAATTAGTTGTAGCTTTTTATCGTCCCATGGTGGATATCTGAACCATATATCTATTACGAAGTTTCTCGTTAACACCACCTTCTCGTGACTAAAATTATCAAACGAGTATTTTCCATGGTATCTTCCGAACCCACTCCCCCCTACTCCACCAAACGGCAACGTATCCACCACATACTGCAATTTTTTTAAGGTTAACCAATTGTAATAAATAATAGAAAAAGAATGGTGTCATGAATTGAAGAATTACGTGAAGGATGACATCATTGAACGTAACGCTTCCCGATGATGTCTCGGAAACCAGTCTCTTTTGGAGATTTTCGTCTTTTGTAAAGGCATATAGAGCAAGCGGTTTCGGCATTGACCTTATGAAGTCAATACTGTCTTCGATTCTCTCCAGCTACATCCAAAAGTTGTACTTATTGTATAATTTGTATTCATATAAGACTATTAGACGCATATACCAAGATATTGTCTGCTTTGTGCAGCCTGACATGAGGACTTTAAGAGGGTCATTCATTTTGGTAGTTGGTACTGTTCTTGCTTGAGCAGGATGTGTGACCTCCTTGTGTCAGGTTTCTCACAGCAGACAATATCTTAATATGTGTGTCCGAAATGTTACAGTATATGCTAGTGCACAATATTGTACGGGTTGAAGATAACTTGCATACCGTGATAATCGGAAGAAACGGGCCAAAAATTTCTTCGGTCATAATTGCAGCATCGAGTGGAGGATCGACTAATATTGTAGGCTCAATGAATCTACATTGCTAAATAATTTAATTAAAAGAGAAATGTATATACCAAAATTTACTCTATGGATCTTCTATGATAAACATAAGTTGTGTTTTAAAACATGTATTTTAAGTGTTTGCATGTCTTAAAACACTATATAGATAACTACTTAACAAAATTTATATTTTTCACCCACCCTCTAAAAAGATAAGGAAAAAAAAAGGACTTACAAGTTGTCTTCATCAAACAAACCACCATAAACCACTGAAGATTTGACCATGGGTTCATCTAAGAGACTCTTCAATCTTAGAAAGTGCCT